>JAYGXS010000002.1:45974692-45987048 GCA_036362985.1 Ligula intestinalis
TGTTACGAAATCAAGATCAATCTGATATGCTTCATACGGGCTACCTCGAATACTATTGTAGCTAGACCATTTCACACCGAGTTAAACATTTCGTCTACAATTAATACGGACAAACTTACTGAATCTGGACTGGTCATTTTCTTTCTTTTTGTTGTCATTAACTAGCTGTACCACAAATGCAGGTGGAAAATATCCGCTTCTTCGCCTGTGTCTGTTATTTGGGAAACGTTTTATTTAAATAGAATCCACATGGTCAATCCTGATTTCGTTTTATTGGTGTATTATTTTCTTACCACTGCTCTCTTTTTGCAATCCCAGGTACTTCAATCAGTAGCGATTCCCTTGGAGTACTTCTTCGTTTTTCTGCCTGTTTCTGACATTAAGAAGTCCTACAATGAATGACGTTGCCCCATACGTGGACTCAAAAACTGTCTTCCTCCTTGTACGTACACCCAGATTGACAAAACCTGCCGGAAACCCTTTCACGTTTGACCATCCCATAAAATCGAATAGTGGTACTAAGAGGGATCCGGTCTCTGTTCAAAAGCCTCTATGGTCCTTCGTGGTGGAAGGCGTTCTTGAGTATGCGCGACTTGTATTTGATCTCTTTTCAGCCTCTAAACCGGTAGGTTTTCGTTGTTATGCCAATAGTCGTTTATGCTTAGATCTCTATTGTGACGGTTGATTCCGAGGAAAAGATCAACTCGGTTTGGTATGAAGAAGATCAGAGTCTGGAAGCTGTAAGTCTATGTGCATGTTCAAAATTAACTTCTTTTATCATCAGGTTTGGAAAATCTTTTCCAACGAAGGTCTCTCCAACGCTTCTCTGGGTGTAGACTCCCTGGATACTTTACCCGGTTTCCACTCATGCAAAAGCGTTCTTCAACTGCCCACACCAGCGCAGAGTGCGGGTAGCGTCAAGGGTAACGCTGGTCGTGTCATTGTTATTGGAACAGACTTGAAGTACCGCATACATTTCGAAAAGGTGAATTATTTATAGGAAAAAGATCAAAGCGTGGATCCCCGGAATTCTTCGCCAGATTCGTGAACCACCACAGGAGTCAGGGTGAGTGGCATTATTGTTGAATAAGAGCCTCGCCAGTTAAACGACGATTGTGAACTCTGAGAAACAGATGGACCTAATTTATTACTTTCTAGAATATTAACTTCGCCCACAAAAAAACGCAGACAAAAATTAACTCGCGGTCATAAATGACGATTACCCAAGTATAAGTACTCAAATTACAATCCTGACTTAATGCTTTCCTTTTTATGCTCCAATCGACTGTATACTACAAAAAATTGCTTGCTTAGGTTTGTGAAACCAAAATCAGCAGCAAGTCCGTATCTACTCTATTTAAGGTTTAAGGTTTTCCTTAAGATGGCTGAGTAGATTCTTAACAAGTAGGATCATACGACTCACCAGCGAACTCACCGTAGGATTTTGTTAAATAAAATATAGGGGAAGATATAAAGCAAGTAAATAAAAATAAGTTATTTTACACTGCACACACAAAGTCCACTTACATGTGGCATGGCTGTGATCATTTCTGATCTGGTTGGTTCCGAAAATCTTTTAGATTGTTCCTCCATGTGTGATAATCCGTGTCATCAAGCCTGAAGGGGTCTATTCACTTAAAACTGTAGCCTAAAGTTCACAAACCACCTCTATGTCCTAGTGGTCTATGCCAAACCAGGATTTTCAACTGACTCCCTTCGCATGGCTTCCAGCTAAGCATTGTAGTTGGATACAGGGCAATAGCACTAAAATAATAGAGGATCGACGAAGAATGTGTCAAATCACTCCAACTTCGATGGCTTGATGGGTCGTAGCGGCGATTTTTGTGGCCAGCTCAAGCTGTCTCATCAAAGACAAAGCCAGTGCGCTTAATCAACCATAGCAAGTTTTCTTGGCCCTTAACGTGTGCAGGCTAGCATTTCCGACCGGGTGACAGGGCTGATATCCGGTACAAACAGACCTCTGTAACAGAGGTTATAACGAATCTACAAGCGGCGACAATTACGGTGACAATGTCGTCCTTACTCTGTCTACTTGTTGGAAATTTTGCCAAGAGGTACTCGGAGCTGCCCAATTCTTCCAGCTGACGGCCACTTATCTCAGAGACGCATTCTAGAAATACGTTGCACCTCACGGCGTTGAAGGGAAAAATGGTGGACCTGTACATGTCGTTCACCTGAAACATCTCTTTGTCTGGGTCATCTTAGCTTAACGCTAACAAAGCGATATCTTTGGCGTAGTCAGTATCCTGGTAAAAACGCGTAGACTCCGTCCATTCATCAGCATATTCAAACGAAGAGGGGTGAGAAAACACGGCGTTTTTGAAGTGCTAGTATTTGCGCCGTCTGTGAGCTGACCTTGGCTCGTGCGGAAAAAAGCCCCCGTTCTTACTTTCCCCATCGTCAGAATGACTTTGTTCATTGTTCACTCCCATCTTTACTTCTAAGTTTCACTTTTTGTTAATAAAAGGCCTAGAATCTCTTCCATTCCTCTGCCTTCTACGTTTCCCTGATAGAATTTAAAATTTTTTGCTTTTCAGTTATCTTCCTATCAATGCCAGTGAGTGGATCTTCGTTGATGTCTGTCCTGATCCAGATGCGTCTGCCCGTGAACTGAAGGCTGTTAAGGTATTTTTATCCACAATTGAGCTCCTAGATTTACACTAGGAGATAGGACTGTCTTTAGAAGTCCTATTTGCACTTGGCTTATAATAATAAAGTACTTTTACATTTTCAGTAGTTCGAATTTACCTTTTTCCTTGGATTACGCCAATATAAGGTCACATTTCCATCAATGGGCATCATTTGCCTGAACAACCGGAGTTTATGTTGCTGGAGTGGATTATAGTTAGCTCACTAAAACAGCTATAAGTGGCTTTAATTTCATATTCTTTGATAACTTTCAACACAATTAAGCATTCATTTACTCTCGTTAACCAAGAATGGAGCGTTTAACCACCAATTCCGTACGACAATTGGGCGGGGGGGGGAGGGGGAAGATAACTATTTAGACGGCCCTACAAGACAGTTTTGCCAAAGGGAGTTAGGATAGATTACATGTCTATCTAGACACAACACGGGAATCGGGACTCCTCGCTCCCAAATAATATATGTGGTCCTGCGCATAATTCCAGGAAGGGGTGAATAGTATTCTGTTCCGACCCTAACATTAGCCCTAACGTAAACTTGAACTGTAGCCCTAATCGCACCATAAACCCTAACGCCAAAGCTAACACTAGCCTTAACTTACCTGAACGCTAACCCTAACCTCAAGCCTAACCCTTGCTCTTATCTCCCCGGAAGTTTGGCGAAAAACACCTGTATTACGGGTGGTTTCTCTTCTCACGTCCTGTTTAGGGGGCAATAAAAGACATCCTTACCAGAAGCTGGCTTCTCTAGGTGACCTTTCAACTGTACAATCAATGCCTACTTTACTTGACCTTACACACTCGTCCTCTTTTTAATCTGCAGGAATTTCAGGAAGCGGATCATCGCTTCTTCTACACTCGTCTCTGCATGCCTGACCGGGGCATCTACACGGGTATGATGCTTTTGGCAGAGCGAAATCTGCAACTTGCCAGCACTCTTGTGCAGGACATTCCCATGAAGGAGGAGGCTAATGTCTCCTCCAGTTCATCCATGTACGGTGTTGAGATGTTGCATGAGACCGGCGCTCATCAGCTCTTGGCGAAACTCGGCCTGGCAGAGACGCTGTATCTGCGTCACGAGGATCCAACTTCAAACAGCTCAGAGACGACTGTCCGAACTGGGAGCAAACCATACCACCGACCACCCTCGGGTTTCTCACGGACGCTTGGCATTAAGTGGGTGACCCCGAGAGCCGCGGACAACCGTAAGCCCCGCTTGTGTGTGTGTGCAATCAGTGCCCCCCTCGTTAAAGGAATTTTTGGTTACAGTTTATATTAATGTAGACGTGCTTTTTATGGAGTCGGACTGGTCTACTGCTCCCGGCTTGTCAAGACACTAATTATCAGGGTTCAGCGAACTTAGCCTTGTGAGTTCACAGGTGCTGCCCAATTGACTCAACCGAGCGATGCGTCGGAAATTCGGTAAACGATAGTTTTTCTGATAGGCTTATGCCTGGAATCTTACCTTCGTCGTTAAATTTTACCGCAAATTCGCGTGAACAGATTTATTTTACACAGAACACTGGCAAAACAGGAATTGTACCCATTAACGTGAAGGCGAGTTCAAGCGCCTACAGTGCCGAGGAAGTCGCGCATCTTTTGACATTTCGTTTGACGGTGCAACCTTGTTAAAGTGTCATTTCTAACATCCCCGTCATATTCCTTTACCGACCTCGTTTTCTAAATTATCGCCCATTGATTTTCCACACAGACCTCATTCGCTACAGCATTGCTTCGTTTCGCGTGACAATGGCTGCTGTGGGTAACCGTGCCGCAGTCTGCCTGGCACAGTTTGTGCTCGGAGGTAAGCTGTTTTTGCATCATGAGGAATTTTATGCAAAAGATTCATTGACCATCCTTAAATAGCACCCCTAATTCTTCTTGACATGCAGCCATTTAAGACCCTTTGCGGATATTTAACGGTCTTAAAGGATCTCATAATTCGAGACTTTTTTAAACCGTAAAAATATCCTTTCTTCAGGCATAACACTGAAATGGGCTGTAGTTTTCTAACTAATGAGTACAAGGAAAAAATATTTTTATAGTTTTTCATATAAAATACATTTAAGTGTATGGCGGTATGGAAAATCCATAGAAAAAATACACGCTACTTAAGTAGTCATTTTGTGCAGGCGGCTGGCAACAAGTTCGCTCAAAAGCCGACGTCATGCCGTGCTTCAAATGTCCCGGGATTGTGCTGTACAATAACCACTTTCAAGAATATACATAGGTAACCTTTTCGAATCGAAAAAAAATACTTCGGAATGGGATAGCACATTTGTTGGCTGATGTCCCAGCTCCAGCTAAGCACCACTTTTCTTGGTGTGGAGAGTGACTTCAAGTTGTCTAGCCTTGATTTACTCACAAAAGTGGCCCCTAGAAACAGACGCACGACAGTAATTTTTGTTTTTTTTTTTAAAGTAAAAACCGACGCGTCCGCTATTTCGTCTCGTTCCAGGTCGCTCCGTGGTTTTGGCCCACTCGGTGCCTTCGTCAACTTCACAAACGGGCAAACTGAAAGAGGAATTAACCGGCTCAACGACAGTGACTGCGGCAACCTGCACTCAACCAAACACCCCCGGAGAAACATTCCTTCTGCTCTGTCACGGCTCCGTTATGTACCTCCACGTGTTAGCTAATGTGGTACCCCTGGCGCATCCGCCGGTGCTACCCCTCCTAGGCGTTGCAGGCACTTTCTCCGAATTACAGTTTGCCGCCGCCGCTGCATCCCAATATCGGCAATCTGCCTTCATCAAGAACTTCCTCCATCCGGCCAGACTTGCGCCTGCCTCAGCTCGCCTAATGTACTCCCTCACGCCGAAGGATCGTGGTAATTCATACAGGCCTCTTCTCTGTGGAAACCATCATCCCTTTCGTTTATTCTTCATGCTCATCAGTTAGGGCATTTAATGCACAGTTTTCAGTTATTATAGGAAGCGAAGTTGAAGGAGAAGCCCATAAAGTAAATGTTAACCAGGCCACCGAGGAGTGCGGGCGTCCTTTGGAGGCATTCTTTATGCCAAATCAAACACTGCGTTTACTTTAACCTACAGATTGCTTTACTCTGACTTTCTGTTGGTATCGGAGGGGAGGCAGTGAGTGAGATCGTTGCGGCTCGGCTTTAAGGTCTGATTTATCAGTTAGAAACAAATGCTCTAGCCTTTTAATCATCGAAATCCTCTAATAGTTATGGATTAAAAGCTGTCTGAATAGCAGAAATACTGGGCTCTACTCATGACATAAGCTCAATTCACAATGACTCCCTTATGGCGCTCATTTAAGTGTGATCCCACATTCCCAAATTCATATGTCTGTTTCGGAAGCAGGTCCTTAGCTCCACGTGTAGGCGAAATGTTTGGCCTTATCAACTACAGCTCCCACGCTAATCTTCGGTCTTAATAACTCTTGTCATTGGAGTATTTCATTGGAGTTCAGTTTTATTAAGGGAAAGGTACGGGAACGCTTAGGTGCCTTTCTGCTATTACAGTGGCTAGGAAATATGTCGATACATAAGAAAATTCAACAGAATTTGTTTATATAATTGTAAGCGAGAGGCGAGTAGCCGACGGCTACTCGAAAAGAGTAAGCATACATGGCTACTCACTTATTAGTAGTAGTACAATTATGGTATATATAACGATCCGCTTGTCTGATGGCCATAGATTTGCGTGTAGCTGATGAATGAGAAGCTTGATGCACGTCCTATATGTTCCTAAATGAATTCACACTGTTGCAGAGAGCAACACCTACGGACAGAGCGTTCTACACCGCAATTAAACTGCTTCTGAAGAAAAACTTGCGTCTATCGATCCTTAGTAGTTTTAAGGGGTGATCGCGTAAGGAGGGCGTATTAGCCTGAGCTGAGTTCTCAAGACAAAGCAGCAATTCAGACCATTCATAATGCGGAAGTTTATAGTGAGATGCCCCCTCTGTTGTCTGTAAGAGAGGGGAAATAGGTGAAAGGCCAAGACAGTCTGTTTTCATGGGGCAGTGTTTCGAGACTTTGGTAGTTTTTGTCGTGGGCTTTTGGAGTTTCTCTAAGACGCAGCTTGATGTAAGGACTAAACTAAAGTGGTGTGGGTGCTGTGCAAGCCTTTTCGCTTTCTGGCAAATTCAAATTGATGTCACTACCGCTCACTTTGACGTAGTCAGTTGCCGTTCGTGCACATTGAGACCAACTGCGTACTGAGACATAGCCTGAGCAAGAGAATCAGTCACTTGGAAAGGGCCGGCCCCAGCACCAACTTTGACGACGGTGAACGTAATTTTCGCGCAATTATCAAGCCCGTATTTGAAACGGACAACGAAATCGCGCCAATTAATGCGTCGAAAGCGAAGTGTCAAGCCATCGCCGTACCAATTAAGACCCAAAACGGTGATTACACGAGCTGATAGTTCTAGTACGCATGCGGATGACCGCTACGAACTATAAATACGATGCAATCTGTGCACGTATTACCCCCATTGGCGCATGTCTCACACTGTCCTACGGTTACCTATGGTTGTGGATTTTCGACAGAATCCGAATTGAAAGGCAAATAAAATTCTTGCTCCAGTTCTTGCATGTTTTTCTCTTCTTAACTGCTTCCTGGAACTCGCATATTCGCTTCTGTCGGCACTGATCCAGATCCTGCATGCGTGTGTGTGTGTACCAAATACTCTGCTTGACAGGAAAGATTGGGAACCCTCTGTATCTTTCTGAAAGAACTTTCAAGAACGTGGTCAGCTTAAGTTAGTTTAACTTCTTGATCCTGACGCATATCCCATATTCTGGCCACCTGCTTTCCCCTTTCAGCTCTGGCCGGCTGGGAACCAGAAGTGTCCTTTAAAGACGGCCGTACTGTATGACTAACAAAGAACATCAAAATAGCGCATGTGGCCGTCTGAGGAACTGTCTTCGCGCGCTTCCATAGTGTCCAGGATATATCAGTTGACAAATGCTATTTCAGTTTTCGCAGGTGGCCGTTTCACGCACATGGCTTCTCCATAGGGATCAAGTTTTAGATCCCTAATGCAGTAGTAACCAAACGCAAACATAAAAAGCACCTGCCCTTTACGTAGAATGTGGCACACACCAGTAGAGAATCTTATTTAAGGGTTAGGTCCGATGCGGTCTGCGTAATCAGAGCACCGGGAGTGATCGATACACCCATACAGAGGCGTGTGTTGGCGTATTGGCAGTTCGCGCATTTTGGGGAATAATGTTTCTGTTAACACATTGGCGGGTGCGTTCCCGCGTTGGCAGAAAGTTGCTACAAGATGATCATGGAATCAGCTGTTGTGTGGCATGATCATCCGCTGAACGTGAAGTGGTAACAAAACAGTAGTTATGTGGAGTAACTTCTCCTGAAATTTGGAGAAGGAGTTTATCTAAAAGCAAGTTCTAAATATTACCTTAAATGTTGCAGCCAGATGATTAACTCTTGTTCCGTTGCTGGCGTTTGTCAGCTCTAGACGCCTGTCAGACTTCCATTCTCTGTTCATGCTTAAACTTGCTGTCTAACGATGGTAACGCTACTAAGCCGTGTTCTCTTCCTGCGTTCCAGCTCTTCAACACGTCGAACGTTGTACACGCTACTGCCCCCTCACAGAAGACATAACAGTCCTGGGAAGCAATCCGGTAAGTCTCGGGGTAGATATCTGTTTTACAGAGTGGCATTAGGAGACTGAAATGACCATTTCTGGCTTATTAGATGTACTCACCAGAAATACCCAACCCCAGGTGTTTGGGCAGAAGAACTTCGAGTCCGCGACCTGTTGGCCAGAAGTTAAACGCCCTAACCCTATTGCCTATATAATTGGCCACTGTCTAAGTCTGAGTCCCAAGACACGACGCGATGAGTGAGTCCCGTCACCGATCAGTGAGTGCCTATCTACTATTACTAAGCTTCCAGATCGAAACCGGTAAGGCAGCGAAACCGTGGCACTGTGATTAGAACGTTGGACTTCCAGCCAACAGGCTGGGGGTTCGAGCCTAGGGTACGGCAACACCTGGGTCTGGGTGTGGCTGGCTGATGACTGCTAGTAAGCCAGAGCTGACCATTCCAACCTACGATGCCTTTTTTTGCAATGTTATACGGTCTATATCGTTTGCCGCTGTACAGCTACTGGCAGGGCTCGAAAGTGAGCCCCAAGACACGACGGATGACTGAGTACCATAACCGATCGGTGAGAGCCTAGCTACCACCGAAGGCTTAACACTTCAGTAGTATTCCTTTCCCAAAGGTGCTCATTCATGTAGAGTTCAAACCCTTACGGTGTCCTTTGGACACTGATTCCATCGAAAGCTCCTGCCATCCCAAAGCAGTTCAAACTTTTGTTTCCAAATGCTCACCCTTAAATCAATTGTATCTCACTCCAAAATGAAAAATCGTAGACGGATTTTATGTAAAAGTTTGGCTTGAAATATTTCAGTTCGTTGTCTCGTATTTCAACTGCCTGTCCGCTATCATTTCACCAGCCTTCCGCCATATACTTTCCACCACCTAATTGGCGTTTCTCTCCAGGTTTGGATTGAGGCAAGCATACAGTACATTTACTATATCATGGGTTGTCAACCAAAATTCTGAACTGTGTTTTCGATTTTAAAAGAATACTTAAGTAGCCTTGTAATACTCATTATCCTGCAGTGTAATCCCAGGGCGTATCAGTCAGAAGCCCAGTTTGCGAGCATACGCATGTTTTTGATACATTTTCATAGGACCAGTACACTTTTATGTGAACGTGCGATGCGTGTGTGAATTGGGGTAATAAAAGATTGTGAGATAGGCCGCAGTGAAGGTCAGATGGACTCGTTTCAGGGGCGTGTAGCAGAAGAGAAAGAAAGGCAGCACGCAGAAGGATGCATGCAGCCAAGCTACTATTAACCCGGGATGTCGGCTTACAACTGAGCTTCTTTACGATTGCCTGGAAAACTGCACCGTTAAAAATGGTTACTCGCGTGTGGTCCGCATTTTTTCCTCACAGATTTTCGATGCCCATACAAATTCAAATATTATTTTGTATGGAAAGCATACCCCAGAACTGCTTTCTTGTACGCATTTGGCAACAAATTACGTCTCCTTCAAATTTCAAACTCGAAGAAAGTTTAGCTTTCAGTTTTAAAGTTTCCGATTTCCGAGATTTTTGAAGATCGTGAATTGTCCATTCATAAAGAAGCGCATCGGTCTACTCACTAATGTTGCTTATAAGGTAGGCAACATGGTACACATTCATTGGAAATTTTTAGAAACAATCAATGGTTTATACCTCCTAGCATAGAGTGATGAGTCATTTTCGTTATATTGCACGTAGTTGTTGATTCGCAAATGCAAGTGTAACGACATGTGTCGGGTTCAAAATTATTCGGAACTTTGAAAAACTTTTAACCAAAATCTGCCCTTTCTTCCAGCGTATATTTTGAAGAAAACGTAAGGTTCTACGAAATGAGTACAGAAAAGAATGTTTAAGGCCTATTTGTCAGACAATAGATTTCTCCTTACGTAGTTATGTTTTGCAGGTGGCCTAAAAGTCGGTCGTTCAAAAACCGGCATCCTGACATGACTGAGATACCACCCCAACAATACTACTTAAGTAATCCGTTCGAAACAAAAACAAATTTCAGCATTTTCATTGACGTTCCGTAGATAGCAAATCCGCTGTAAAGCATGTCGGGTTGGGTTGAAACTAAGTGGGTGACTTTCCCTCAAAAAATAGTTCTTCATACGCTCGATCTAGTGATTCCACCTGCAACAGGAAGGCTTTATCCTGTTGTTTTTTCCCTTAACAAGGAGCCGTGTTTCTTTCGCACTCATCACAGAATAATCCTTTCCTGTTGGGATTAGAAGTAGGTTTTCTTTCGGTATCTTAAGCTAATCCTCACCTTAAGTATTTAAATGAAGAATTATTGATCCACGTTTGCCATGCTTGTCTGCATTTGCTCTCTCTCTCAGTGACCTTCCAGCATCCTATTGCACAAGTTTTATCGCGAACCTGTTCCCACTTATTCACAAAACTGTGCTTTGTGCGTCTCGATGCCTCAAATTGAAGGCCAATTCGCCGATCAATTTAATTAATTGACTGCATGCTACGGCATGCTGTAAACTAAGTCGCATCGTCCATTCGAGCGTAGGAGCCTACCTTTCGAGGCTGATCTCATTTAGCCATCGACCAAGCATACGCAAAGGCGATGAAAACTCCTACAATTTGTTTACTGTTGCAGCAGACATGAGTGGACCAGATAACAGCTCTCAGCACCTTCCTTCGTTAGGTGCGGTGAGAATGCCAGTGATTAGTTCCTGGCTCGGATTCGCACCGCTCATAGTCGCTACTGTTTTTAGTCCAGAAATCAGTTAACTATTTAAAGGAGGGCGTGGTGAACCCGATCGGATTTTTTAAGTGAATATTTTTGACCATATGCGTACTGAAGGTTCTACTACATGTGTACCTTTAAAAGACGCCACTTTGCAGCAGACTAGCGAGTCACGTGTTTGTCTGACTCGTACGGTGATTCCCTAGAAATTTTGGCTTTTCTTGTTTGCTGAGCAGCAGTACATGCACCTCTAGCTCTGTTGCATCTAGGTATAATGTTACCCAGGAGCGTTGTAATATGTTACTTTTTTTCCAGCTCTCAGCACCTCTGTTGGAACATCTTTCAAAGGACTTCTTGGAGCCATCAGAATATAACGCCTGCAAACAGTCCATTGAGTTACTCCTGGAGTTTATAAAAGGACATCCGTACGTCTGCGTTCTTTTTAAACTCCCATTACTTCTGCAGCTTAAACTTACCATGGCCTTGTAGAAAACCCAATCTTTACTTTGGCTTACTGTGGCTTTCCTGACCGACTCCCAATAGAAGTCATTTCTGTCTCTGATTCGTCTGCTTGCGGACTAAGAAAAACCTTGTTACTGTTTTAGTGTATTAAAGGAATCTTCGTCT
Organism: Ligula intestinalis; assembly: GCA_036362985.1. Lineage (NCBI taxonomy): Eukaryota > Metazoa > Platyhelminthes > Cestoda > Diphyllobothriidea > Diphyllobothriidae > Ligula > Ligula intestinalis. Next base: position 45,986,276 of record JAYGXS010000002.1, read on the forward strand.
GGGCTGTTGTATACCCAACCGGTTGCAATGGCCCTGGAGTTGGATCACCTGCTGCGAGAGTGTTCCGATCTGTCAGAGGAGCATTTACAACTGCACGAGCTACTGCAACAGATGTTCAAAACAACCCTTCTGTTGGGCACTCGACTTAGCCAACTTGTAAAGTCTGCTCGTACTCTTCTGTTTCGTCATTTCAAGTCTCCAGACGCACAGTGTTCGGACGCCTCTGCCAGAAACTCTCCGCTTTTCAAGCTCTCTCACTTGGGTCGTTATCTCATCTCAAATCCTGCGAATGGAGACTGCCAAACCCTACCTATGGACTGCGAGTAAGCCCTTGTTTGTGAAAAGATCCTCTTGCTGAAACCAGTTAACCAAATGTTTGTTTCGTCACTGCCCTGCTGTGATTTCCTTTTCTTAATTTCCTCTTTTAGGGAACCATTCTCACAGGATTCATCAAACCTCCAGCTTTCTATGAGTATGTCGTTTCTTGCTCTTACCTTTTTTACTCGCCTATCTGACCTTCATCTGATCTTTATCCGCTGTTATAGGGCCCTGAAATGGTAGTTTACGGATGTGTGATTTCAAGGTTTAATAATGTTAGAAAATCAGTGAATTACAACTAAAGACTAGTCCGTTAAGCATATGAAAATGGCAAAGATCACGAGATTAACAGGACTTATTGACATCATATAATTTCTTGACCGCTTATTCAATTGCAAACGGCCGTTGCCTATTAATAAGATAATTAACTGTCCAATTTAGTGTCAACCTAGGAG
>JAYGXS010000002.1:45991782-46044258 GCA_036362985.1 Ligula intestinalis
ACCTCAGTCTGTTCCCCACCGCCAGCGACGGGCCACCGCGTAGCTGATCGGTCGCCTGAGATGGGATGGGCGCAGTACTAAAAAAAGATAAGCCGGAGGTAAGCATGGTAGAGCAGGTCGTTCATACGAAGAAGAAAAGAAGAAGACAGAAAGAAAGAAAAAATAAAGAAAAACGAGAGAGAAAACAAGGTGTGGGTGTGGTCAGAGAGTGGGGTCGATCCGGCGAGTCTACTTTAACTGTAATTCAGCTGCAGTCACCGCGTCTGCCTTCAGCTCGTTTAAGCTCGTGGTGGACATGGTCGAAAACGATGGTCGAACTGTCGATATCAGAGAGCGTCGGACTGCTTCTTCGTGGGGCCTATACAGCGGTCCAAATGCGAATGGAACCCGATGGACGTGATTACCTGTTTGTAGGGTACAAGAAGGGGTATTTTGTACATGTTTACCAGAAATCATAATTGGATTTATAAAGGCAGCGAAAATTATTTGAAGGAAATTCATATTACCTAAGTAGTCGTATTTGGCCGAGTGCGGTTTCCGGCATTTATAATAAATTGCATAACGGTTCATATCAAAATGTTTCCACGATATTTTGTCAAGGTTAATGACCAGAGGTGCCGCACGCAAGCTCTGTTGGTTGACGTTGTTTTTAAATAGCAAAATAGAGCAGAATGGTTCATTTTTGCTTGCTGTAGCTAACAAACGACAGCAGGTGATCATTGAAGGGTTGACATAATTTTTTTTAGCTTTTCGTGAATCAGTCAAAAGGAACCGACAAGCGATGTGCGAATGTTGCTCTGTTTTCTTTATTTATTTTCCAAAAGTCGCCTCTATCATACCTGCAATTTCTATTGTTAAAGATCTTTCAAATAACTCATGTGTGTTCAATCGGTTTTCATAAAATTGTAAGATTTTGATGCATTTAATTGCCTTTAATTTCGCCGTGACGTCTGCAGAGAAATGTTTAGGGTTATGTCTCTAAGTGCTGCAATATTCCCAACATTCTGACTCAGTTTATCATAACATAGGTTACGGAAAATATATTGAAAGTCCCTAATTAAAATCCTCAAACAATTTAAGCAACAACTATTTATGGTACCCGTGTCTAAGTTAGCTACATGAACGTATACGTTTAATGAATCAGAAACTGCCTCTCATAGCGCATTCGTCTATCGGTACTGTATAGAAGCGGGCACCCCAACTGTTACGTTGAAGATAAATTTTGATGAGAAAAGTAACGAAATTCGCAAGTCCATAGTAGAAATAAAGGTCTGGATGACTTATATATTTAACTTAATCGGACACAGAAATATGAACGACCCGTCCAGGGGCGTATAGTTCAAGGAATGGTAAATATTCCCGTTTCCTGATCCCATCATTGGCCTAAATCGTAACCCTAAGCCTATAGCTAACACATATCCTACATTTAACTATAAGCGTAAGTATAAACTGTAAACTATAACTATAAACAATAAACATAGCGCTAACTCTAACCTTTAGTCTAACCCCAATTTCACAGGAATTTGGCGCACAAGCACCCGTACTGCGGATTCTTCCTATTCTTATGCCCCGCTTAGGAAGCGATGAAAGTAATCCTTTCTAAACTAAATTTTAGAGTACAGGCAAAGAAAAGGAAACTAGAGGAAAAAAGTACTTTGTGAAGTACTAGCTGTGGTACGAAATGCTGAACAAAGAAACTAGGCAGTGCAAATTTGGTCGTCATATTTGCTCCCGCATGGTCTGGTGTCAAAGTTGAGGAATTCCTTATGTTCCGTTAACGTCGAGAGATCGTTGGACTGCGAAGGTTTCCATGATGCAAATCTCACGAAATATGGACTGGAATTCAGAAAAATGTTTTCGATTCGGAAAATTTCCATCATAATATTGGCCCATTTATTAATACTGCTTACGAGGTAAACACGTCTGAGAAGAAAAAGACTCGATCACTGGGACAATGCGTTTATTCGCCTGACGTTTCGACATCCGTCGCGGATTCATCATCAGAGACATGAGAAGAAAACAGTAGCAGAAACGGAAAATGCATGCACAAAAGTTTGCAGTATTTATAGGATACAGTCAGTACTGCAAACATGCGGCGACAATTAACGTTAATTGCCTTCTTACATGTGGATAATTTGTTGGACGGCACGCGGGCTCTGACCTGTTGAACTTTCAACACGGACGGTGGGCTCGGGCATGATGATTGCTCGGCCATCTGGCTCTCCGGTGTTGGCGTAAGATGAGACTGTGGCCTACCCGTTTCTCAAGTGGCGACTTACTTTGACCAAATTGAGTCTCAGCCTTGAATATGGATTAGGAAAATCGTTGCACTTGTTTATGGATTGGGGGCCCGTGAACCATGACTCAAGTAGTTCTCGGCTCACCCGATTGTCACCTCTTGCGAAAATTTCGGCCTCATCAAGTTTGAACGTGTGGCCGGGTTTCGTCGAATGAGCCGCAACTTGAGAATTGGCATCATTTCGCCGCACTGCTGCCGGGTGTTCGGCAACTCGTGTCTTGAGAAGTCTGCCAGTTTCTCCGACATAGTTACTTTGACCGCAACTGCACTAGATCCTGTAGATGACCCCAGATGTTTCTTGCCATGGCAGTTCGTCTTACGGCTTCAGTATCTGACGCCTTATGGTTGCCTCCGGTCTGTGTGCGACTGCAACTCCAAATGGTGTGAGAAGGCGGCTGACTGCTTCCGACACGTTTTTGAAGTACGGGATTGAACACCAAATTTTGGGGTCGGTGCGATTTTAGTGGCCATCTCGTTTGTGCAAGCACTGGGTGACGAAGTTTCGCGGGCAGCCATTCTGTCTGAACACCCTTGTTAAGAATACTCATCACAATGCCAAATGCCGCTTTTCGCATGCAGTTTTCGGCTCAAGCTAATGCTGTGCTAGTACTTGTGCTGTCAGTATGCTAAATAATTACGTATTTTTATGCTACTGACTGCATGTGAGAACTTGGTAATATGAACGTGTTTATGCTACAGTAGCTGCGAAAATTCAGCTAAAACATTTATAGCAAATTTCAGATAAAACCTGAAAAAGATCCGATCCGAAGAATTTACTATTAATTCATGTTCCAATTTCCTTGAAAATTAAACGAGACAGAATAGTTATTTCAGTGTCTGGTTATTGGATTCACTTAATCAGTTAAAACTTTATATCTGAAATAGCAACTAGGTCGTGTTTCCGTCCTAGGTTTTCACATTGTAACATTGCCCAGATCTGCAAAAATTTAAATTTTTCGCGTTAAAAGTCAATTGGCGTCACATGGAAATCTCCACAGAAATCACACCATCAAAAGATCCCCCGGTGATAAAGAAGCTCGACAACTTTCTGAATTTTTGTTTACCGGACTTGCGGAGCAAATGCGATGACGAAATTCATAAGATCGTCAACAAAGGGAAAGAAACCCACAAGTATTTACCTGAAGGAACCAGTCGGAAACGGAGTCAAGGTTACCAGGACCCCCTACCGGGGGACAAGGTGCCACACTAATTGCTGTTCACGTCCCCGGCTCCTGTTGACAGCTAATTAGCGTACACCACTATAATTGCCCCCCCCGCCATCCTACTTGACCGCTGTTTCAAACACCTTGACAACCTGATGATTTCTGACAGTTGGTTGGCCTATGGCCACTATAAAATAGACTCCTGTAAGAATTCGAAAGTTTACGACAATAAATCAATTGATCTTGTGCTCGAAACGTTTTCTTCCTTCTCTATGCAAATACATAAAACGCGAACCTTTTCATTCAGTGGAATCTATTTCTGCCGGTTTTTGATGTGGGTGCTTTTAAAGCCGATATTAAGGTTATTTGCTTTCAGTTATAATGAAAAGTAATAAAGCCACATCTTATAAAAAATGACCTTTAATGTGAAAGTTAAACAGCATACGAAAAACATACGAAACAATATCAGTATCAGTATCAGTATATTGAGGGTATGTAGGAAAAATTCCTTTGAGTGCCCTATTTGTACATATGTGCAGTGGTAGCAAAAAATTTGTTGCTTAGACTGTTGGCGAGGCCAGTTGTCCTGAGTCATAGGATGAAAATAGGAGCAGACAGTGAAAAAACTCCTCAGGGATTTTTAGGAGAAAAACTGTCGCCCTTGTGGGGGGAATGCGTGGGATTTAGGAGAAAAAAGGGAGTTCCCACTGGGGGCGGGCATTGCAAAGGTTCCCAGGATCATCACCGTGTGGAAGCCACGTCCTGATTCTTCCTTGCTGATTGCAGAGTCCGCCACGGAACTGGAAAAACAGAGGCATCCGTCCAGATCGTCGACAGTCCGCTTTGGGTCGAACCAAGGGTGACCGTTTAGACCGGCAGGTCTGGCTGATAAGATCGCCAGCGGGTAATCACGGTACGCAGATAGCCAAGTAGGGTAGACCGCGGAGACCTTCGCATGAGGCTATGCGTGGGAGGGCGTAATAAATAGCAAACGTGAATGGATATAAAAACTAATACTACTGAAAAATTGGAAGTAGTATTATTGTTATTGCAAATTGTCAGTTCCGATCCATCGTGCACTGCTATATCGATCCAGTTTTCGCTTAAAACCCTCTAGCGATTCCGACATAACAACGTCCTGAGGAAGCGCATTCCACGCTCCGACCACCCTTTTTGAAAAGAAGTGTTTCCGAGCGTCCAGCCTGGCCCCTGTCACCTTTAATTTGAGGGAATGACCCCTCAGATTCGTGGTCGTTGCTAATTCGAAAAAATCCCCTGATATAAGACAGCAGTCTTGAAGACGTAATACGCGGAATGCTAGTATCAGGTCCCCCCGAAGCTGCCTGTAGCGCAAAGGGAAGAGGTTGAGATTCGACAGCCGTGTTTCATAAGGCTGCGAGCCCTGCCCCATAACAAGTTTGGTTGCGCGCCGTTGTACCTTTTCCAGGATGTTGATGTCTTTCCTGGCCCAGGGTCTCCAAGCTTGAATAGCGGATTCTAGGTGCGGTCGTACGAAGGTTCCGAAGACTTTTGTGAAGCACTCTTCATTGAAGGTAGAAAAAGCTCGTTTGACGAGGTATAGGATCGACATCGCGGACTTGGCTACCTTTGTGCAATGCAGGGAGGGTTTAAGCGAGGGTGTGATCCAGACTCCCAAGTCTTTCTGGGCGTTCACTTCCTTCAATGGTATGTCATTCAGTCGGTAAGCCGTGCCGTTTGAAGAACCGGATTTGCCAACTCGAATGGTGGTGCACTTGCTCTCATTGAACGGTAAGAGCCAGTCCGCCGACCATTTTTGAAGTCTATTTAAATTTTCCTGTAAGTGCACTTCGTCAGCCGCAGTTCGAATTACGCTCCAAAGTTTTATATCATCGGCAAACATGGCGATGCCGCAATCCAGTTCGCGGACACAGTCGTTGATGTAGATAACGAACAAAATAGGGCCGAGAACGGAGCCTTGGGGAACACCACTCTCAACCTCAACCTTGGCTGACTGTTTGTCGCTGATGTGGACAGTTTGCGAGCGACCGATTAGGAAGCTTTTTATCCACGTAAGGAGCCTACCTCTTACTCCTATGCGGCTGACTTTATAAAGGAGGCGGTGGTGCGGCACGCTATCGAAAGCCTTTTTGAAGTCAATATAGACAGCATGCACTGAGTTTCCACTATCGACTGCCTCAGTCCACCGTTCTAAACAGTAGAGCAAGTTTGTAACGCAGGACCTACCTCTACGAAAACCATGCTGAGCATCCGATAGCAGATGGTTTTGTTCCAGGAACTGCATAAGTTGTTGCTTGATAATTTTTTCCATGATTTTGCAACAGATTGCAGTAAGGCTGACTGGTCGGTAGTTATTCGCTGAGACCCGGCTTCCCCCCTTGTATAGCGGTGTAATCCTCGCGGATTTCCAATCTACTGGTAGGCATCCGGTTTCGAAGGAGGTTTGGAAGAGCATAGAGAGTGGTTTGGCCAACTCATTGGCGAGCTCCTTCAAAATCTTGGCTGGTACGTTGTCAGGACCTGGTGACTTAGATTCTTTTAAGCTTAAGAGTTCCTTAAGAACAGCAGCCTCGGGGAATTGGACAGTCTCAAATACTGTATCCGCTTCGGTGTCGTCGGTGGGGTGATCGTATGCCGTTTCCTTTGTGAAGACTGATCGGAAAAATTTCGACAGATGATCAGCCTTCGCTTCATCATCTATCAAGTCTCTTCCCTCGGCGGTCCTTAGCAGGGGTATCGGATCCTTGTTTTTGGTAATCTGCCTAAGATAACTGTAAAACAGTTTGGGGTTCACTGTGGCCCGGTTTAGCAAGTCTGCTTCGAAAGCCCGTCTTGTTTTGAGAAGCCTATCAGTGTATGCTCTTATAAACTTTCAATGGCCATTTTGCATTATCGTAAGTGGGCCATAAACAAAAAGTCCCCCGAATATTGTAGTGGTCGAACATTTGGATTGTATGGCAATATATTGTTTAGTAGTAAACTTCAATTAAAAAATTAATTAAAATTCATATTTTATCTGCAGAATATTCGAATGGTTTAGGCTTATAGTTGGCGTATTTAGAAGGGAACTTCACTTTTGTACAAAAGTTTCATTCACATCAGTTAGTTAATGAATTACATCAAAGGAATTAATCGCAAAGAAGATACCATCCAGAATTTCCTTTCCTTGCTTTGAATGTGTTATTATTTGGGGTATTCTACCTGTTAAGTTTTTTGATTCGACATCGGTTTCGTGCATAACTTTGGAAATGCGTGCCCCTTTTTGAAGTCACACTAGAAATTTTAAGCACAGTATCGCCAGGCGTCAAAACACGACTCACAAAAACGTAAAATATTTCATAGCCTCAACAGCGCACACAAGAAGTCACGCTTAATTTCGATGCCAAAAAAGCGATTGGGCCACTTACGCGAAGTGTGAAGACGTCATTTGCCATTCAGCAAGTGCTTCTGCACTGAACGCACTTACACAAAACGTTTTGATAAGTCCATGCACGGCTGCCGTTAACGCTTCCGGGCTTAAATGTAACACATTTGTTCCAGGCACACATTAGTTTACAACTTGCAAACGCCAGAGGAGCAGTCAAAGCAGATTTTTTAGCTGCAATTACTAGGCTCTCTTGCATGTTAATTTAGTTAAAATAATGGACAAGTTATACAGTACAGGTACACAACAGCCCATGACAGTTTACCTGAAACATTTAACTAGTTAACTCTCCTGAATACTCCCGTGGAGCCTTACTTCACATAACGGAAATCAAACCGACAAACAGAAATTCTGTTGGTGCAGTACATCTTGGGGTCAGTGGTCGGCCAGCGGAAGAAGTGTTCAGGAAACCTAGTAGCTCCCATCGTCGGTGTCCTACTATGAAAGAAATTAAGGAGAAAGTGCATAATATGTTGCAGCATAAGTGGTACCATCTCACCATTGTCGCCCTCGCTGGATTGGACGGACTTTTTCTCATCATCATTCTGTTTCTGGAAATTGAACGATTGCAGGCATCTGTAAGTTGCCTTTCAAATTAAAGCAGTTGAAGTAGATTGCCAAGACATTATTGCAGCCATATATTATGAGTTTCTATCATGCCTAATTATAATTTTTCGTTATGCAAAATTATTTATTCACTAGAGGAACCTCGCTTATCTTGGTATTTCAAAAACAGTAAGCTTTTTTGAAAGTGTGGCAAGCTAGTTCAGTTTGGATTTACTAGATTACAAGATTACATTTTAATAATAGGGTATGAACTAAAAGCTAATGAGACGAGTAGGGTTGCTAGCGTACAGTATGCAGCTGAAACTATCAGTTGAAATGTTATCAGTTATAAAGCTATCCAGAAATGGTGTTTTATTTTTGCATAAAATAGTATTACATTTTGTTAATTTAAACAAACCTTCATTACACACTTCCCAAATGGAAATGATCAGGCTCGCGCCGGTTCAAATCCCGCTGACCACTGAAGTGATTAAAATCTGAATAAGAGGAAACATGTCTATTTGAAATCGAAGTGTAGAACGCCTAAGAGGTGAGAGCTTAGATTTATTGACTAAGGGGTGTTAATATCGCGACGGGATAATAAAAACCTTCATTTTATTGTTTCCTTTTTTCCGCTACTTATACTTTTATAGTGTATTCACTGGCGGGGGTGGGCAAGACCGGTTGAGTCTTAATTCTCTCATATTCTGTGTCATACAGCTAGCAAGTGCCTAGAGGTAAGCTTAGGTGATTGCATCATTTGAAACGAAGATTATCCGATAACTAACATATTCCTTGCGATCGTTAGACAACGTCATTAAAAAAGTTAAATGCGCACAGCCAACCACAGCGGGATGAAAAAGTGCATGTAACGCCCATTAGCATAGACGTCCTCCAACCATAAAATAGTCTGTTAGACCCAGTTACTTTGGTTAACTGTTTATGGAAATATCTCATAATCTGATGTTGAGCTGGGGGGCCAACCTCAAAAATTTACACACTAAAGTTAATGTGTGCATTTATTCGGGGTCCCGATATAATATCTTGCTCATCGTCCCCGGAAGAGGAAGAAGAAGAGGGATCAAGTGCTGGGACCAAATTGTTTTCTTGCTGACGTTTCGAAAACATTCTCGTTCTCATCGTCAGAGCGTGTTAATTACTCTTCCGCCGGCCTTGAATGAATGCGCTTCGCCGTGAGGATGCGAACGCGGGGGAGTCGGAGGGACAAGCCGACGCAGCGCCAATAACAGTGGAGAGGATGACACCAATCAACAGTCAACGGACGAGTGCATGGGCATCGCACATGGGTACAACACCCGTTTCGCGGCCAAGCGCATTCATTCAAGGCCGGCGGAAGAGTAAGAAACAAGCTATGACGACGAGAACGAGCATGTTTTCGAAACGTCAGCAAAAAATACAATTTGGTCCCAGAACTTGCCCCCTCTTCTTCTTCCTCTTCCCGGGATGATGAGCACGACACATTAAAGTATCTAATCCGTCAAAGAGGCTCTCCTCCTCTTAATTAAATAGGTTGGGGCACCAGTATTTCAATACAAATATAGATGCTAGTAAGGCGCCCGCCTATCTGGTTACGGAATATGCTCAATCAACCTAGAGACCCCACAGGCGGTTGCATAGCGACTAGCATTATATTCTGAAGTGGAAGCGATACAGATGACAGCAAACAAGCCAGAAATGGCTATTGCAGTTTCCCTTGTAATATATATATATATATATTCACTCAGAAATGTGCGAACACCGATCGAATAGGCTTCCGAACTAAACAAAGTTCATGTGGTCGTCAGAGGTCTCCAACGGGTGACCGCCTGCCAGGCCGATTCCGGCCAAGTCATAATAGCAGTAAAGGGGGTATGAGAGCATTTGGGGGTCACTTGATACAGAACTGTTTTGGGCTTATTAGCCTTCATCAGCCAAGCATAACCCTGAACACCAGCTGGTTGGACAACACAAACAAACCCACTCACAGACGACGCAGTTGGTCCACCACTGGTGTGTATCAGATGGGTCATAAGCACATCATTGAACCGCAGTTCATCAGCGCCTCGCCACTTGCCATTTGCTGTATATATATATATATATATATATGCGTACATCGACAATTGTTGATGAACGTTCACCGACCGCTAACGTAATTTACATATCCCGCTCTGCCTGGAGTCTCATTTCTCAAGGACTGAAAGCAGCCGTACCGGGTAGTAGTCTAGGCAGATAGTATCATCGGCAAAAACAAGGAAGACTTGAACGGCCATTTCTGGTTTATTAGCCACCGTAAGTCAGTTATACACAACCCCAAGTGTTGCACTACCACCCGATGCTCTAACTTGCAGCCTTTCCGAGCAGAGTCAAACGCCTTGACCATTGAGGCACTGGCTCAATGTCTTGCCCGTTTAAGGTCGGAAGATATTGCCGCGGGTTGATGATAAACGGTCTTTGACCGTTAACAGAACTCACTTATCCCGCCTACTTTTGAATCTCATAAGCCAGAAATCGCCGCTCCAGTCCCCGGGTATTTGCTGGCAATGCTATCTGCATAATGTCCTTCTGCCATCCTTCTTGGGCGCTTTGCGGTCTGGTTAGAGAGTGAGAGCCCCAAAGGCACCAGGGGCGGACGAGTGTGTCCAGTAACTGATCAGTCTGCACCTATCTAAAAAGAGAAAAGTTCCTTGAAAAATCAGTTTTTCGACGATTTTTTCTTATACTCTATTATAATATCTCGGAATACTCTCATAAATTTATTTTATCTGTACATTACTTCGCGATAATTTGAAGTTTTCAGGGTTTCGGAAGGTAGACCACTCGATATTTGCGGGATTATTATGCTGATTTTCCCCCATAGTTCTAATTTCTTATTTTCAGTAACTTGAACAAGGTAAAAAAGCTCACAATTGGGCATTATTGCTCTGGGGAAAAGTGATATTTTTAGGTCTGGAAGACATTGGCGTCATGCTTTGTTCCCTCTCACTACGTTCTTATCCCACCGCACTTGCATTTTTAACTTTATGCCCGAGCCTACTAGGCATGCAGGGTAATGGTATCAGATCCAGAACCTAATATGTACTAACTTACCTTAAAGGATGCTGAAACTGCGAGAAAATTTGAAGATGCAAAGTTTGGAATCGAATGTGCCAGTCTTGTCATCGTGATCGCCTTCCTCCTTGAAATTCCACTGAACCTCTGGATGTATGGAATTCGACACTACCTCAAAAGTTGCGTGGAGACATTCGATGCCCTGGTCTGCCTCCTCAGTTTTGCCGCCGATGTGTACGTAATAGTCCTAACCACACGCGAACGTGCGGAAGAAAATGCAGTTTTGGAGGGGAAACAGGCCAGAACCTCCAATTCCACTCTGTGCTTGGGCGGCAAGGAGAAGTCAGCTCCGATTGCTCAAGCAGCCGGACTGCTCGTACTATTCCGACTTTGGCGTATTGTGCGAATCGTCAACGGTACGAGTTTTTAAACCATAGCTCACTGAGCAGGACTTCTTACAGCATTCTGTCCTATAGTTTAATTGCCAGCAGTTCGACCATCGATTACGACGATGTTCACCGTGTGCTGCACAAAATGCTGGTGTAGGGACTATGATTTCTGCTTGGATTAGTTTCAAGTCATAGTAGATTTACGCTGCATCGTCCGTACCTTGAAAGTACCATATATGCAGCACCTTATGTATTTTTTAACATATTTGCAGCAGAGGTACTATCTAAAAGCCATGACACGTCTTTTATCGATACGTAGGCGCAGCTGGCAAGTTGGTGCGAGTTTTTTGGCCGACATCCATCAGATACCGCGGCATAACCGCGGAATATTCACAGACTGCTTGTCTATCATTGACAGCTTATAATTATAACAATTCAAGTCGGGGATTACTATCTCAGGGAATTATAAAAACTAAAATTTTACAACTGGAGTAGCTAGCAGAAAGAAAATGGGGAATACTGAGGGACCAGCCGATGAGCAAAAATTTCCCAGCTCTGTCATGCAGCTATCGAATATTGGCAAAACACATGTCTGCGCTTTTATTAGGTACCTGTTTTGCCAGCATGGCAAATAATTACACAAGTTATACTACTGTTTGCAGCTTTTAAATCTAACGTGGTTATGCCGCAATGGCTGATACAGTCTGGCCTAATATTTGGGTCTGCGCCAGTAGACCCTTTAATATAAGTAGCTGTTTAACTTCAAATGTATTTTCCGAGGACAATAAAAAGCTACAATACGCAATACCTTTGGTGTCCCCTAAAGGCCTTTATCAACCTCACCAGCTTGATTATTCCGACTTTTGAGGTTTTATTTGGATCATAACGTTTATACAGATGCAACCAAGATAAAAAGAAGCTTTAATATCTTACCACATTCGTTTTGACATTTTTTAGAATGCAACTGACTAATAAAATATTTGCTTCTGCTACACTGTGACCACAAGGACTATGTATTTCACTTTGTGCCCATTAAGAATTGTACCGTTACCGGAAGCAGGCTTGCATATTTAAATTTTCTTCATGGGATAATAATATTGTTTGCTTTGGTTCAGGCTGTTAAACAACACTGCGAAGTTTCCCGTTCTCTGATAAAAGTATCTAAGCTTGGTTCCGAGTTATACTAGCATCTTGCATGGAAATGTTTCTTGAAATAACTTGTCTACAAAAACGATAAAACTTGATATTAACGTTCGCTTGCTCTGTAACCTTATGTTTCACGTCGAAATATACGATTGATTGCTTAACTCGTAAAGTGTGAAGATCTTAATGTGAGGGGGTGGTTTAACACACATTTGTAGTTTTTTTATTTTGTTCATGGAATTAACTTTAGACAAAAAATGTTGTTTACTAGAAAAGAGGTCAGATTAGATCAGTGAATTGAACGAAAAAGTTGGCGAAAGTGAGCGGGCCAAAGTCAGAGCATAAGTAATGAGATTTACTTTGAACTCAAGGAATGATGTAAGTTTTAAACTGCTGAATTTTGACTCGCCCTAAAAACTGGCGGGTAACGTTTAAAGTATTCAAACGTGGCGTTTAGCATTTCGATTTGCAAAGTTTCGACCGATAACCGAGCAGCATAGTGATGTGCATACAATCGCTTCACATTGTGCTAATTAGTCCTAGTTGTAAGCTCGTCGGTGTTCCAGGGATAACATGGCATGGGACAATGTTGAGTGGCTGTAGCAATTGCGGCTTCGGAAACTATAATGGTATTCGATGGAAACTTTTGTTATGCAAATACTTCTCAATTCATCATCCTTTTATGCTTGCTTTTTGTTGACTAAACACCTTTTGAAAATAAACATAATCGATTCGCTATGTCCGTTTTATGCAAAACTGCTACTCATTCTCATTTCTAACGAAATTTTTCAATGAAAGTTGGAGCAAAGGAAAGTCTTATATTTGTTACCCCCGCCCGTAGTGATAATATGCAGTATCGAAGAACACTGATTCGCGGAGAAAAAAATATGCGAAGGTTAAACGTTCTTTGTGATGACAAGGTCAGTTTATTCAGTAAATATTTGATGCTGGTTTCCCACATCGTCGTCAGCCTTGACGTGATACGCAACGAACACTCAAGATGTCAAAAGTCCTAAAAAAATTGTAGCCATCTAGAGTGAGCGCTAATTGACAGCTCCAGTTTACGTCAGTCCGTATCGATCGGTTCTCTTCTCTTCCATTTGTCTTTGAGATTGTCATACACGCCAGATGACAAGTAATTTTCTTCAGCACGGACTGACGCAAATTGCAGCTGTCAATTAACGCTCGCCCCAGATAACAGTTATTTTCCGAACACTTCTGAAATTTTAATTGTTCGTTGTGCATCACCTCAAGTCTGACGACGATATGGGGAACCAGTGTAAGAACTTTACGGAATAAAAGTACCTTGTTTTCCCAAAGAAAATTCTTCGTTCAAATGAAATTTCTTGGGATTCCTGCCTTCCAATAAAATAATATCTTCAAACTCGGAAGCAAAAAAATAACATGTTGCAACAGTGCTGAATAATTCTTCACTCAAATCCATTCGTCCCGGAGTTAAGACTGTTCAATAGAAGAATGGGATAAACCTTCGTCCGTCATCGGACGTTCGTTCGATTGACTACATAAGCTCATTGAGGAAGACGAATCCTCCAGCTGGGGTTTCACTAAAAATAAGTGGCCCGAAAGTATCTCCGACCCTAATTTTGAACAAAGTATCCAGTAACTAGGTTAATAGGTTGGTCGAAAGCATCCTGTGGATGATTGGCGAAGCGATAGCAATAAGCAGTCGAACTATGAAATACTGATGCAAAGCCCGACGACCTTTCCATAATATCTCTGATTATTGTATGGGTTTCCGTTTAAAATCGGAGTTCTGAATTTCAAATAAGGGGCAAAATTTAATTATATATGCAAATTTAACTGCGACGTCTTAACATACCTGGAGGAGTATAGATTGTTTTTATGTACTGGGATGTATACATACACGCATATAGTATACATGCAGTATAGTACAGGACAGTATAGTACAGTATAGTATATGCATTGGAGTATCGTCAATTCACGAAACTTTTCTGGTGACAGGCGAAGTTCGTTGTAAACGAAATAGACTTTCCTGTTAAAATTTTTGACTGTGGTACCTCAGTTCATCGTCAGATTTAGAAGTCACACAAAACGTACTGAATTTTAATCTGTCTAAGTAATTATTCTGTGGCCGGCCAACGTATAAGCCAATTGGAGTCAGATGCATTTTGTCGATATTACTTGCGTTTGATTGCCCTTTGACATTGAGAAATTTTAAATGACATCTGTATCGATACACTGATATATATATCTCATTTGGGTGCATTTCTTCCACCAGTTTGCGGTGCTTTTGTTGGTAAGGCACCAGCGATGCGGGTCTTCTTCCATGCAAATATTGTTTCTATGTCTGCATGGCTACTTGGGGTCGATTTCCACGTCTCCCTACCGTTAGCTTATGTTCATGTATGCACGTGAAGAGAGATTCACCAGTTAGAACGCAAAAGTCGGCATCGCAATGGATCGAAGGTATTTTGAAGATGATTACTTTGAAATAGCCAACGTTGACGAGTTTTGACGCCTTCTGTCCATAAGGGAGGCTTTCGCCAGCCTGATGGTTTAAATACTCGGGAAATAATTGGTTCCTTAAAGTATTGAAGCCGCGTGCATCAGTGAAAAAATTCAGTCAGATTTCCATTCTGGGATATACATATAAAGTGTATTCTATCTCTGTTTGATAATTTTACTTCCTTGGAACAGTCAGTTTCCACTCGACTTAGCAAGTGGTCAACCGAGTTCATCCCGTGGTTAACTAGAGACTGTGACTGCATTATGAAGACGATATATTTGTTATCTTCAGAAAAGAGCAACTGGAATTACTATACAAGAACTATTGACTCCAACTTTCTAGGATTTCAATTCACCTCCGAAACAAAAACTGATAAGCAATAGCCGTTCCTAGATATTCTCGTACAGATAAGGAATTATCGAACACTAGGAACCTCATTTTATTGCAACTTTGTATGTTAGCGGTAAAGAGTCAGGACCACCTATCACAGGTTGCCATGCACAGACTGGACACATGTTCGCATGGGAGCGAATCCAAATCATTGGCGCCCACCCAATTAGGAAGTGCCACGTAGTTCTGGAGGCAATGCACTCAGACGAGGCATGCATTAACAGGCATATTGATTTGAATGTGAATTATAAATTCCTCAAGATCCGATGGAAGCAAAAACAGCCCCCACCGACCGCATGATCAAAGGCACTTGACGACTATTTCCCCGACCGTATTATTACATGCCAGTGACGACTATTTTCCGTACCGACCGCATAATTAAATGCGGGGAACGATTATCTACTGAAACTTTGGCCCATCATATAATCGTTTGTTAGTCATCGTCTTAAGTTGACTGTTTTCGTACAACTCTCATTTTTTTGGCGACGAGCTGGGGAACCAGACTCGAAAAGTAACCCAATAGACATTATTCTTTCCTATGCACGCTAATGTATGCGATCACAGCAGTGGTGAGCGTAAAATGGCGGCATTGTAAGTAGAGGGATATCTTTAAGTTAGAGTTTCTTTATTATTTACAAAAATGGGTATTTATTTCAAGGAATACATGTCGAAGGACACAAAATATTTAGCGGAAACACAACGAGCAATTCAGCAGTTGTTCATAAATTCATAGATCCTATGGAAAAATTAAACTAATTCGCATATCACACGTCGATAATGCCTTTTCCTCCCATCATTATAGCAAATTAGGCTTCAGGTGTCGTGCCTATGCTGGCAAAAATAGAAAAACCCATCGGCTGCTAACACTTCCAAGTACGTGTCTCTTAGCGTTGTTTCATTGTTAATAAAGGAGAGTATGTCTTTTCGAAAATGACCTAACTCAGAGTTTCAGGCAGCGTGTAATTTATGCCGGCTGAAAAGTCATATTTTTAAAGAGATTTACCGTCTTAATCTTCGAGGTGTTTTCATAATTTATGTTTCGACTATATAGCGTGTAGATGCATTTAGAAAACAATGCTCACGTGATGTAAGGAAATCTGTGCGTAGCAGAGCAAACACAAAGGCTCCTTCTGTAATTTATGCCCATTTTGTGGCTTATTCTTCAGTTAACGTGCAAACTCCAAATGGACATATTTTAACTTCCTTTGCAGGTTAGGCAATTTTTAAAATTTTGTGCGATTTCAAAGTAGGCATTCTGAGCTTGGTTTTGGTCACCGAAGCTACCTATTTTAGCATCTCAACTAAGTCGATACACGATTAATTGGTACATCGAAATATAAGATTTTTCTCGGGGATCGTAACAAAACACTTTTTTGTTGGTTGCAGAGACACAGAAAATATAAGTGAACTGCTTTTAAACTGCAAATTAACGAATATAATTAAGACTCGCACTAAGTGTTTGTCAATCGATTCAACGCCGCACCCTCACTAAAGCAAAAAAGGTCAAATTAGTACTTTACCGAAGGCATTTGCATGAAACTACTTCACACGTCATGTGCAAATGCACAGTCCTACTAGCATGACATAATTAAAGTGATATTCTTTTGCATATTATTTTTGTAAATTGACTGTCATTAGGGTGCCTCCTAGACCAGAGAATAAGGGTAATGCGCCGTGAAATTCAATGTTTGTTATTGATGACTGCAAAGTTACTGCGATTTGCATTGCTTGTAGTAATTTCTTTGCATTTTAGCCATCATTGTGTCTGTTTCGATCGCTCACGAGGATAAAATGTCCCACGTAAAAAAAGAACGGGATGCTGCCCAGGCACGGGTAGAGCAGCTCGAAGAGCTACTGGCTAGTAACCAGCTGCAACTTCCCCCTCCCATTCCAAAGGATGCCGACTAAATAAACCGGATTGACTTCCCAAAACCCTTGTTACATGTCGAATTTTCTGCGCTGCGCTGCGGGCACGGCGACAAGCTTCGTTTTCAAAAATATTTCTTACATTTTTACATTTCTACACATAACGCTGTATTTTGCAGGTTGCAGTTATTTTCTTTTAAGAGATAGTTACGCTGCAGCATTGTTCCATGCTCGATATAACTTGCAGGTTTGGAGAATCAAAGTTTTCATGTTTTTGTCCTGCACAAGCTTCTCTACAAAGTTCACCGCTGGCTTGTTTCCCTTTTTGGCACTGCGCTCATCCCACCTTAGGCCACCAATCAGCTAGGCAGTGGCCTGTTGCTGGTTGTGGAGGGGAGAAACAGACCCTCGATTGAAGCTCTCACAGTGTGCTAAAGGCCGTGACTTGGAGAGTTGCCAACTGGCAGGATACCTTGGTCACCGCAGTCAGTACAATGTGCGCCTTGTTGGTTGGAGGGGCTTGTTGTGGGCTGATAGTCAGGCTAAATGACTCCTTCTTGTTGTTAAATTTATGGCACTCCCATGCGGAAGCCTACCTAGCAAGGTGGTGTTGCTGTGGCGCATGTTGGGGTGTGTTTCGCGCACACCGCACACCGCATACGCCCTCCTCAATCTCCGGTCTTCTCGACTTTTGTCTTGACATCGGGCTCAGGCATGGGCGTGGTGAGAGAGTGGGGCAGATCTGGCAAGTCTCCTCTCAGTATAATCCAGATGCAGACAGCTTCAGATTGCTGAAGCTCATGGTGGACATCGTCGAGAGCAACGGTCGAACTGGCCTTAGTCTCTGTGATCCCATTTGGTGTTGTAGCTATACGGAACAACCCACCTATCGTACACTTTCGATTATCCATTGAAGTAATCTGCAAACAATGTTGATATATTAGGTGGAAAATGTGCCATTATGACTGCGCTTGGCGAAAAGGTTGCATCCCCTTTAACAAAGCCGTCTTTGGAGGCTGCAAAATGCGATCAGAATCTTATAGGAAGGCAAGATTGTAGTGCATGCGCCTTCAACGAGAGGATCCTGTTATGTGACTATGCACTGAGCGATTGTATGAAGAGCTATTCCATAGCAAGATGGTTAAAGTTGGCCTCAGACAATAGGGACAAGTAATTATCATTCAAATGCCTCGGAAGCAACCAGACGTCCTGAAAGCTTACCTACTGCAGCCTACTAAAGGGGGGGGGAACAAGAAATTCTGCCAGTGCTCAACTCTTTTTACCTTTATTATAGCCAGTGCACGTTAAACCTTCTATTGACCTTATCATAATAGTGGCTACAGCAACAGGACTAACCCAGGAGCTGCATACAGCAGCAAGTAAGGTGGACCTCCTCAGTCGATTGCACTCAGAAGAGGACCGTTGTGTTTGATCCTTCATGAGCAAATTCCTCTGGTGTCTCATCTATGAAAACGTTATGGTCTGGCTGAATTTGCATGCTAGCATAAATTTTACCATGGAAGCTACACAACCTCCAACCAGACAATTGAATCGAAAGACCAGCAGACCATACCAACCCCTTTTCTTCAATGGGTGTGATAGGTTGGACGCCGGACATAGCAAAAGAGAGCCATGAAACGATGCACAATGCCGCCCTTCCACCTACAACATTTCCCTATCAACACCAAGTCCGTCACTGAACATGCACTTCAATTGCAGTGATGTATTTTTTTCATAAAAAAATAACAACATACGAGTCTGTCGCACACCCACGCGCATTGAGCATTAAGTATGGATTAGTCAGACCTCATCAAATAGACAGTCACACCACCCAACAGTGCGGTCTAATAAGGCAACACAAGCATAAACTCAATTTCCTAAGGCTAGCTAAGGCTTATTGAAATTGGAAAACTGTTATCGCCTGAAGAAGAAGAGAAGTCTGCTTTATATTTTCTCCGTACGATAAACAACAATACACAAGACTCATCAACTTTGATTCTGCGGCCAGATATCGTGGAATGAACCGCAACTCAACAATTGGTATCATTTTCCACATTGCTGCCGCACCGGCCGCACAATCAAATTCGAGGAGGCCCAAGTTATTGCGAAGGATGACAATGATGTGGGCCGACAGTTGCCCCGGTTATGGTTTGCGGGTCCGCAGTCTATAAACAAGCGTAATGACTTGCTAAACTCATATGCAGACTAAGGCTCAGTTTGGCCATAGGGCAAAGCACAGGCGAACGCGTCTTCTAAAGCCCGTGCCAGGAAGCCAGACGGCCAATCAATTATCACTCCCAAATTCAGCATGAGTGATAAACGTTTAACAGGTCACAATCCACACGCCAACCATAAAGCAATTAACGCACCAGCGGGCACCTCACCTCGATGCAGGGGGTGTCGTAAATTTTCCTAGGTATACAGTACCATATCGAGCGTATCCTCTGAATACTGCAAGTTTATGTGCTCTGCTATTGTCTCTGAGTATGGATGCATGACGAAGTCCAAAACGTCAGGCGGATAAAATTCTTGTCCCAGCGATCGCCTCTGCATCTTCTCAGTTTTGACCAAAACTGGATTTACCTTATAGAGACAGTTACATTATGAATTTTCGTATTTCCGTCTATTTGCATCTTAGGTATCGTGCCAGAAATGGCAATACCGAACGCTTTTATGCCACTGTATGGCGAGAGATATGTCAGAAGCCTTGACTCATAGGTCGGCAAGACTTTGTAGCAACTAGTTTAGACGACATCCTCCAAAATTTATAAGCAAATGGCTTGACCGTATTTAAAAGTTGTTGTAGAACAATGCTCGCGTAGGACAGGAACGAACCAACAGCAGAAGAGAGTATTCGGAGGACAATTTTCAAACTCAGCATATATGTTTTTAATAAAAGCAGGACAACAAATAATGAACACGAGAATGCAGGTATCTATCAATCTCCCGATTAGGAGTTCGAGTGCGTGTGCATGTGACAAGAACTAAACGATGAATTTATTGTTGCAAATTACCATACTAACAGCTCAGTAATTAGTAAGAAGGCCCAGACACGCGTTTTGCCAGTATTCTGCCGCTGCTTTATACAGCTATGAGGGATTTGACTCATCATTGGGTTTCTCAGTTACCCTTGTTTCCTTTCTGCTTGACGGGTGGTATAAACCAGTACATCAGGGAAGTGAACAGGGCGTCAATATGATGGGTTAAGAAGAGATTTGATGAGAGATTTACACCAATGTACCCACAAGAGGAGACCTCATCGGGAGGAGTATCTAAGGATTCAGGACTGTGAGGGAGTCGCAGTCAAAACACAGGCACACATTGAACTGACGTCTGAGTATAATGCAGGAGATCATTTCCCAACGACAATGCTGAGGCATAATCGAAGCCATTCTTAAAAAACTGGCAATGAATCTGATTTTCAAAGGGGTGATCAACTTGCATATCGGCAGCGTACATTATATGCAGACAGTCATGTGGCGATCGAAAGTCATCAATATGACAAGATAAGATGGAACCATGAAGAGATGCAAAGTTCCGAAGAAGAACCGATCACTGGAACAAGAGTTTTATTGTCTTGACGTTTCGGGTTCCGTCGGGAATCCCTAGTCATAGGATATCGTGCAAACTGCAAAGTGATTAGGAATAACACAGTAAGCGTTGAGTTGGGTACCATTGTCTGATAAATACACCTAAATAATTACTATATACAATTTAGTGGGCATAGTTAGGTTTATTTACTGTACACAATCCGTCAACCGCTTCGACTATCTATTTCATCATTAAAGCGTCATCAACACTGAAATCTTCAGCGGCTTTATTAGTTTTGGTTGAGTTTAGTTTTTAGTTAATTATTTAGTACACTAGTTTAACTTTAGTTTAGTGGAGTTGGTTCTCTTTAATTTAGTTTACATTTATTTAATTAGTTTAAAATAGTGTATGGTTAGTTTTATTTAATATAAGTTTTAAGCGACACGCGTTTGCATTTTGGCTTATTATCCTACAATTTCTGTCCAGATGTATTAAAAGCTAGTGGGAGTGAAAAAATGAGGAAAAAAAACTATCTTTCATTTTTTACCCTATTGTCAAAAATTCGATATAGAGCTGATTTTCGATAGAATCTACTTAGTAGGTAGTATTTTGGCAGTTATTCTTCCTTATTGGTTGTATTTCCGACTCTTATTATGGCGCGCCAAACATTAGCTTATTAAAATAATTATTCCTTTTACTTTCTACTTTTATAAGCTTTTTTCTTATTTCGTTTTTCTACCCATCAATATGATTCACCCATATAAACCCTATTACCACCAGTCCCTCAAGACAGAGTTATGCGGCTAGGGGTATCTTATTTTGGCGACCAATCCATTTTTTCCAATAACACTAGACTTCCGCTCGCTATACTGCATAAATTGAATGCGGGCACGAAATAGTCCATAACCTAAGATAACGTCTAGACAGGAAAGATGTAAGTGGACGAGGAAATGGCGCGGAACAGTGCTTGAGGCAGGGAAGTAGTCAACAATTGCACATGAGCACTCACGGCAACCCTTGTGGACTACACGAGCGAAAATTTTAGTGTGCGATACCGGGCTATATATGCACCTTTAACTCATTTGGCTAAGTACTTTGATCAGGCAAAGTCTAAGCACACGATATGAAGGTGGGAGGTTATTTTACTTGTTACTTACAAAAGGACTGAAGGATAAGGACACAAACAGCTCGCGGTTCATGCAGTTTTCAATTTCTGCGAGAATAGCGACCTTACCTAATCTGAAATATGTGATCAATTAACTTCTTGTTTCAGCGATTGCGTCTTTTCCTTCTGGCCACCACATTTCTCTTCCGAGCGTTTCTGGTCGTTTCATAATACCTTAAACAGAAAACTTGGTATTAAGCAGGTCGTGGGTATCGAGTCAAAATATCTCAGTTTCAATGACTTTACTATGATTTAAACTGTATGGTTTACTTACAGAAAATCATATAAATCTTCAGTTACTTTTGGTTTGCGAGTAAAATACGCAATTAATGTACTCTAACCTAGTTAAAGTACCACTAAAAAGGTGTTATTTCAAGTTCTAATGTACTTGTTAAGCCGCACGAGATATTTTGAGATTTAACGCTAACGAGGCAATGCAGGACACTTAAGCGTTCTAATTACTACTCACGACGCACCGCCATGTAAAAAATACAGTTTTTAAAGAAAGTTCCCACTACGCTCACTAAATGCAATGAAATCGAAAGGGGTTAAAAACGGAAAAGAAGGTACGTGAACATATACTGGCCTGGCATAGTAAAAGTGAAACTAAATCGAGCTTGATTTCTATTTTCCCCCATCTTGTCAATACAAATCGTCGTGCCGATCCTGACGAAGTCTTTCAGATACTCTTTCGGACCTTAGCCAATTTACCATAGCACATAAGTCAACGGAAACTATCAACAGCCAAAGCAGTAACTATACGGCAAGTGAATTCAGTGCTGTGCTGTCAGAAGACGCCACTACAGTAGCTCTCTCTTCCGTGGCCAACGGCGACGCCAAGGAACGATCGCATGTTGCCCTCCACCACCTGGTTGCAGTTGTTCATTCCGTGCACGTGACTGGGATTTTCACACCGCGTGCTTGACTCGTGACCAATACGCACTGCCTACTCTACTTCCCCCCCAGTCCAAAGACCTCTATATACTGATATATTTGTCTCTCATAAGATACCTAGAAACCCTGTCAAAGCCTGTCATATTTTCATTATCAACGCAATGCACAGGCCTGATGATGAATTGCTAAAAGCGTATGTTTGCCAAAAGCGTATGTTTGCCAAAAGGACTTTTTAAGTCAAACAGGGACATATCTACCGAACTTGAAATAAAATAATAACTACGATGTCATTAACAGTCATTTAGAAATTATTCAGCGCTCATAAGTAAAGCTGTGTTGCCAAACAGCTAATAAAACCTGAAGTTGAGAGCATACAAGTCCTGGGCTCATACCCTGTCGCTGTTCGTAGAAGTGTGCCTGTTAGAAAGCCTGTCTTTACGTTATGGATATTTCACGTTAACTGCTCTGCAATAGAACATTCCTTAAGAAAATAATTTGACATCAATCATCGCGTACTACCGGCAACAGCTGCCCTTAAATTTGATCCATTGTCATGACGATATTCAGGCATTCTCACGTCTGTTATTAGACCATGACCATTTCTGTTGACACGAAAATTGTTTTTTGGGCCCATTCAAATAGCCTCCGTTTGTATTTCAGAAATGAGGATAGACATGAACTTCGTTTGTCGGTAACTGTCTACAGCTCCATGAAGGCTGGTTTTATTTGTACAGTAACAAGAGCAATTTAAAGTTCACACTGGAAAAATCGAGAGTTTCATCATTGAAAAGTTAGAAAGAAAAGAAGCTAGTAAAGTTATGCTGTCGCTAACGTTTCGGAGAGCTTGGATGGCTCACTCTGTAGATGCTCAACAGGGATAAGTTTAACACCCTCTCAGAACTATAAAAATCTCGATAAAGCTATTTTTATTTCATTGTTTATATTTAAGGGCTGCATTTCAGTCAAATTGAGTTAGGAGCATATAGCATTCTTCGTCAGGAGTATATACAGTTGTGTCAAGAATTTAGACGAGTAAATACATCCACGACTGCCAGTAGCACTTCCAGTTTTGGGTGTAAAATACTCATTATCAACAAAACATATTTCAAACTTGGTAGCAACTGCGAATTCAGAATTTTTAACTGGGATTATTAGGCTCTCCTGTTGGTTTATGTATGCTAGAAAATGGAAAAATTCTACAGCACAGGTGCACAACAGTCCGTAGCAGTCTATCAGATACTTAAATAGTTTACTCCTCCGAATATTCCAGTTAGACCTTACTTTTAATGATGGAAAGCATGAGGAGGAACGAAAATTCAAATGGTGCAATAAATCCTGATCTCAATGGTTGGCTGGGCAAAGAAGTGCATAGGAAACCTTAGATATCATCTCGTCAATGTCCTCCTTCAAGACAATTTTAGGAAAGACTGCATCATCTGCTGCAGCATTAGTTCCTTTCATCTCACCGTTGTTGGACTCGCTGGACTGGATGGACTTTTCCTTATACTCGTTCCCTTTCTTGGAATCGAACGATTGCAGTCCACTGTAAGTTTTCTTTCAAACTAAAACATTTGAATTAGACTGCCAAGACATTAATGTAGCTATATCGTATGCTTTCCCATCATGCCTACTTCTACTTTTCCCTGATGTGATATTAAATATTAACTATATATTATTGGTTTCGTTACTTCAGCAGAACCACGCTTGGGTAGTTATTTTAGAAAATAAAGCTTTTTGAAATTTTGGCGTAATATTTCAGTTTTTCTAAGTGCTGGAGCCATTAAGCTATAAACCTCATTCAGAAGACTACGTTTTATTTACACATATTGAAATAAATCCTATTTGGGTGAGTAGGCTTGATAGCGGGCAACATGCAGCTTGAAGTATCAGTCGAGATATTATGAGTAAAAAAACGTTTATAATGACGTCTTTGATTTTTATAATATATTATTAACTATTACAGAGTTCCTAAACTGTAAATCCTTGAATACATGCTAGTTTTTATCCCTCTGAAACACCGATGCAATAAAGTTTGAATACGACAGCACATGTCCATTGGAAAGCAAGGGGCAGAACCATTTAGCGGCAAGAGTTTTGATTGATTAACTTACGGATTTTCCAATTTTAACGGGTTAATATAACTCTTCATTTTATTGTTCACTGAATTTCGCTACCTTCATCTTCATAACGAATTCGCTGACAGATGAGAGGTAAGACCAGTGAAGCCTAAGTTCACTCAAAATTTGTCACACACAGCTTTTAAGTACTTCAAGGTACTTCAAGGTAGACAACGATAATTGCATTATTAAAACAGAAGATTTTTTTCAAAGTAAAAAACACTTGTGGGTGATTTCAACTGAATACAGAAAATAGTATGCTTTCTGTCCATCATGGCGTGTTCAGTAATAGTGACACAATACTCCTATCCTCCTAGTCATTGTAAGACTGTCTGTGCAGCCTCTAAAGTAAGCTCTAGGGCATAAGTGGAACGTACGTTGTTCCATTGCGAGATTATCAAACCTCTCATATTCAACATATTCCTGACCTCAGTCGACAAAGCAACGAGCCTGTGATGCAATTTCAGAGTGTTAAACTCAATGACCAAAGAACCCGGATTCAAATGCCGGGTAATCCACACCTAGGATTGGGTATGATTGGCTGATGATGGCTAATAAGCCAGAAATAGCCATTCCGGTCTCCCTTTGCTTGATTGGATCCGTTTCACACAGGAAGCTGCCTTAACTTGTAGCTAAGTTACTTTAACGGGTTCAAATGTCAGACTGGACACATTTTATAAAGATCTTGATTATGAGTGCGAAAATTTATACAGTTAATGAAAATCCTGGTTCTAAAAATCAAAGTTACTGAATGTGGACACCCATTTGCATGCGAACGAAATAAATGCAAGCCATACAACGATATGTGCCTATGTAAACAGGACATTTTGCAATATATGTTCCGCCTTCGTTGTCCCCTTTAGGTCTCATCGAAATCCTTATGTTCGGCAACTGCTTCAGCAAACTAGTTTGATGCGTAACTTCCGCATAAGAAAGACCATCGTTGGCTTGCGCAATATTTCAGCATGAAAAATGAAAGTTCGCTATTAACGGACAGGCTTTGAACCGATTCCATTTTTTAAGAAGCGAGCACTTTTTGCCAGTCACGTTATTAAGGCCCGAGGAGATTTTGGCTGACATGTAATCTTCGGAAAGGATTATTCATAGGCTTTTTCAACACGACAGGAAAATAGCAAAGCCCCGTTAAAGTAAAAAAGATAGCCCTGCGCATAATTCCAGAAAACAGGAATATATCCCTGTACTAAGTCAAACATTAGCCCTTACGTCAACCAAAATCGTTGTCCTACTCTTAACCTTTATCGAATTAACAGCAATATTAATCCTTACATTTATATAAGCCCTAACTTACCTCAATGCTAATACTAAAGCTTACTTAAACGCTGGTCCGACATTCTCTGGAATTAAGCGGAAGCATACCTGCGTAATCGGCGATTCCTTTTCTCATGTCCTATTTGGGGGTGACCATATAAGTCGGCTCTATCCATGAAATTCTTCTCGACCCCTTTTAGAACTTCGGCTTTACGACATTTGAGTGAACCAATTTAATAAATTAAAAGATGTTTGCATGAAAATCGAGCAAGGGCACCTACGTGACCTTCTACGCATAACCTGAAAATGGGAACCGACCGCCTTACAGGTCTCCATATGCTAAATTTTAGGGAGATTTATGGCTAGGTTTGAGGTTGACTTTAGGGTAAGTGGGGGTGGCAGCTTTCAATAATTCAGTTAACCCATTCAGGAAAAACTCGCGGCCTCGGTGGGAGTCGAACCCACACAGCAGGAAGGCTTTTGCGCAGCCAACGCTCTACCATTGAGTTATGAGGCTACGAGGTTTTCACACTTGGATCAACTGACTAACAATTACCATTAATGCATGTTAGGGAGAAGTTTTGAGTTAATGATGGTGGTATCTGTAGTTCAACGATTTATGGTAGGGTTAGGTTTAAGATTAGGACCACGGTATAAGTTGATAGTACAGCTACCCGTAGGACTAGGACATAAGAATAGTTAGACTTCGCAGAATTATATGCAGGACCGTTGTTATTACCTAGAGGAGCGTTTCTGTTCCTGTGTCCTTTTATGGAGCCGTATGATCGATCCTTATCATTTCAGGTGCAAAGGCGAACCTAGGCAGAATGCTGAGATCAACAGGATCAGCCCTGCAGCCTTGTATGTTCAAATTTGGACTGACACGCTATGAACTAGCGCTCTAAAAGGGTTACTGAAGCAGTGAGCAACTATATTTACGCTTCAACCGCGGATTACTTGGTAGTGGCCGAAAACAGCAAGTGAGAAATGGCCACCTCAGTCAGGACTGGGAGCACACTTGGGCCTGGCCACTGGTAACCTTTTGGTGCTCATTGCTAACTATACAGAAGTTATTTTGCTTTGGAAAGGGAGTGTGTAAATACGAAATACGTCACGACAAAGAATGACAGGTGCCGAGACCCTGGTGCGACGAAATGCGAGCGAATCCTCTGATAAACTCCAGCAGTGGGCCATTTGCACCACATGCGCCCGCATGTTTATGCTTCCGGAATATGGTTCACTGAATGAAGGCTATGAGGAAAAGTCGATAATCACGGCGCGCTCTCGTGACAGCGGCGTAAGTTGCACTCGCGGGACCTTCCGGAAGATGAGCTATCGTGGGAATGGGCGCATTGTCTACAAACTCTACGTTCGTGCCTGGTCAGAGTAAGGGTTCGACACGGGCATAGGAATGCCCCATATTACAGATGGTACAATGTAAAATTCTGCAGTCTTCCTATTTCCGTGTCCCACCGGAATGATGCATACAGTTCGACCGTCTGTTTCGACAAGGGCTACCGTTTGCCGCCAAACAAAGTGACACAGAGACGGTGACTTGCGCGTGAACTAGGTTTGAACGATAGAAGACCTTCGCTGCATCTACTGTACTCTCTCCTTCTTTGCCCTACCTGGTCCCAGTGTCATGTCCAAGTCAAGAAGATCGGAGGCAAGAAATTGCGCAGGTGGCTGGCGTAGTCAGAGTCGCACCAAAGTGGTGTCCACTGAGCTGATGTTGAGTTCAACGAGGAATCGTGAAAATTAAATTATTGTCCTAGGAACTACGTTTGCCTTTTGTCACCTGAATCCCCCCAAAATGCCATCCTGCTTGTATGGACAGCAGAAGTAATGAGAAAATAAATTATATTTTATAAAAAATTCCAGGAATAACACAGAAGAAGAATGGTGAGGATAAAACGCCCTGTGTACCGGTTGGCTAAAATGCAAATTGCATAGGTCCACAAAAAGCAGTACACCGGTGCGGAGGGAGGAGGATATAAACTAAAAGCATAAGTAGGTAAAACAGAGTTCTGAATACATTGAAAGCGGGAGGGGGGGAAGGGGGGATTGTGGCGCTAAAAGTCCGTCAAATACGGCGAAGTACGCCGTACTGACAGAGTGCTGGAAGTGAAAACATCGAAGGCTTCGAGAGGCCTGCAAAAGAGCTTCAAACAGGGCGGCGTCGGCGGGAGGAGGATTCGTCGGAAGGCACGCCAAACATTTCAGTCTGATGCAAATTTGGGTTGTCGTCCTGAGAAAAGGCGTATCCGGCTATAAAATCAAAGAGTGCGTCAGAAGAGAAACACAGATCAAGTACCGGCTCACGGTTGGGCAGGATTAAGACGAGTACAGCTTAACGAACTGCGCAAAACACGAGGCAAGGAAGCAGTGCGATAGCTTGAACTAAGCAATCTGCCTGTGCCACCTCGATACAGATCGCTCTCGCGATTGGTGGCTGCCATTAACTGGCATACCAGTATTATCTAAATGGTTAGATGGTGTGTTAGAAAAATGAATGCCATATGATCTAATAGCTCGGTTGGAAAAGAGTTAGGAAACACAGACTGACAAACGCCTTATTTCTGGTTAGGGGGGTTTGGCAGATTTGCTTAATTCAGTTGACCCAATTGTGAAAAATTCGCGGCTTCGGTGGGAGCCGAACCCACACAGCAAGGAAGGCTTTTGCGCAGCCAACGCTCAACCATTGAGTTACGAGGCTCAGCGTGAACCGTAAATTTAATCACACTGGAGTCGATTTGTTAGCCCAGCTTTAAGGCTCGTATGAAATCCACATTTCCTGAATAGAAAGCTGACTGCCCAAGCAGGATTTCGTAAGCAATCATCTAGAATCCACCAGAGTGACTACTAGGTTCACTTAATTGTTGGTGGGGGAGGATTAGTAGATTTACTTAATTCAATTGACGCAGATGTGGAATTTTGCCTTTGTGTTAACATCCTAGCTCATCATTTTGGACACACACCAAGTTTTGCTTTACATAGCATTATTACGCATCAATACGGGTCGACGTTATCAAATGTTATATCTCAGCTGCGCAACCCTATGACTTTACAGTAAACTCCTTACCCCTTAAATCTGTCCTTAAGCTCAATTGCTTCGTAAGGATAATTTAAATAACTCCCTAAGCATCACATGGGAATAAGAACGCCCCGCCTACTCAATAAAGCTGGCCAGTTGCTCTTCTCATGTTTGATTTAGAGGACTAAGTTATCTCTACCGATCCCTTTTTTCGGCCATTTTTTCTATTGTTTCCGACTGCCAAACATTCATATAGGTGTCATTCCGTGCACTTGCTGAGAGCAGAAAACAAGCATTCTCAGTAACCTGATGAGACACCAGTTAGGCTCTGAGATAACTGACAGTAAGGAGGCTTTCATCGGGACAAAAAGGCCTAGCAGAGGTTCTTGGCATACATTTCGTACTTCGTATGTGCGCATACAGGCCAGAATCATATTAACACAAAGGGCACAAAGGGTAGATTTGCTCAGTTCAGTTGGGCCAATTGTAAAAAACTCGCGCCGTCGGTGGGATGCGAACCCACCCAGCAGGAAGGCTTTTGCGCAGCCAACGCTCAACCATTGAGTTACGAGGCTCAACGTGAACCGTAAATTTAATCACATTGGGGTCGATTGGTTAGCCCAGCTTTAAGGCGTAAAGAATGTTCTCCCGCGGTGAATTTCCGTAACTCCCAGAAATGAAAATAAACTTGACGTCGTTTTTCCCGAAGCTGTGTTAAAACATGACAATGGGCAGGGTGTAATGCGTCGAGGACCTGGTGTCCTGTGAATACCATATGATCTGCCCGGTAGCTCTAATAGCTCGTTTGGAAACGAAATAGGAAACACAGACTGACAAACGCCTTATTTCTGGTTAGGGGGGTTTGGCAGATTTGCTGAATTCAGTTGACCCAATTGTGAAAAATACGCAGCCTCGGTGGGAGCCGAACCGACACAGCAGGAAGGCTTTTGCGCAGCTAACGCTCAACCATTGAGCTACGAGGCTCACCATGAGCCCCTGAATTGAATCACACTCGGACCGATTTTATCCGCCAACTTACTGCTCGTATGGAATCCACCATTACGAAACAGCAAACTGTCTGCCCAGACAGCATTTCCTAAACAGTCACCTAGACTCTATCATAATGACTACTCATCTTCGCCTCCTAAACATTATATGAAAGGTCTGCACGTTTTATGTTCCAGCAGCAACTGATGACAACATGAGTGCAATTTTTTAACTAGGTACTGCGTACAGGCAAGGCAAATAATCCAATATTTTTAAAAGACAAAAGAGTTATGTTTTATGGTATGGTCCCCACCAACCCGTTTGCGGAGCATGCTTTTCCCGTTTTGCCTTAAAGGTCAATCTAGAGCCCTCGCTGGCAGTCGCGTAGCGACTTTTAAAATATGATAAAGTGGGACCGGCAAATGCAAAGGAGGCTGGAATTGCCATTTTCGGCTTGCATATGGCTGGCTGATGACGGTTAACAAGCCAGAAAGGGCCATTCCAGTCTCGCTTCAGTTATGTTTCAGTCATGCATCCAACAAAAGTAAACTGTACCGCATCGGTAATCACTCTGGCTCTGTAAAAGCTATGGAAAACGGCTGGGGGACTGCAGGTTACGGCTCTTCCTTCCTGGGGCTCTCGCTCTATATTTCTCGAGGAACAACAAAGTTTGCTAGGAAAGGACCATGCAGGGTTATTTTTAGAAAAGATTAACACGACTTTTGATATAGTCAAGTTCTTCCGAATGTTTTTAACATTTCCTCCGCCACTTGAATTCTTATCGCTAATTCTCAACAAATTCCTGGTGTTCTGTGCATTCCACGTTCAATCCTAAAGTGTTCGGATTCTGCTTTTTTTAACGTGGAGGATACCGAAAGCTTCGCATTATTCTGATTTATAACGTGCACTAAAAACTTCCACTGCATATATTCTTATCATTTGGTGTTGTTTCATAAACTGCCCCGTGCTTGTTGTTCTTACATTCTTTCGGATATTACGGAGAGTTGCATGACAAATTTGCGATTCTAAGAGACATTACGCCAGATGACAACGGAATACACAAAACTTGTTGGAGGGCTCCGTGGGTGGTCATGAACTCAAGGGCAATGTCAGACGCTCAACATACAGGGTGTCCCAAAAAATGTATACACATTTTATATAATTGTAAACATTGTGTTTCTTGTAATTGTATTATTAAAAAAATGAAAAAAAATATTTGCAAGTATTATTTTATTGTTTTTCACTACATTTTGTCTATTACAACAGTAGCTGAATTGAGAGAAGCCATGGAAAGTGAGTGCAACCGAATACCAAGGGAATAATTCATGGTGTGTGCGATTCCAGTGCTTCGCATTGTCAGCAGTGTCATGACCAAAATGAACGTCAGTTTGAGAACATTTAATAAAGAAACTATAAAATGATACTGATGTATAAATATTTTTGAATTTTTGAAATAAGAAAATTATGATAAACACCAATCTTACAATAATGTAAAATGTGTAAACATTTTTTGGGACACCCTGTATGTTTTTAGCATCGATGTGCAGGCCTCTCGTGTTCGTTTATTTTGAACCTCATTCTTTCTCTGTTGTCAGACAAAATATTCTCGTTTTTTGCCCAATTGAATTTTCCAAAATAATTCGTCGAAATATCCAGCAGTTCTGTGCAGTTTGTCGTCAGACGATGCCAGAGATTAACTATCACAACTGCCTAGGTGGACAAATTAGACAAAACGTTAAAGGATCCTTTTCTGTGGTAAAATTGTTTTGTATTTGTGCGCTTGGCTGAAATGGACGGCTTAGCCAACTTTAGTTTTTTTCCTTACAATTTTCACTATCGAATTGACCAAAATTCTTCTCGAGGTCACCGAAAAACATGATTGCGATCAGGTGTTTGACACCATGGAAAAGAGGGGAGAAAAGGAATACGGAGATGGGGGTCCTAGGAGCTTTATGGGGGGAGTAAGCATGACTGTCAGATAGCTGTCTTCAGGGAGTGGTAGCATAACACGTAAATTTACGTCCTTCGTTTGCTTAACCATACCGATTAAGCGTATGAACGTGAAAGTGCAACATGAAATACCAGAAATTCGGAACTGTGAAGAGGTGGAAGAAATATAGGCCGAGGACATTGGTTAGCCATTCTGGACAAAATGATCCCAGCCCTTGATGAGCAAACACACTGAAAGAGAAAGTGTGAAGAACCTATCCTCATATCCGATTATTTTAGTGGCCACGACTGAAGTTATAATAGAAGTTAACAACACCGATCGCCCAACCAAGAACTCTAAACCTATACATCAATCAAAACCATTACCTATAATCCCCTACGCCTTAGAGAACGCTAATGCTAATGGAAAGACTTAGGAGAGGCAGGACGGGGAATGAGCGAAAGGAAAGTAAGTTCACATAAGCCTACTCAAGTGGCATAAATAGATTTTCTTAGAAGTAAAGTCTGGCTGGGACCTAATACCAGATCGCCAGCAAAGGTTTAGCTGATTAAGGTTTGTAATACGCTTCTCAATCAGATGCCCAGATTTTATTTAAGTAATAAAGTGGCTAAACGGTGGATGTCACTCAGTAGGCAAAGCAAAAGTAAGAGATCAAACTTACTGATTTGGTTTATTGAGGAAGATCGTAGGTTAAACTCGTTCGACTCCTCATGGCCAACATCTGCATTTACACTAAAATAAACACAAAATCGGAGGTTGGTAAGTTTATCTAAGATGACGAATATAGCGACGATAAGAGATACTTACGCACTGTATAGTCATGCATTACCACGATCGAATACTTATATACTCCATGTGTTAAAATCCTCGCCATAAAGGGTGGTAAAATTCTATGGGGCCCCGAAACGTCTGAGAACATTCAAAAAGACCAGGTGGATATAGGCTTGACGACCTGAACTCTAAGTTTGCAAATGCAATAATAGTAATACCGTATATAAAAGAAGGATACGTCGAGAGGAACAAGAGCCTCTCAAAAGGGAGATGCAGGCTTAACGAAGCTGACACTTAACAACGTAAGCGGTGCAGTGTCAGTTATAGCAATTTGTCTAGTGGAAACCATCAGTTCTACCGCTGTCAGAGATAGGATAATGATCACTTGTGCGACAACAAGCTCACTTCCCGCTTACAATGCTTGCTGTGCTTCAACGGTGAACCACAGACAGGACGACCTAAGATGGACTTAGTTGCAGCAATAGACAGAGGAAAAGATGCTGTCTGCCCTTGCTACAAGAAACCTCGCCCTAAAAGAGCAGGCCTCAACGAATGGAGAGGGGTTCAGATCTCGCATAAAGGGAATTCTGCATTAGGAAGAAGCCACTGAAGCCTGACCCTGAAAAGGGACGAGTCATGACGTCAGTCGTGTGCCCTCTACTAGACCCTCACCTGCGTTCAGCGTTAATACAGTAGCCGCCAAAGACCATGCAACCTTCATGATGAAATTAGACTAGATACTTTAGCGTATATTTAGCAACACTGTTTAGAGTAGTCGTTTGAAACTGTGTCAACGACTTCTTTAGAATGTTCGGCTTTGCCGATGCATTTCTTAAATCTTATGTACCAAGAGGGAGTTCAAAGGCGTTTGCCTATATTTCCTTTAATAAATTTGACTTGACTTGACTTGAGATTCATTCAGTCTATTGAATTCGTTTTATAGGTTTATAAAGATAAATAGCCATTAATTTTGGGGAAATTGGGAGTCGTCTCATATCGAAGGAAATTCCTATGCTATTACGAAAGAGAGGACCAAACTGCACGTTAATGTCGATTACAATATGAAGGACCTCCAAAGTAAGTGAAATAGGTATAAAATATATCCCTTCCCGAACTGGAAAAGTTTGTCGAAAATTGTTCAGATTCAAGTGAAGCCAAGTTAAAGGAATCACATTTGTGTGCATTAAAATTGTAGACTTCGATTTTAAAAATGATGTTTAGCTATTTGGTGAATTATTTTTTCACAAAATGCAGTAACAAAAGGGTTTGTTTGAATGCATAAATGATGCTCATGTTGTCCTTGCAAAAAAAACAAAATATCGAACATCATAATGCGAATTTAAGACAGAGAAGGCCTTATTGAATGCAAGTCGTTTAGAAATATAGTTTTTTGTGTACTTTACGTTCACCTTTTGCGTTATTCTGAAAAGGAACAGACAGAGGAATAATATGTATTTCAAAAATGGCAATGTTTATGGCCAGTTTTTTTTGAATTCGCATAATTATATCAGAAAGTGGAATTAATCCACTCGTGCGAAAAATAATCTATAATAACCAGAAAAGAAAGTTCGTTCATCTCCAGTCAAACCGAATCGTCTATCTTCAGGAAACTTAAAGAAATACTCAGAATTCTCAAATTTCAATGCGATATTACGTTGGAAAATGTTACTATACACATAAGTTCGTTAGCTGAATATCTAATCAAAGCACTTTCTAAGAAAGGAAGTCTTTTTCATTTATCTTAGGAATAGTAGTTTCACAACGCCACTGCGGAGAAGATTTACCCTCGACAATGCGGTTTGCGGTTTTGAGGCATTTCTGCATATCAAAAACGTTGCCATATTCATTTAAACTAGGCAGGAGGACATAACCAGCAAAGACAGGTGACACTAGGAAGGCCTTTTCTGCCTTGTAAGGCGTCATCGGCTAGTTATACCCAACCCCAGTATGGCCGCAGAAGTTGCTACCACACCGACATTTGAACTCGCGATCTCCCTCATCAGGGCGAACGCCCTAACGTTTGAGCTACGAGCTCACGGTTTAGCTGGTAGTAGATCGGGAATATACAGTGGCATAGGCGCGTACACCGATCTGTCAGAGGACCCACTCGTCCCCCAATATTGCCTTTAGAGCTCTCTCTCTCGAGCCTTCACCACGAGGCGGCTAGGATATAGGCAGAAGGACATAACCAGCAAAGACAGGGGACACTAGGAAGGCCTTTTCTGCCTTGTTAGGCGTCAACGGCTAGTGATACCCAACCACAGTGTGGCTGCTGAAATTGCAATCTAATACCAGCTAGACCATGAGCTCGTAGCTCAAACGTTAGGGCGTTCGCCCTGACGGGAGAGATCGCGAGTTCAAATCTTGATGTGGCAGCAATTTCCGGGGCCATACTGGGGTTGGGTATCACTAGCCGATGACACCTAACAAAGCAGAAAAGGCCTTCCTAGTGTCCGCTGTCTTTGCTAGTAATGTCCTTCTGCCTATATTCTAGCCGCCTCGCGGTGGAGGCTCGAGAGAGAGCTCTAAAGGCAATATGGGGGGACGAGTGTGTCCTCTGACAGATCGCTGTACATGTCTATGCCACTCATTTAA
Source organism: Ligula intestinalis (assembly GCA_036362985.1). NCBI lineage: Eukaryota > Metazoa > Platyhelminthes > Cestoda > Diphyllobothriidea > Diphyllobothriidae > Ligula > Ligula intestinalis. The sequence goes on from JAYGXS010000002.1 coordinate 46,026,853, forward strand.
ACTAATATCGGAAAACACTTGATTTCAGTAAATGGTCTTCATATCTATCTTATTCAAAAGGTTTTGTTGTAAACGTCCAACAGATGCAGAATTTATCAATTTATCAACGAATACAGTGAAAACAAGGAAAATTATGACACTTTTGATGACATTCAATGAATACTTAGACAGTAAGAGTAAAGTTAACAGAATATCTTGACTAAAGAAAAGTTCTTTCTACATATAGAAAGTGGTTGCTTCAAGTTTTCAATTTAACACAATATCTAAATTTATTGTTCTAATTTATAGCTCTTTTTTACGTCTCCAAAATCACCGGATTATCGAGAAAATTATATTTTTCTTTACAAACACTTAGTAATTCCTATAGTTCTCTTAAGTACCTAATATGCCTGGTGCAGTTCATCATTATTGCTAAATCTTTCTAAATGCATTCACACTGGTATTCGAGTAATGATCAAACTTATACAAAGTTATGAAAATTGCATGGTCTGTGGCGACTATTGTACAGAGTCATTAAAGACTGAAGGCCGGATAGGGTGCGGGTAGCTGGCGATAAATCTTCCACGTTCGGCCGTACTTATTACAAGTTTCACACACGGGTCATACTACTAAGCCCATAAAATAATGTGCGTTTTTGTTGTTTGTTTTTCTAGGGCGACTGGAGATATGGAAGTTCCTGCATCCTGTTGGGCCCCAAATAATTAAATTAACTTACCTACTTATACAAAATAAGTAGTAGTAGATGGTAATATATTTAAGAAGGGTAATGAATATTAAGATCCCTATGTGACTGACACAAAAGTGTTAGCCTTATGTCACAAAGACACAAGGCCGATCGCCTGAAATTTCGAAGTAAACAGGACTGGGTAGTCACAGACGATGCAGTAGTTGAACTCGAAAAACAGACAAAACGAAGGCCAGAAGAGAAAAAACGCAAAGGTTACAGAAAACAAGCGGCCTAAATTGCACTTACAAGGCGGACTGAATAAGATGCCAAGGCACGGTTCGATTACTTAATCTAGAAAACAAAAAATAACTTTAAAAAAGTAGAATTAGGATGTTTCAATAAATAAGTGATGCATGGTGTCAAATATTCAGTCAAATATACAAGGTTTCAACCGCCGGGCAGTTTCACTAAAATTATCCACTTCTGGCATAAAAAAATACTGAAAATGCGATAACTGAACTGTAGTACAGAAACAAGGTTTGTATATTCAACAAAAGACGCAAGCTTTTTCCGGAGAAATAGCATCTTGAGATTAATACATAGAATTCTTCCCCGGTTCAGGTTGGTTCGTTACTCTGTGGCGTCATGTACCGATTCCTTGGACAGTATTCTAATGGGACGAGGATACCACGGTCTACTAATCCAGACTCCAAAATTCCACCATTTATAGCTCCTTTCTTACTCCTCTTGTTCCCCGCTTTCCCCTCCGTATATCCGTTCGTTGTAATTATCCAATTAACACTTTCATATCCCCGATTCTCACTCATGTCAAAATATGAGTTCGATCTCTGATTCGCTTGCATCAGCTAGGGATCATATGGGCGGTCCTTTAGGGAGTTTGTTCGACGAGCGGAAGTCCCCAGTACCAAATACTTCTGACCACAACCCGTTGAACGTTTTCACCTCGGTTAATACAACAGGGACTGTAAAGAAGACTTGATCGCTGGGACAAAACGTTTATTTGCCTGACGTTTCGACGTTTCTCAATTGCTTCCTGGGACTCGTATGTTCGCTTGCATTGAAAACAAGGACTATTATCTCTAAAGACATCGTTTACCCATAATTTCTGTCATATATAAGCAAACACCGCAAGCAAAAAGTCCTCCAACGACTGTACGAATAACGGTAGATATCTGCTGAACAGGCAATAAAATAGGCTATGGGCATTTGGAATGCTAACAGCATTCTCGAATGATCGAGAATGAAAAGCTCTGGTAAAATAAAGAGTTGAGTATTGTTTCCGTAAACATCCCATGCACCCCAATTTGTAAATGACTGCATAATGATTGCTAACAGTCAACGCAAAGCGGTTCAATGGTGAACAAAACACACGTAAAACGATAAGTACCGCTCAAAATGCTGGATTTTTTTTACTGAAACACGCTCATGAATGGATTTGATGGTGACTTGACAGTCAGTTTGGTGTCAGCCTTGCGCCCGGGGACCCGGTATTTCGTCGACTTGTTCCAGAGTCGAGAATAACACGTCTCCTCCCCCCCCCCCCTCATTTCCGCCCCTAGGGCCAGGTCGTAACTGTGTAGGCAAGAGGAAGAGAGAATTACTTACGCCTTAAGAGTTACATCCACAACAAGAGTTGCTGGTGTCACGAGAAGAAGGCAAAGCCAAAACGTAGGGCATCCAAATTCAGCTGCGTCCTGTAGGCAGGCAGGGAAGAGAAAGCAACTGGTTCAATTCAGTTCAGTTGTATCAGGGAAATATAGGTAAATTCTTTTGAACTCCCTCTTTGTACATGTCTATGATGCAAAGCATGGAACTGCGTTAGGGGGGGGGGGGGGGGGCAGACAGTAAAAAAACTCCTCAGGCATTTTTCATAAGTCTAGTTTTTAATGCCATTTATGGGATTTTAAGGAGAAAAACTGTCGCCTGTGGGGGGGCGGCGAAGGGTATAGATAAATCGGATGTCCTGCTGCTGAAAGTGTTTGAATCATGTCAGGAGGAGGCCATCGCGGTCGAGTAATATCCTAATGGTCACGCGAGGAGAAGATCGCGGTGGTCACGAGAACACCGAGTGTCGGAGATGCGCCCGTAATACGCCCTTGCTGGTTACCGGGTCTGCCAACCAGATGACGAAACATGGGAGCCCACCACGATCATGAAAAGTTATTCTAAACAAACATATTACTGAAAAGTACGAAGACTGCGTGCACCGTATTTCCTTGATTGAGTGCTCTGGTCCATTGTTCTAGACACTAGAGCAAATTCGTCAAGCAGGACCGTCCTCTACGGAATCCGTGCTGTTTGTCAGAAAGAAGTGGATGACACTCTAATAATTGCATCAACTCTATTTTGATAATTCGTTCCATGATCTTGCAGCATATTGAAGTAAGGCTTATTGGCCTGTATTTGTTTGCGAATGCCCGACTCCCACTTTTGTGTATGGGTGAGATCCACGCTGTCTTCCAGTCGGATGGCAGTTGGCCCGCTCACAGGCTACTCAATTTTCGCGCTTCAATGAAAACTGTTACGCCATGAACGGCCAGAATAAGAAACGTACGCAGTACAGGCGTCTTAACGCCGAATTCCAGGGAAAATAGGTTCGAGTTGTGAATAGAATCGGGTTAATATGAGGTGAGGTTTAGGGTTATGGCCAGCGTTTGAGTAGGATTGAAATTTGAGGTTACTTTAGGATAAGGTCAGAAGTAGAAGGTGCGAGTGCGGGAACAAGAAGTTTTAATTGCCTGAGGTTTCGGATTCCGGTTTGAATCCATCATCAAAGGTTACTCTATTCTGTGGTTATCTATGACGATGCGTTCAAGCCAGAATTCGAAACGGTAGGCAAATAAACATTTTGCTCCAGCGATCGCATCTTCTACCTGGGAACTGCTTCCTGGAACTCACCTGTTGGCAGTTGGGGTTATTGTTAGGACACGAGAATATCTATCCTTCCTTGGACTCTACGCATAACCACCAACTTCCGGGTCATGTTAAGGTGGCCATACAAGTAAGACTTGCCAGTATTTTAAACAAACCGTCCGAGCTTATACGTCAGGAATTGACATGCGCATCGCCTCAACTAATTTATAAATGTCTTTAAACAACTATGATAGTTCGACCATCATTTTCGACGATGTCCACCACGAGCTTCAGCAAGCTCAGGACGAAAGTCAGGACGAAAGTCGAGAAGACTAGGGAGGACGAAAGAACTTCGTAAAGGCGCCGTAGCTACCATGGTCGAAGGACATCAATTCGGCTACCCACAACTCATTACCTTTCCCGGTGGCCAAGACCTCCCGAAGTTGATTTGATTACTGTCTGAAACTTTGTTTCCTTTCCAACCCTGGCAACCTTGCGAGTTTTGCGCCTGATCCGCATTTTTTACGTACGTACCTAACCTGCCTACCTATATGCCTCAGTGTAAAGGCCTGACGAACATTTATCGAAAGCCAACGTATGCTCCGCAAGTTATCGTTTGAAAATATTATATTAAAGACAATACTTAGCTAATAATTCGCATTTAGTCAGTTTTTTGTTACCACTTTCAGAGGATATTTGAAATGAATTGTATTTGGGCATGCGTTTTAAGTCCTTTCCATGGACTCGATCGAGTCGTCTTTTATTTCTCATTTATCCCTATCATCAGTCACCTTCCCTGCATCAACCTGTTTGGAGTATATGGTGGACTTCATCTGTGATCATGGGCTCTTGTGCAAGTTGAAAAGTTCCAAATAAAGCAGATATCCATTAGTCAGACAGTTAAGTCACTTCAATTTCCATATCGCGCCCAAACCAGCGTCCTCAATGCGCGCAGCGCTATCACATATATAGGAACCTATCCCAAAGGAACAACAATCAAATATGGTTTATTGCATACCGTTCACAGATTTTTTTATGTGTGTATGTTGGTCACACAGGTCGTCTCCTGGAGACTCGTATCAATGAGCATAGAATAGATGTCCGTCGCCGCTGTCCCCTGTTTCTCGTCTTCGCACAGGTAATCGAGTACGAACGCAGATTTAAGTTTGATGGCACTGGAATCGTCGCCATAGCAAATTCGAAACGAGCGCAAAAATTTATCATGAGTTAATATTCTTCTGTGAGTAGCATTAACCGCCACGTTGACTTGAGCGACAAATACAGTGGCTTAAGATTAAGACTTACCGTTCCCAGTCCTAATCACATGTCAACGACCGCTGACCTAGCCATCCTGACACCAACCGACCCACCATCCACCCTCTCAGTTCTGCTCCCACGTCGCCCATAAACAAACCGTGACTCGCCCCTCGCAGGCCAATGGTCTAGCTGTCCTGTCGCTTAAACTGTCTAGTAGCACTTTCTTATTTTCTCGCTTCCTTTCATTTTGCCTGAGGACGGGTTGGCGTCACCAGCTCGAAAATTCCCAAGTACAGCTTTATTTTTCCGATGAACCTAATCCAGAAAGCAATAGTTCCACAAATGGTTTAGGGATTGTGCCAACCTCCATGCCACAAGCCATCGTGACTTGGTGGAATTTTCTCACCATTTTACTTAAAAGCTCAGAACATGCGGGCTTCAGTTTAGTCCTACAGGGTCCATGACGATTCTATGTGCCCAGTACTTTCGTCAGACCCACCAACGTGGTGTAGAGGTTGATATTTAATTCCTGGCGCATTTCCGTCGTTAGCGGACCTAAAAGAGCATGTTTGTGTTCTCGCAATGCTCTCACTGTGTTTCTGGTTGGGGTCCCCACTCCAGGTGCGTAACCAAGCAATTGAGCAGGACGGAAATGAAACAGTTGTCTCCGACGCTGAGAAGGGAACGGCCTCCCCAATTCTTTTACAGACGTCTGCTGCCTTTCACTTTGGAGGTTTGAAAAGTGTGTACGATTTTTCCTTGGCACAGCTATCACCGAGGTTTGCCGGTAACCAAACACACTCCTTCCTTCCAGGCTGTTCACCATCAGTCTGACTTAAAGAGAACGAACTATAGGGATGGCTAGAGTGAGTCGTGTCGCTTTCGCAGCCTGCCTGATGGCGCAGAGCTAGGACGATCAATTATTGTTTATTGCACTCTTAGTAAGTTAGTTGGTCCAAGGTTATAATCTATAAGGGATTTTAGGCACCTTTCCCAGCATCCTTTCTCACGAGGAAATATCAGGTGCTATCTCTTAGCGTGGTTCCAGAGTCATCCCAGCTGGTTGCCGAATTTCACTACCAGTCATGACTTTTGCTTAGTACTTAGGCGACGTGAATTAGCCTAGGACGCCTACCAGATGCCCCGTAGCCCGCTCAATGAAAAATTTTGCTTGGGATATGGGAGGAGGCACGTTTGATTTCTAACTTAGGATCTACTGGGATTGATATTTCGACCATCGTTTTCGACGATGTCCACCATGAGCTTCAGCAAGCTGAAGGCAGACCCGGTGACTGAAGTATGGTGAAAGTAGACTGGCAGGATCTAGCCCACTCTCTCACCACTCCCACACCCGTACCCAGTCGAGAAGACTGGGGAGGGCGCAGGTGGCTGATGCGGCCGAGGCCGCCCCTAAGCGTGCCAGAACACTCAGGACGGCCAGTTTCGCAAGATGAGCACAGAGTGACTGGCCGGGTGGCCGTTGCGACTACACCGACGACGACATGACAGCCACCGCCGCAATCACACCGCCCGAAAATTCGCTAGGCATCAGCAGCCGATACTCACTCCTCCGAATCAGAGAGAGAAGATACAATTAACCGGGCAACGGTGTACATGGCTTGTATACCCAGTGGGAGCGCAAGCGCATACACCGACCGGGAATTGGATCCAATAAAAACTGCCAGCGCACACCAGGTCGCAGAGGCCATGATTTGCTGAAGCGTGGTGCTGCATTCGCACACAACCCTTTAAAAACACACGGTAATCAAGAGCTCACCATTCCCACCATGTCGGGGGCAATCGGAAAGGTTGGATAGACATGTGCATAGGCCGCAAGGAAGAGGAACCAGAGGGAAATGCTGCCCCACACTGCAAGGTGGGAAAAGACCGTCCAAGAATTGTACTGCAGACCAGCCTTTAAGCAGACTGTTACGACGACGTACTGTAGGAAGAAAGAGAAGGAACACAGTGAAATAGCAAGTGGACAGGTCAGGTATGGCGGGCAGGTGGGTGAATGGGAATAGCGGAATTCGCCTACCGTGTACACTGCGTTGTCCAAAACCATAAGACTGCCAGTTTGACCATTTGAATAAACAATGCCTAAAAGGACCACAAAACGATTTACAATTAGGGAGGAAGGTGACTTGACAGAAGGCGGAAGAATGTACACTCTGAACTAGTGGAAGAAAAGGGACGGATTTGTGTTACGAAAAGTTCATTTGAAAATGTTTTGGAGGATCAAAAATTCTTATCATGCGAGTGAGAATTGAATAACTTGTGGGGAAGGTCCCTATTTCCACAGTCTATATCACACAGAAGAGCACGTGCACGCGTCCCCCACGCTGCATATGCGGTCGACGGTGTTCCTGCAGGAGCTCATCAGTCCATATCTGTGCGAAGTTATTCGAGCCTTCTAGAAAGTTCTCTTGAAGCTGATTGGACAGGCTACTAGCCAACCAGAAACTAGATGCCAGAAATACACACACACAAATTTTCAGTGAGAAAGACTTGCAGGTTTGTGATACATGTTCTTCTGGCCACTCGTATCCTGTTCGTCTGCCGTAATGCTAACTGGAACATTAGTCGAGCGGGCATACGCTTCATATGATTTCTGAGTATCAGGCCGGGTCATGACATAAACAAGGGGAAGAGGGGGGTAGATTTAGAAACTCTCAAAACAAAAGTATCCCCAGGCAAAAAAGTGCATTACTCCCGCGATAGCAGTAACATTTCCTGGCCTTGTGACTTCTGGTGGATATAGTCGGATAGGGAAAAAAGCCTTGGAAAAGGAGAACATGGGACAAACCCAAAAGAACTCATTATACGGAACACGCAAGCGTAGTGATAGGACGCCTGACCAGTTTCACCGGGGTTAACGTTAATGTCTATCAGCCCAATGCCACTGTAACCTCAAAAGGGGGCATAAAACTTCATTTCTCAAATCCTACAGAGAGTGTACGATGGACAATAAATCAAAGGTAAGATTAACGAATGTATTTTTAGGATTAAAACACCACCGGTTCTGGTTGAAAATTACAGGGGGCAATACGGCCGATGGACGTGTATGAGAGACAGCTATTCCCAGGTCGAGAAGGTTGTGTTGACAAAATCTGTTTGGGAGCATACTCAGACGTTGTAAACGTGCGAATGTAATCAATGATCGAAAGTTCGGCCGTTGCTTCCGATGAAGTCCGGCGTGTGCTTTACAGCATGGTGGTGGAGGGATTATGACTTGCGCGCGCGAATTAGTCTATTGTGGTAATGGATTTGTGCTACATCTACCGTACTCTCTAGCTTCCTCTGGGTCCGGCATATTGAAGAAAATAGGATGCAGAAGAGGTTGCCGGTGACAGGCGCAATAGGAAGCCACGTCTAGGCACCTATGTGCGGTATCTTGTATGAGGCTGTCTACCTAATAACGCCTGCCATGCCCTAATCTAGCCCCGATGTTGGTCCAAAGCATTTAGGGAACATTAATCACTGACCAAGTAGATGCCTTTACTGAGATCAGAACTGGCGTCATTCGGGAGGATTCAAGATTGAATCAATAGAAACGCAACCTGCAAGGCTTCTAACAACAACCGAGTACATCAAATCCGGAGAATACTGCAGTGACTGTAAGAAGTGAAAGGTTCTGGCGCGAAAACGTTCAATTAGAAAAACCATGTTAACTCCAACCTTTGCGCCCAAACTCCACCATTAAATACATAGGCCAGGCCTGCCAAGAAACAGGATCTGCCGCCGAAATTAGGCTTTTAATACATTTTGAATATGCGACACAGGGAGAGAAGAGCAATTCAATTTGCTGAAACAAAGACAGGCCAGAGAATCTGAGAGAAGAAAAAAGAAAGGCAGTGTGCGAAAATGGTACACTGACCGTGACCGAAGACGAGGACAGAAATGATAAAGAGGATCAGCGAGTGCCATGCCCCATCGAGGAGACAGAACAGGAAGACCTGAAAAGAGGACACAGAGGATGAAATCTCAGTTGGCGGAAAAATGTTCTTCTAGGTTCGCCTAAATATCTATTCCCCTCGCCTAACCGTCTTGATGGTTAAACATTTAATTCTTGTTTAAAGAGTGTTAACTAATATTTTTAATTCTGTTGAAAGTGACAAAGAAAAGTAAATTAAAGCCACTTATAGTTGCTGTAATGAGCTAAATAGAATCAACTGCATCAGCATAAACTCCTGTACTCAAACACCTGATGCCTATTTAGGGGAATTTTACCTTATATTGGCGGAATTTAACGAAAAAGAGGATAGTCGGACTACTGAAAAAATAAAAGTCTGTTAGTATTATAAATCAACAGCAAATAGGATCTCTAAATACAGTCCTGCTAATTTGGCAGACCCAAAACACGATAAGGAGAAGGGGCTAGAGCCGGAAGCAGCCATCGGTGAAACTTACTCGAAGGTTAAAAGAATGCCTTCTGTGAGCGCGGTAGTAGACGGCCGGGGATGACAAGCATTCCTCTTCGGGGTAAATCCGGTCAAATATCCCCATCGCGAGGGGTGGCGCAGCCGTGAAAGCCTACAATGGGGTGTAGAATCGTCGATTTTTATGCGCTTATAGAGTTACAAATAACGATCGAAAGTAACTGAAGCGTTTATTGAATAAAATGTACGTTAGAGCACTCGAATCGTTCGCAAATACTATTGCTGGCAAAGACTAGGGAGACTGGAATGGCCATTTCTGGCTCATTAGCCATCGTCAGTCAGTCATACCCGGAACCAAGTGGAGCTCCACTCGAGCCTCGAACTCGCAACCTTTTTTATCAGAGTCAAATGCCTTAACAATTGAGCCACGTTGTCGCTGTCTTATCGGTTTAGGTTAGAGGATGAGAATGCGTGCATGGGATGCAGAAAGGAGGGCAGACTACGGCAATCAAAGAAGAGGATCTGTGTTCCATATCACCCCTAAATACACCACATTGAGAAAAGTAACGAAGAACCCCATGTCAAGACATTCAACGATACCAAGCAGGATTTGAGTCACAAAATAAATAAGCGTACTATAAATGTACAACCTGTTATTTGCCTCAAAATATGTAGTACGCCGAAACTGCAAATCCTGATTTGACAAAAGCCACTTTAAAACGAAATTCAAGTGGCCAACATAACAATTACGGAAGAATCAGCCTAACCGCAAATGGTTGCAGTTTTGAAAACTTGTAGATTCCCCGAGATGTTTGAAGTTATTCTCTATGCTTTGACAAATTGTGTGTTTGGCAACCCAGGAGTCAGGCGATAGATAGCAAAGTATCCACGCGGAACACGTTGCGGCTTTTAAATAAGTACATGTGCTATCTCAATAAATAGTAACCGAAATTCTGAAATGTTCTATTTTTCAAAAATACACTAGTTAAGTAAATTTGTATAAAGGGTTATCCTACAACAAAATTCCCATACATGTCAGAAACGCCATGATGTCGTTTGTTGAACAAAATACCTTCCAGCTGCCTTGTGATACTACAGTTTTTAAAAGATAAACAATTAAATAGTATGCATTTAAATTGCTTTTCAGTGCTATTTTGCAGTCAGATAGATATACAGTACACGCAACGATTCCACATATGCGAAAGATTGATACTCCTTCGCTTATCAGCATTAAATCAAGTTGCGATACTAATTATCCTGTAGTATATTCTGAGATCATTTCAGTCATGATAGGATGCGGACTTTTTAACGATCTTCGTTCTCACCACTAACAAAACGTGTCAATTTTAAAAACTGGCTACATAGGTAGCATGCCTTTTTATCATTTATTTTGACTGCCTTTATAAATTAAAATATATTTTATGGAAAACATGGACGAAAAAATTATTCCTTGTACCTGTTTGATAGCAAATTAAGCCTTCTTTAAATTTCATACTCAAAGAAGGGGTAGCTTTCGGTGTTAAAAAGTTACTCAATAGCCGAATAATTTGTTAACCTACTGATTGCTACCCTCGAATTCAAGGTTTAAACACTGCGCACTGTCATAAGAGTAGTCCGGATCACACAAGGCACAGTTATATAGCTATTTCGGGCTATTGGCCCTCATCAGCCACGGTTAGCCAACCCTAGTGTAGCAGTTGAAATTGCCGCCGCACCCGAGTTTCGAACTCGCGCCTCGCACTGTGTACATCCTGTTTGAGGAAAAGTACGTTTTCGCCTACTGTTTGAGGAGGAAGTCGCATAGTTGTCATAAAATATTGAAATAGATGTGGAACATATTTTATGCAGTATGAGCAGCATTAATAAATTCGCGGATGCGATGTATTATGAATAAACGCCTCACAATTGTGAAAAAACTCATAATTAGCAACCTTTTTAAAACCGAAAGATACCTTTTATTTGAGCATAGAAAGGCGTAGTTTGCTATAAAACAACTACCAGAAATATTTTTTCGTGCATGCTTTCCATAAAATATACTTCAATTTTTAAAAGCGGTCAAAATAAATGGTTAAAAGGCATGCTACTTAAGTAGCCAGTTTTTACAATAGATAAGTTTTGTTGGTGCTCAGAACGAAGCTCGTTAAAAAGCCCGCATCCTATCGTGACTATAATGACTTCATAATAGACTACACGATAATCAGTATTACAAGCTGAGTCAACGCCGATTAGCGAAAGAGTATAAATCTTTCGCCTATGTCGAAATGTTGCATGATCCGTGGCGTCTACTGTACTTGTAACGCGAACTTTTCGCTTATATCCATATATATATATATATATATATATATATATATATATATATATATATATGACAATGATGTTATACCATACTTCCGCATAGATACTAGCTAAAAGCCCAGACACGTGTTTCGCCGATGTTTCTGCTACTGCATGATACAGCAACGAGGGGTTCGGCTCTTCAGTAGGCCCCCACCTACTTCCATGTCATGCACCTAATAATTTCCGCGATTATTTCCTTAATATATACATATATACATTTATATATATGGAAGGATAAGGTAAGGCGATCTCTGGGGGATCGCCTTACCTTAGCCTTCCATTCCAATAATTATGGTCAGAATCTTCGCTTGTATCCAAATATATACATATATATATATGCAAGTTATCTATAAAATCTATTTGAATCCACACAGGCATTGGAAAGCAGTGGTAAGATGCAGTTTCTCAAGGCAGTCAGATTGTAATTTTTTTCAAGAGCAGTCATATTGACGGATTGTAATATATGGGAATTACGCTGTACCATAGCTTATATTAGAAATCTACTTAAGTAGTATGTTCTTATCGAAAACGTATTTTAAAATTTTGGTTAAAACTACATGAGATCGATCACACTGACTGTATCATAAAGGCAACAAATGTGTACTAATGAGCACCAAAAAATAAGAGAATGATGAAAGAGAGAGAGAGAGATAAGAGGGGCATACCACGTTGTAGATAGCGATTGTCCAACGCTCAAAAAGGATTGTGCCCGAAAACCCCGTCTTCCAGTTGAACCAAAACAGAATTAGGTAAAGGCAGCAGTTCTTATAGAAGCAGTAGAGTACAACGTCCGTTATGCGGCTGTAATTCCAGATACCATGCACGAAGAGCAGGCGTTTGAGGAAACGAAATTGCCCGATTGCAAAGTCCGAGGCCGAAACAGCCTGTGTGCCCTCTTTGCCAATTATTCCTACACCAATATGCGCAGCCTGTCAGGGGAGGGAGGAAGGGAATGGAGGGAATAATTAAAAGCACGAATTAAACACCATTTTAAATTCCAGAACCCTTGCACGATGGGCTGTGGACGGAGCGTAAGAATGTCCGCATTTGACTCAAAGTATTGGTCCATCGAAAAGGGCATCTGTAGTGAGATCCAGGATGAGCTTTTAAAGTTTCTTCTTTCATGTTGGCATTATATTTGATATTTATTCGAAAGAAGTTTGCCTCACACATATTTCTCTCTCATATATATATATATATATATTCACTCAGGAATGTGCGAACACCGATCGAATAGGCTTCCGAACTAAACAAAGTTCGTGTGGTGGTCAGAGGTCCCCAACGGGTGACCGCCTGCCAGGCCGATTCCGGCCAAGTTATAATAGCAGTAAGTGGGGTATGACAGCATCTGGGGGTAACTTGATACAGAACTGTTTCGGGCTTATTAGCCTTCATCAGCCAAGCATAACCCTGAACACCAGCTGGTCGGACAACACAAACAAACGCACTCACAGACGGCGCAGTTGGTCCACCACTGGTGTCTATCAGATGGGTCATAAGCACTTCATCGAACCATGAATGTGCGAACACCGATCGAATATATATATATATATATATATATATATATATATATATAATATATTTAGAAACTCTTTTCTTGATTTGTCTTGTTTAAAGATTGAAAAGTCAAAATTCAAACAATAATAAAATTGCAATTCTTACATGGAAACACAGCACTGCAGACAGCTCGGTACATTAATGGTGTATGTTGCTCGAATACTACTTAACAGCAGACATTAACAAAGATTTTCATGTAAAGGCATCCTTTGGGAAATAAATAAGTTTATTGAGTAAATTTTAGACAGTGGATTCCCAGTTCATCGTCAGACTTGAGAGAAAGTTCATTCGAGTAAATGTGAGCCCACGGATGAGCCGGTCAACCAGAATCAAAGACGAATAGTGAGAAACAGAAAGACAGTGTCTGGTCGAATTCATCTACAAAAAGGCACACGATTTATCATTGGCTTGGTGCTTGGAAAAATCCACATTGAATCGCCTATCTGAAGTCGGTAAAGCGAAAAACTTGGCCACGTGGCTTCCGCGTGTACTGAAGGGACAACAGAAACAAAAGCGTTTGGAAGCTTGCAGGACTTTGCTTGCTCGTCAAAAGAAGGATACATTTTGAGAGACTTTATCATGTGCGATGTGAAGTGGATCTGCTATGAAAACCGTAAACCTCTTAGCACACTGCGTGAACAAGTACAAATCACCAAAACACTGTCCAAAGCGTAAGATTTGGCAAATGAACCTGAAGAGTTTTTGGAGGTTTCGTCCTGAAATCTGGTTCCTCGGGGAGTATACTCAAACTAGCTACACTAAATGATACCAGACCTGAGCAGGTAGTACTGCCGGAAAAGAAAAGGGTGACTGGAATGGCCATTTCTGGTTCATCAACCATCGTCAGCCAGTCATTTCCAGACTTCGCTGGTGTTCCACCCCGACCTCGAACTTGCGACCTTTTGATCAGAGTCAAAGGCCCTAACTATTTAGCCATGAGCTCATTGTCTCGCCAGTTTAGGTCAGGAGATAAAGACACTCGTTGATGAACTTTCAACTTACCGCTAACTGAACTCATGTGTCCCGTTCTGCCTTGGACCCCGACAGAGGCCCTGACAGACGTAACCACTGGCAGTATAGACAAGTAGCATTGCCAGCAAAGACAAGGGCGATTGGAATGACCATTTCTGGCTGCAGAAAAGTAGCCTAGATTGGTCAACTGACCGATTGTTATTCTGCTGCACGATAACACTAAGCCGCAAAATACACAAATGGTAGTGTCCAGAGTGTAGGATTTGGAGTTGGAAGTTTTCCCTTAGCCACCATGCTCGTCAGATGTTGTGCCTACTGACTGCCACTTCTTGCGCAATCTGGATAACTTCATCCTAAGGTAGAAATTCAATTTCAGCAATGCTGTGATAATTGAGAGTCCATGGACTCTCAATTATCAGGCCAGACTGAACAAGCTAACGCTGCACTGGCAAAAGTTAACTGGCCATATGAGCGCGTACTTTGATGAATAAAACCCTTTTTTGTATTGATAAATTATGATCAAACTTCGTTTTTTTCTGCAAGCTTTATATTTAACGACCCAGTATGGATAGAAGGCGTGTCTACAGACCCAAACAATGACAGTTCAACGAAAATGCTCTTTTTAAGATTGAAAAGTCGCATTGGCAAACAACTGTTTTTGGTCATTCCTCTTCAGGCCGGTACAGTGACATGGAGAGAGACTGTAATTAGTCATCTCGGTGTTTCCTCGTCTCATGCATGCTGGCACCAGCCTGTTGAAGACGTTGAAGGCGGCGCGCAGGGGAGAGGGGAAAGATATTCTCATATAAATACTGCACTTAACTGACCATCTCATCCTTCATGTCATTGCACCGGTGTTGGGACGTCCCGGACGCGAGTTATCACTCGGGCAATCCTGAGAGTAGCAAAACAAAGGGCTCTTACTGACGACCGGTCATGCAGTTGCAAGCGACCTTCAAAGGGCGGACATCAGGCCAGGACAAAGGAGGCACGTGAAAGCGAGACTGCCCCAGGGCTGGTTTGCTGCTATAAGTAAAGTCACGCTGAGGACAGATGCAGGGGCGCACGTAAGCGAGCGCGCGCACGGCCATTGGAGAGCCAATGGGGGGCAAGGATTACTAGCCCTAAAATATGCTGCCACCGCTGAAGGCGGCCACGCTGGTGCTGCAGACGCGCTACCGACGACCCGAGACTCTGTTGCCGAGATTAGACCCACCACAGAAGACAAGCTGCTGGACACACAGGAAGCAGAGCTGGTGTACTAGTACAACTGACAGTAAAGTAATATCTGCTAACCTGTTCTGCCTTCTCTTCCTAACACGCAAGTGGGGGACAAAACCGGTGTTGACAGAGGAACCCACTCGGTTATGACAACCAGCCTGAAGATAATTGACCGAAAACAATTGTTTGCCGGTATGATGTTTCAATGGCAGTTTACTTTAAATGCGTTTTGAGCATCTGGGAGGAAGAGTTATTTTTGCCGAGAGGTGCCATTTTTCGTACAACAGTAGCAACCAAAGCTATCGTAGTCAGAAGCTAATTTTTGTGGGTGCAAGAGCAAGCGAAAGCCTACATCATGCAAAATATGAATTTAACGGGTTGCGAGGCCAAAAAGAAAACTGGTAGGTACTAGGCTAACCTGTATCATACCAACATCGTTTGCGCCATCGCCTATGGCCAGGGTGATTTCTTCGGAGCGTGATCGCACGAAGTGCACAACAGCAGATTTTTGCCATGGACTGACACTGAAGAAAAAAGAGGGTAGCGTAAACAGTAGAAGGAATGACAAAGGGTATGCCAGCTGCAGATCCAATAAAATGGCTCTTCTGAGAAGACTGTGTGGATTGAAAAGTAAAAGACGACTCGATCGCTGGGACAATATGTTTATTCGCCTGACGTTTCAAAATCCGTCGCGGATTCATCTTCAGAGACATACACACAGAACAGTAGCAGAAACAGTTTGTGCGTGCACAGGGTTCCGCCGTAAATATCAAACGTGCAGAAAAAATCGATAAATGCCCTGAGTGTGTTTTGATTCGTTGTGTCAGCCATGACCATCTGTTTCTGCTACTGTTCTGTGAGTATGTCTCTGAATATGAATCCACGACGGATTTCTAAACGTCAGGCGAATAAACATATTGTCCCAGCGATCAAGTCATCTTCTACTTTTCAATTCCTTCCTGGGACTCGCAAGTTCACTTGTATTAGCACTGTGTGGATTTACAATAAATTTATAAGCTTAGCCCTTTTTAGCATCTAGAAGAGTACTTGGCTAGCGTATGTAGGCTTTTGATCAATTCTCACCGGGCCATTATATTTGTATGGGAACGGAGTGAAAGCTACACAAGCCGTCAATAATATTCGTCTTTTCTTACAAGCGAGTCGTGGGAATTGGGGAGAGGGTTGATACTACGAACATGCAGAAGAAGAAGAAGAAGAAGAAGAAGAAGAAGAAGAAGAAGAAGAGGAAGATGTAACTATTGGAATGAGAGTTGCATTTTCCTGACGTTTCGGATTCTGTCCAGAATCCTTAATCATAGGTAGTGGTAGGATATTCAGAGCCATGCGCAGATAGGGGTTAAACATGCTCAGATTGCAAAGTATTAATAGCTAGCAGCGGTTATTCGCGTGCGGATTCTCGACAGGATCCGAAACATCAGGAAAATATAACTCTAGTTCCAGTGGTCGCTTCTTCGTCTGAAATGTTTCCTGGAACTCGAATATTCACTTCTATTGGCAATACGAGCATAATTGACCGCTTGTTTAACTTTTACCTCGTTCCCCTGTAAACGTAATGACCCGGCGAGAATTTATCGAAAGTCTACGTTGGCTTGCCAACTACTCTTTCAGATGCTAAAAATGGCTAAGCTTAGAAACAGTTCTTAGTTCAAAAGTGCTTACCGGCAGCAGACGACCGAGGCGCAAACGGTGCACAGCTTGTAAAAATCTTCGACACACTCCGGACTCAAGAGTAAATCGAGGGTCTGTAGGAGGGACAAAACACAAATAGTTCAGTATAAGTCAGTATATTAAGGGTAGTAGGCAATGCCTATGAAGACCTTATTGAAAACAGTATGCATGAAATATTCAACATAAAATATGTCACTAGGAACAGTGAGTAACATATATACATGCAAAAATTTTAACGTGTGCATGTGGGCAGTCAGAACAGACTTTTGTGTACATAATACATCCAAAACAAAATGTGTTACTGTAAAATAGTGAGTAACATATACATATGTACAAGTTTTATCTATAGGTATTTCCGGGGCGTAAATTATGCCCGTTTTCTTGTACATATGAACGGTAAGTGTTAAGTAGATGTTCATCCAGTTTCCGGTTAATCGCATCTGTGGATTTCGC
>JAYGXS010000002.1:46054258-46094092 GCA_036362985.1 Ligula intestinalis
ATGAGCAGGATCGGATTGGATGCCGATAACAGTCTGGTGCTTAAGAGGTCTGTGTCATTTGAATCGGTGGCTGTGCCGCTCTTCTTCTGGTCAATAGAACCTATCGGTTACTACTGAAAAACATATGTCTAGTTACTGCTAATTTTTTAACTTCTGCTTTAGTGCATCTACGCGCTTGCCCCAAACTGTTTGCAGACATCAACTGCTGCACCTCTTATTGTACATACCAATATGCTTGATGTCGTTTATCTAGCTGCTAGCTGTCACCTATTTTAAAAGCCTGAGTCTCTTGCCGTTCGTTATTATAAGTAATAGATGTACAATGTATAGGGATGGGCTCACATAAGATATCGCAAACACTTTATAAAGAGTGGATACTCGCCAATATTGACTGCAGTTTCCTGTTTGTCCCCGGTGAGCAGCCAGATAGAGATACCCGCGGCCTGCAGATATGCTATCGTTTCCGGCACCTCGTCCTGGAGCTTATCCTCAATGGCCGTCACACCCATAAGCAGGAGGCTCTGGAAGGAGCAGCAAGCAAGTATGAGTCTCAGGTCAGGTATGGACAAAATAAGGACGTCTCAGGTGACAGAGAACGCAAACAGCACTTACTCGCTCTATTTCATCCGCCATGTCAGCCAGGGCATTTTCACGATCAACGATGGTTGTGCTAGCAAGGTGATACCGCAGCCGCCACTCCTCATAAATTTCCGGTTCAATTTCGGCATATGCGATACAAAGCGTGCGAAGTCCTGGGAAAGACAATAGACATAATTGACACCTTGTCCTGAAATACATATTATATGTCGCCAAACAGAAATCAATGCTAACAGAATTTAAATCGTTTCATTCACAATATAACTTTTTGTTGAGTCAAATCGAGCAGCCTTGAACTGAACAAGCACCCAGGCACAACCTTCAGTCTTCGGATGAGCAGTATTCAATCGCTCGTTTGAAAGAAAAGCAAAACAAAACAGTATAGTTTTGCAACGTCACGAATCAGTGGACTTGAACGAAGCCACACGATGACTTAGGTTGGAGGGTAACGGAGGCACAGAGCTCCCTTCCGTATCATCAACGAGGATACTAGCTGACCTCAGGAGACTTTTGTTGTTAGCCTTATTAAGGCATGAAATCTACATGGTAGATAGGCTTCTGCATATAAAACACACACTTATTTTGCCAAAAATTAGTAAAACGTAGTTCAAAGGCCATAAGAATTATAAAATGGACTAGTCAACGTGAAAATAACATGTAGGGTGAAACTATTTTCTAGGAGAACGAGTAAGTACGATTTTCAATCAGTTGTGAGAATCCCGCCATTGACAAAAAGTAAGTGCCATAAATGCATTACAAACAGCATTGGTGCACAAAAATATTGCCGCATCTTCTGTTATAGTGGACAGGAAAGCTCATAAGAAGATATTTCTCAAGGATACGGGATAAAGTACAGATTCACCTGACAGATGTGTTGAAAATTCCACGGCTTGGTGACGTCGAAGGGCAACGCTTGTGTATAGTCAACGTTTTAACCATGTGAGCTACGAGACCCCAACCAGGCTTATAAAAATTTGCCAAAGCATCTACTAAGTATATTAAACTGAAGTAATCTACTGTTACAGACTAACTGCTTGGAAAATCACTCAGGTGACTGTATTGGTGGGATTCAAACACATGCCAGCAAGTAGAAAGCGCTAGTACAACCAATGTAGTATGGGTAAGTCAAAAATAAGGCCGATCGGTGAGATGTTATCCTACTAGCACCCCTGCACAATAATAAGATGGAAACAAAAGGCAGGTCAGTTAGCGAATGTGAATCAAAGCCACCAGGTTTAAAGAGAGCAATAAGAAGAAGCAAAACCACTCCACTTCAAAAGTTTCCCCCAACGCATCACAGATGGAAATTTTCCCACTCAAGAATGACTAGTTGGGGGGGGGGGGGGGGGAGACAGAAACAAGTGTTTGTAAGGGCTCACCAGCTCGCGCAAAAACCCTCAGATGATCCACAGTTTCGGTGACGTAGGCGCTCTGTGGAGACAGACGTTTGTAGATAACGGAGTCCTACAAAAAAATGCAATTTCCTTCAAAAGACTTTTTTGAGATAACGTAAGGATGGCTCTACACCGTGAGTTGACGGCTTGAGTGCTGACGGCTCGATGGGACATTAAATAAACTGGTTGTTGCCACTATGAGAACTGATTTAACCTGCTCCAATTGCCATCGCACCTCTAACTAGTGCGGTTAACCTTCTGCTGCTTAAGGTGAGGGACCGGACAGGTGCTGTCAGTCTGGTATTTAACCCCTCAAACATGTACGGACGAGTTGGAGGCGAAGGAGGTCGGCAGACTACACTCACTGAGATCAATCCTATGGTTTATGTTTACGTACCATATGACTTGCACATCTGTTTGCTCTTAGATTGACTTCAATCTGTTCACTTCAGTTACTATCACTTTGATATTGAACGCTCAAACGTATGCTGACGAGATAGGGGGAGACAAAGGACGTAGGCAGACTGACGCGTACATCCGTGGGAACTTGAACCGACTTCAACCTACTCATTTACGTTAACGCCCATGCTTGTGTCGGTAAATTTGAGTTTACAGGTTTCTACGCCGATTTCACTATGAAATCTCGACAATATTTCGTTTCAAATTAAAAACACTCCCCATCAAGTGTGCCCTAAATGTGATACGCCTAGCCGAACATCGTCCAACCTTCTCTATCCCTTGAATTAAATTATCGAGAGTTGACAGGGTCGTCAGGAGCTGTCCAGCAAAGAACATAACAACTCTTAACTCCCATGAAACAAGACGAGACCCAGCTGCATTATGGAAGTGCAAGCACTAACCACTGTTCAATGAAACATGGAGCGTGACTTGATTATGAGCTTAAATTCGGGGATGAAAAGCTCTGTAAAATGTAGAACCCCAGTCCTATCGAACCCAACAGGCCAAAGTTTGCCGCAAAGGAAATAATATGCAAATTGATGATAGCAAGAAATTTTTTATGGTACCCATCAGGTTCATTTTACCTGTTTCTGTTATCTCTGAACATGCCGGCACCGCGCCAAACCCATTTTAAGTAGGTTTTTGTTAAATGTGGTAGCAAAGGAGCATAAATTGTCCGGCTAGACTGGTTTGAATTCGCTGAAACCCGTCTTCTCGGCATCCTCGTGGGTAAGAAAAATATTTGAACAGTCTTCAGTAAAAATCAGCTACAAAACAAGCTGATTTGGGTTTGATCTGGACGCGGACAAACAACAGAAGTAGTGCTGACAGTTTAGTGACATCAATCCGCGCAAACGCTTGCCTCATGCGGCTGCTAGCAAGTGCGCATGTCTGCCTACACCAATCCGGTCCGGCCAATCATCTCCTTGTAGCTGACTCGGACAAGGCCTTACTGCGACGACTGCCATGCTCGCACACTTAGGACACCGGCACCCTCGGGACCGGATGGGCACTCGTTCGACTGTCCACTTCCCCCAGCCTATTCTCTACTAACGCTCTACAGAATACACTATTCCTCCTATCTCGTGTCTCGCTTCCTATCTTCCGACGCGGCAAGGGTATTACCTAGAAACTTAGGTCCTTGAAATAACAGTGTACAGAGAGCTGAGATCTGGCGTACAGCTAATTCCGATGGCTGGTACGTACCGCGATGATCGTGAAAAATCCTCACATGTGTTCTCAGCTAAGTCGAAGCTCCCCCTCCCCCCGAATGAAGACAACCTCGAAAAAACGGTGTGGCCGGTTGTTGGATACTTGCTTGTACCAAACATTCCTAGAGTAACTCCAAAAAATAAGACCACTAAGATAAATCCGGATCAAAGCCGCATTCGAAAATTTTAAGTTATCGCAGAACTGCTAAACTGCATCTACGGAAATCACAATCACTTAAGACTGTGCATTTCTTTGGAAACAATTAAAAATGATGGAAGGAAACAATGCATGACCTACCGCTCCCTTCACCAGTAATAAGATCCTGTCCTCGGGATCCCTAACGATGACGCTCATTCGCTTCCGCGAGCTGGTGAATTCTAGGACATTGAGAATTTTGAAGACCTTTGGTTCGCCTCGCTGAATGGGGAGTTTCAACCAAATATTGAGAGATAAATTAGGAGAAAGACTCCATGACAAATCGAAAACATTAGAAACATCTAAGGGAATATTCGTGAGCAGCATGTGATCTTTGAACTTCACCGTTGTTGTTGTTACTCACATCAACGGACCTACGAAGTATCATAAATCGGCCTTGCTAGACTGTCTACTGGAAGATAATTATCGCATTTATATAGCACATATTCTTCAACAAGTGGCCTGGGAGAGTGGATATATAGTTAGATGGATACAAAAATCTGAGGGAAGTGAGCGACCTATTTATGTGGGTTCGAGGTAAATTATACCACCAGAGAAGGGCCCGACCAAGATTTAATGTTGTGCCTTAAATGCAGCTTTACTTAAGCATATTATAGAAGAATTGCATGCAAAAGAGCTTACCACTTCTAGGGTTATTGAGTCAACATCACGTTTCGTGAGGACGTAACCGAGTTGGCTTGAAGCCTCAACGAGTGCCTTTTCATCTAAAGAGCAAAGATATGGAACGCTGAGAAAACCAGCCGAGCCTTTTAATCAAAGTACCCTCACTCATTCACTGCATTCCACACAAACAACATCCTCGGCATCTACCACAGGTTGCCAAACGCAAATTAATAAAGAGACTCGCAGGTACGGCGGTCAAATAGCCATAGCTAATCGAATCGCAAAAAGCTAAGCCAGGCTATGGCTACAGCTTTGCATGGTTACTCGTGTGACGATCGAGGAATTCTGAGCATGCTATTATCATTATCAATACAAGCGAATATGCGAGTCTCGGGAAGTAATTGAGAAGAAAACGAATCGATCGCTGGGGCAATACTTTTTGTGCCTGACCTTTCGAGCTTCATTGCAGATTCATTATCAGAAACAAAAGCAAACACGGATCCGTTTTTTGCTAATGTCTCTGATGATGAATCCTTGACCGAGCTCGAAACGTTAGACGCATACGGGTCGGTATCTGCTACTTCTCTTTTAATTATGTCCCTAATGGTGATGTCTCGAAAGGTCAGGCGAATAAATTTATTGTCCCAGCGATCGAGTCATCTTTTTCGCTATCATCATTATGATAGCGAAAAAGACGACTCGATCGCTGGGACAATAAATTTATTCGCCTGACCTTTATAGCAGGCATCGGCTTACTTAAAAAAGGGAGGTAACCAGTTCGATCGGCGTGATGGGTGGCTGGACTGTCGGTACACCGTAAGTCATTTAAACGCTCAATCAGCAGATAGCATAGGTTTAAACTGCGAGTTTCCCCACCTGGGGTGAGCGTATGGCCAGCTAGTAACGACAAACAAGCCAGAAGCGGCCCCTTTGTTGCTAACACTTTCATCGCGTTTCTGTTACCGTTTTCTGCTAATGTTTCTGATGATGAATCTGCGACGGATGTCGAAACCTCAAGCAAAAAAAGTATTCTTCAAGCGATCGAGTCGTCTTCTTCTTCTCACTTCAATCACCGCTAGACAACCACCTGTGATGACTTGAGACCAGAGCCAAAAATGGAAAAGCCCGTCTTGAAATCGGGGCAGAGGGCAAAACCTTCTCCTACTTACGGTCGTCGGAGTATTCAAGGAAAAGGGACACTCACGCTAAATTGGTGCGATGCACGTCAGCGAGGGCGGTGACCGCCGATTACTGTCAAAACGCACGTGTATGGTCGGGACTGAACTGCTTCGATTTCCTCACGTTCCTGGACAGAGTAGTCCACCTTAAACGAGATTGGCAACATTGTCAACACGCACGTGTATGGTCGGGACTGAACTGCTTGGATATCTTCACGTTCCTCGACAGATTAGTCCACCCTAAACAAGATTGGCAACATCGAAGATGCCTCACCTATCTGTGCTCGCTTCGCCTCAACTGTAACAGTGATCACTGCCGTCCATGACACGCCACTCGGAGCTTTTGGAATTAATATTCCTACTGACTTTCCATATTTAACTTGAATTTCACACCAACTCCCTCCCCCTTCCTTTATATCCTCACTTTACGGTTACACCAAAACACAACCATATTTCCGTACTTCAAGACATCTCATATCAGTAACTCAAAAGCTGACCTGGCGAGGAGGCTCTGTAGACCAGGACCGGACGATTCTCCGATTCACCTGTTCGCTCTGGTACGACCGTGTGGCAGAGAGCAAGTGTGGTGAAGAAGAAGTCCACGTCGGCGTTCCTCTTGACTATCTGCTCCTCCAGACTCTGGTCATCAAAAATGGAGGCGTCTGCGTGCCCGACACTGTAGAGACAAGGCACGAGCCAAGGATGAATAAGAAAACTGTCAAGGATTGAAATGAAATAGGAAGCATACATTGGAACCTCGGGTAACGAGCAGCCTTTTATACGAACATTTCAGGTAGCGAGCAAGTCACTAGAAGAAACATTGTTTCGGTTGACAAGCTTTCGCTCGGTTAGCGAGCTCTAGGTGCGGTGTGTGTGTGTGTGTGTGCCTGTGTCCGCCTTTGACTCTTGCTCCCAGGACGTGCGTCATCGGTTGCCTGCAGCCAATCAGTACTCGGAGGCAGTTTGATTGGCTATGATTGCAAGACGAACGTTTCAACTAACGAGCTCGTTGCCAGAAGAGATTATACTCGTTAACGGAGGTTTCACTGTAATAATATGCTTACTCGAAAGCTCGGCGGCCGATTGAGCAACGTTTGAATTGCATAATGTTCTTCGTCAGTGTACCCGTTTTGTCTGAAAAGATGCGTCTCACCTAGGGGGGGGAAGATAGTTAAAGGTGTTATAAGAGCAAAAATATCGGACGACTTCAATGCATTGCCAATCTGGAATGCCAATCATGAATAGTGCCTGGAAAGCATTACCAACTGAGAGAAAAGGGTCAAAGTGACTGCTTCTCACTCACCCGGCGTCAGTTATCAGTCCTGCCTCAACCCCAGGCCACACACCCGAATCGGTTCTGAGATCTTTGGATTAGGGCCTCGACTTGTACACTACTATTGTACAAAGCAGCCGTGCAACCCACACTGGGAAAAGAACTCGGCGTGAGAAGTTGTGGTTGCTTTTCCTTTACACCGTAAAATGTCACATGCAAGGGCATAGGAAAGCTGGAAGGCTCAACTCTTTCAATGCTGACAAAGGAAATATTTCGGAACTAAGTATCTGAAAACTAAATCACCACGAGGGCTGAAGATGCTTTTGTGATAACACCTTGGATAAACTTGAAACAAATTTTAATGCTTTAATTGTTGTAATTTTGCCAAAAGCTAGATTTTGTACCACCACAGACGCTTTGTTTCAATTCCACAAGGAGAAGAAGGAGCAAATTCGCAAGGCAAAAAGTCCTTTATTGTATCCTTTGTACGAGTATTTAAGCAAGGAAGGTTGTTCATCGAACCAATCAGACTGTGTCCTCGCGCGACTAGCGACTCGATAGGCAATCTGGTTGGCTCATCCCTATCCTTGAGAAGCCTCGTGTGACTTCGGCTCCTTGAGAACGTGCACGTGCGTGCGCGGTCTTTGTGAGTGGACGCACCGATAAGGCGACCTGAGACGTTGCCAGGGCTGTGCGCATCGTTAGGTAGACTGTAAACATAAGGAACGCAAACTCCGACGAGGGATTTGCCAACCACTTTAACATTGTACAAGATACTACCAGAAAATCTCACTGATCCAACAGTCCTGTTGCGCACTCGAGCTCGGCTCCGGGAGTTTGACACATAACAAGAGGGGAGCAACTTCGACCAATCAATCCAGAGTGAAAATATGCCGACATTTTGCTTGAAACAGTGGAGACAGCACGCAACTGATTATTTATTATGGGCTTCACGGTTGCAATCAAACATGTCTTGTGTACTAGTGATGACTGACATTGGCAGAAAACTTTATTGTGAATTTTGGAGGAAACACGAAAAGTACCCTGCAACCGAATTGATGAGCTGAGTAAATTTAGTCGTGAAACACATTCAGACGAAGTTTGAGGTAGAGTGAGGACGGTCGGTCGGTCGGTCAAACATAACTGTCGTAAAAGAATGCGTCTATACAATGGGAAATTCGCCTTTTTGAAAAGTTCTCTACAAAAGCACGGATAATATGCAGACCAAGTTTGACCAAAAGCGACCGAAAATAATGTTTTACGGATAAATGGCAGGACTGGTGGGCAGAAGATTCAAATCGGCGAGGGGGAGGAGGCTAACCATGAGTAGATAAACTGGCGAACACACGTTTGTTTTCGATATATTCTCGTCAGGCCCGTACATTTATGTCGCAATGAAGTAAATAAACTATGGGAGTTGGTAGAGAAGAATAGTGCGGTTGTCTGGGGAGGTTGAGGGGGGGGAATTGGGGTCAAAATTCTGGTAAGCGTTAGGGCGGACTGGTCGTCGAGACAGGTGATGAGCTATAGGTCTTTAGATAAGCGACTTTCGGCCATGGTAACTGCGTACGTTCGCCAATCTATCTTCTGATATTTTTAATGGAAAATTTCGCAAATTTATAACTATGAGTACTTATAAAATAGGAAACGTGGGTTTGACAATTCCCAAAGGCTAGAGTTATACCAAACCCGGAGAATGATTACTCAGTCAAAATCACCGAGGAACGTCATCATCCCGGGAGGGTAGCAGCGATGTACACTGTAGCTTGATGATTCTGAGGTAGGCTCCCGTGTCACAGAGAAGTGCTGTTCCCTCAGCCGACATGAACCAGACCCCCATCCTCTTCGGATGAAAAATGTGGTCGCGGCCCAACCCACCTCCCTCCATGGGTTCAGTTTTGCTACCCTGAGCTCAGTGCAGCAGATCAGCTAAAAATCGAGGTTTTCATGGCACGAATCACATGCATTCAATTCTCCTTGTCGAAGAGTCGATCAGACTCGCCGTCCAGTTATGCACACGGTTAATGCAGACATAAGTGAGCATAATTCCAGATGGCTGACGCCTTTAAACAGGTTGTAGTGAACTGCTAGCCTCGCAACGACATGATTTCTGGTGCAAGATGTGTCGACCAACTGCTACAGGGGGCTGCGTACTTTGAAAGTTTTGCCTAATAAAACCGCAGTTCTTCTATACCCAGGGCTGCAGCAGTATTCAAAAGTGAAAGGACAGCTTCGTTGACCTGTAGTTTATAAGCTTACGCGTTACTGTTCAACATACCTGTCCAAGTTCTTCGTTTAAGTTTGAAGTTCTAGCCATGGCAGGCGTGTTTGATTCTTCATCATACATTTCACGATCCTGATGGGGGTGGAAGCAGAACATGAGCATCGGGTTAGCGAACAGAAAGTTGAGACGCAATTGAGGAAGCAGACCAGAAGGATAGGTCAGAGTACTTACCAGGCTGATAAACTGTGCTTGAATGAAGCGAACAACATCGAGAGTCACGGGCAGACTGATGGGTATTAACGTGTGGAAGAGAATGAAGGCAGTGAAGACTATAAAAACCGAGCTTCGTAACGTTATACCTAGAAAGACACAAGCGCTTCGAGGAGTGAGTAATTAATGGCAAGGTAATGTACACAAATTTTAGAAGAATGTGTGCAAGTTATTCCGAATTTAACGTGTCATCACAGTAAGGTAGGCTTGACGATGCACAATTGGCAGCAGCACTTTTTTCAGAGTAGCTTGTGCAAGTCATTAATTTTGTAGCTAAAAAGATAAAAAGGTCAATCTGCAGCAGACAACGACCTCCAAATTTCAGCATTCCACGACTTATACCTTCACGTGCACGAATACCGGTGAAAACATACGTGAGCAGGATTTTTTCAGTGACGTAAATGAAATACTGACGGTCTGCGAACCACCGGAACGTTCTATGAAAACCGAAGGTTCTTTTCGGCAAAGTTCAGAATCATCTCACTACTGTCGCATTGGGAACCAAAAACACTGCGGTCGAGAATGTAAGTAAATAGTCCTCGGGTCTAGTTATGCCTTTCAAGTTCCAAGCAACAATCAACAGACCACGCTGAAGGAGTCTTATAACGAAGCCTCAGATCTGCCGGTAGGAGACTTCTTTATCACGCTGAT
Organism: Ligula intestinalis; assembly: GCA_036362985.1. Classification (NCBI taxonomy): domain Eukaryota; kingdom Metazoa; phylum Platyhelminthes; class Cestoda; order Diphyllobothriidea; family Diphyllobothriidae; genus Ligula; species Ligula intestinalis. The sequence continues at coordinate 46,064,336 of JAYGXS010000002.1, forward strand.
AGACAGGAAACTTCCGTGCGTACAGGAAGACAACAAAGAGGTCTGCCAAGTGACCTTTTAATCATACTTTATCCAGCGAGTAAGTGGCTAGCTCTTACGCAAACATGGAATGTTTCGTTTGTTGCGAGAGGGCGATCGTCACAGCATGCCTACGAAAAGATTCTTCTTAGTCACTAGAGTAAAAGTTGAATTTGGCGAACCTTAGTTTTAAGGCGCCTGAATCAGGGACTGTCTGGACTTAAGACAAACACATTGCACTACAAAAGGCCGTGCTATGTCAAACTTTGGGAATTAGGATCGAAGAAAATTCGGAAATTCCAGCATTCAAGACCAAGACTGCGCTCTGTAATGAGTTGCTCATCTCATACTATTCGCCCAAACTACAGCGTAACATGGAAAGTGAAAGTGGAATGTGAAATGTAATGGGGGGCGTTGATTACAGGCGGATACCCAACAGTCGGGATTTGTGCCGTTGTCCATGCCCTCGCCTTGTGATGCAACGTCTGGCCAAGTGTAGACTGTGACCAGGTGATGTATGAGGTAGTGTAATGGCACGCCAGCTCACTCCGTGCTGTTGCCCCTTTCCTCTTGTCATCGTGGTAAAACCCTGGTCAAGTGTTTGTTGCGAACCAGGGAGTTGGTGCTATGCCTACATACGAATTTCACCGTGCCAGACACCTGCACCCGATCCCCCATACGATCTTTTCGACTCAGTGAGGGTGAGGGAATAGAAAGTGCGGTAGATGCTACGCAAGTCTACTATCATAAAAACCTAAGTCATTGCGAATGCTTCCCGTCTACAGTGAAACACGCGGTGGACAGCATGCAACTTAACAGCCGAACTGTCACCCAACAGCCATTCAGATAAGTTCGTGGAGATGGAACCTTCTAGGCGTCGAACCACTAAGCATGGGTGACAAGCAAACTCCTTTAACAGCGGTTGACTCTGGTCATATTACAACGCCGACGTCATGTTTTGTGGCATTTTACGAGACGGTTTTTGTGCCAAACCTTTCACGCCCTGGCCCCTGTCTGCTTATTTCTCAGCTGACTTTCACCAAAGGTTTTTGATGTATCCACCACCAGCGGATGAAGCGTATACTCAGCGTTTAGATCAAGGAAGAACGTGTAGCGCCTCAGGCTCGTATCGGACGTCTGCCTCTGACGCCCACGGCGCGGTACAGAGACTATGTGAACACAGTTTTCGAGCTGCCGGACACATACAGCCTCTGAGACAGCCAATTACAGACGCCCATAAACTACCATCACTTCACCACGCGGACGCCGCCTGACGTATGTCGTATGACGTTTGTGCATTCATGCTCACATCACGCTACTGGGCAAACACGCACGTGCTGGTCCAGAACTGGCCACGTGTCGGGGCCACTGAACAGCATTTTATTTTGGTGCGGAACACACAACTTCCAATGGTGTCTTTCCTTTTCTCTGGCAAACCGGAACTGGACCGGATGACTGTAGTGTCCTCAATATCAGCACTACTTAGGCAACAACTCCGTTTCCTTAGGGGATCATGTCTTCCTTTTAAGTTGTGCGTATGCTAGCGTTGCCTACTTTACATAAGAAGGTAGATTTATAGAAATTCTGACATGTGCTGCAAACATAGGAGGAGCATGGAATGGATTAGGTCTATGACCTAGCAGTTTGAATACTATGAAAAGGACTAACTTGTATCGCCCAGGTACCACAGAGCGCTACCGTAAGAAGCTGTCCAGATAAGGTTTCCGATTGTCGTAAAGATGATGAGGGATGACATCCCGCCTAATAAGTAAAGAATCTACAAAAACAATAGAACAGTTGCAGAAGTTTCGTGGTAGTATACGAGGAAAAAGAACAAAACAACTACTGCTTACATATTTGTTAATTTGTACATCGATAGTTGACCTCTTGAGAGGTGCCACACTTGAGTTCAACATGATCTTTGTCTCATGTCCAGTGTAGAGGACCGTACCTGCAAGAAGAAGAAAGACAACTTATTGACGCACATTTTTACTGGCGGATATTTTTGGATTTAATTAATATCAGGTGCCTACCATAAATCCATTCCGTGTTTTTTAGGTATGAACCGCGAAGCAAAAACTGATTCGGTCCTATGGAGAAGGACCTATAAAGGTAACGAGAAGAGCTTAATAAAAGCTATGAAATGATTTTTACTTGCCAGTCGGATAAAAATATATTTGACAAAAAGCTGTATTTGATGGTGAAAACATGCTCCACTTACGTATTATCTGGAAGCCATAATGTCCCGACAAACTCGTCCAACTGCCTTACCGGAACTCCGCAGCATATGCTTAGGCGTAATCCCGAAAGCTGCGAAGAATCTAACAAGTTGGTTGTAGTTGGAAGGCTCTAAGGTAAAAAGAAATGCAAAAGCTACAAAGAGTCTAGATATCATAATTCATTCGAAAACTATGGGAAGGTTGATTAGGAAACCTACTTGTTTCAGTTTTAAGTTTGTTTCACCATCAATGTTGGAGGTTTCAATATAACAGACACCACCACGAAGGCTAGAATCCAGAAGTAGCAAGTCTGCAGGTATTCCCTCATTATTTCGGACTTCAACTATATCGCCGACTTTTATGTGTATCCATTGCATCCTCTGCCACCTATTCTCTCTCAACACTATAAAAGTCCAGGTAATTCGAGGACAAACAGTACACTATACCTAGAGTTTTTGTGCTGTTGGTCCTTCGGTCGGCAGCATGTCTTCTCTGAAATTGAGGAATGAAACGGTTGGACCGGTGCTCTTACCAGATCTTCGAAGACCTCCTTCACTGCAGAAACCAGTAAAATAAAGCTCAATGGGATGATGGTTGTGTAGCGGCCGGTTGGCGAAACCCCTGGAATTTGCTAAAAGTTACTTAATGAAACGTATAGGAGGACTAAAAACCTACTTGACAAGCTGCAACAAACAGAAAAAACAAGTTTATATACCGACGGAACTGTTCAAAAAGGAACTTGGGGAGGAATGTCCAAACAGAGTATTTACTAGTCCTGTCATATAAGAGAGGCAAGTAAGAAATATGGTGGCCTCACGATATTTTATTCGAACAGAAGTCGTTCGCTTTGTTCGTGTTAACGTGAATAAAGCGCTGGGCCTCAGCAAAGCCAGCTTGAGTCATTTGGATAATTGACAGATGACCTGAAACATAAAATAAATAACCTGACGGATGGAGGATCAGTAACTCTTAAATCTAATTCTGGATGTGGTTAGGTACCATAAAAGGTCGAATCTGTTACTTAGCGATAAAAGGGCTCGAATCAAAATAGGCAAACCAAGCACCCTGAAATGCAGAACATGTTCCGGGATAAACAACGAAATAACAAGAACCAGGAAGAAACTCAGAGACGAAGGTTAATATTTGCATTATAGGTGTATATATAAGTTTTAAAGAAAAGGGGTGCTCGACCACCAGACCCATTCCTTCATTTGGCCAATTTATTGATACCTGGGCTTCCGGTTAGGACTTGGTCAATCGATATATCGATCTAGCACTGAAATACAGAGTCCTGAGTAGTTATCTACGGACTGACGTAACTGATAGTGGATGGGCTCCTACTGTTGCTTGTTTGAGGCCGGTTTTTATCTCACGGGGACCTGCTGCTCAATGGCCGATGCTCGCAGAGAAATGGTTCCGGTAACTGAACAGCCTTCTTCTTCTCAACTTACGCATAGAGATGTTACTGTCAGTTATGTTTATCTTAAGCGATATGAAATATTCAAAGACATATACGAATATATGCATTTCAGAATCGCGTGAAAACGGGCCTTAGCTACAGCGGCAAGATAGTGGCTGCAGTGTACAGCAGAGGTGGAGAAATTCCGCAAACCCACATTTTGTGACGTAAACTATTAGTAAGGAATCAGAGGGGTTTTTGCAATGGAATTCGTTTCACGAATGTCTGTCTCAGATAGGGTCATAAAAAAGGAACTACGTCGAATAAAAATTGAAAGATTACTCTAGGTAATTGTATCTGACGCTGTCTCTGAAGATGGTTTCGACCTGGAAGCCGAAACGTGAGGCAAAATGATGACTGCATTAAAATGCACAGAAAGAAACGGATAAAAATACCAGAGAAGACAGAGATACATGATGAGGTATTAGCAAGGAGCCACCGCAAGCATGCTTAAGCTAGTTCCACTGACTGATCCTCGTGCAAGAAATATGTGGTCCACTCGTTATTAGAGAGCAATCGCCACATGGAGTCCACCGGAAGAGTCGGATTGGCCTCTGCGATACAGAGAGCTGTGAAGTGAGAGCTGACCTCGGGGACTATGATTTTCAGATAAACTTAATATATGCGGCAAACACAATTTGCTCAGCACGCGTTAACTTCTGACTGCGACGCTGCTAAGCTATGTGCCTTTAACTCCAGGCACGTAAGGATGTGTTACTGTGCTTAAACTGTCATGTCTGATCTAGCTGGCCTCGATGATATCACGTAGTGTACTTCACTACGTGGGAATATTTGCAGAAGCAGATCTGGAAAGATCAACAAAATATCTTCTTCAACGACGGAGACCGATTACCGAAGGTTCAAGAACCGCTTCCATGCCTTGCGGAACTGTGTCGAGCGAGGTCTTGAGTTCATCTCCTATCTTGTGGGCGCGCATACTATGGCTTTCTTTATGCAAGTTCTGATTGTGTGCGCATACGAAGGATATAAATAATGTGGAGTATTTGGATTCTACATAGGAAAAGTTGGAATCGAAATACTAAAAACTTCACAGGTTCCGAGGACGTTCAATACAATAGAAAACATCCTTCCTTGTTCTGTATAGGCTAAGACTCATTTCAAATGTTTCAATAAACCCCTTGCTATTCGTTTACCTGGACGTCGTCGTGTAGCTCATGCGGGTTGGAAACTGCCAATATAGGGTGACTGGCCACATGATAACTGACTGTGGGTATTAAATACTAATCGATTGCATTTTCTAAGCAAAGTAGGTGTTTGATGGACTTAAAAAGAAGAAAAAGTATGGGCAGTTCCTTTGTACGTCAGAAAAGCTGCTCCTCATTGCACTGTATTATTCATCACGGTTTTTTTCCTATCCACTTTTCTAAGTATATGTGTTTCGCTCGACAGTTTTTACACACTTTAATTAATGGCTTTGGATTATTTCACCATTATTTGCGGTTAACTGCCAATTTATAAAGCGTTCGCTGACTATGCATGTGCTTTTTAAAGGGTATGGCAGTTTACGCACACCGCCTTGCTTAGTCGGCTTTCGCAAATCCTGCAACCCCAAAGGCCTCTTAATAATAAGTAGTTGTCAAGAAGGGCAAACAATCCTAAACAAACAGCTCGTACTTCTTCTTTATCTTGCGCGACTGTAGGTATTATCAGATCGCCAGATATGTATATGTAAAAATCAACTACATGATAAAATACGCACACTTTAAATGGTGACGTTTGGCATTTTCGGATTCATCCAGGAAGTCAAAAGGATTTTGATGCCGGGGTAAAACGTTTTGGCCAAATTCATTCACTGGCCACAGAACAGAAGGTTTTTTAGAGCGTCTATTTTCGCTAATATTGTATGAAACTTATCATAAGCACTCACTTTTATGTCAAAGAAAAACAAACCTGAACCCATGTAAACTACTCAAGTGGGTAGATGTGCGCTACTGACAGTTCCCATGAAGCGGAGGGTCTGAAGCGACGGTGGGACGCATATACCTTCGCGGACGTCTGACGGTTAAATTTCGTTTCTCTTATCCCAATACACTGCTAACCCTTCAAACAGCAGCCAGGTCTTCATCTCAGTCCACTTAAGCTGACACGAGCCAACAAATTCGTTGGCCCGTGTCATTTGGTATCGCCAATTAAATGAGATGCTATTTTTTCGATATCAAAACACGCATGCAGACAAATAGGGAGTTCGAGGTGTACACATACATCTTCTTCAGATAAACTGAACTAGATTTTACCTTTCAAGTCTGTGCTGCAATACGAACGATTAAATCCCCATGGAACACACAACGTGCTATTTCAATATTTCAAGGTGTCCCTGTTGACATAATCTGCTTTCCATGCGATCCTGAGCTGAAATTTCGGGTGCTATCACTAGCCGAAAGATGCCACATTATAATAGGTTTAGCCGAAGACTAGCTTAATGGACAGGAAACAAGTTCGAAGTAAACGCGGGAAACGTAGACATTAGGCATCCAAGCTGCATCGGTGGGTAGATTGAAGAAGGGATATTCAGATTTTTGCTCACCAGACATAGATCGGAGCTATTCAACCTTCATAACAAATTTAATAATAGGTATATAAAATGAGATGTTACCTTGGAAGGTAGGGATAACGAAAGAACGGTTTTTTGGTATTGCAGAATAAGTTTATGTCAAAAAATTACGGCGGAAACTGTACAATAATATAAATTAAGAGCAATAGAATTAGCAAATATAGAATCAAATACGGCAAATATGCGTTAGTTTCTTTAAGAGCCAATTTTAACAGTGCGTTCAGTAGCATAATTTCATTGAAATGCTCCCAACCTCACAACCTGCTATCAACTTGAGCCACGAAGCAGTGAATGATTTACAATGAAGTACTGTGACATGTCCGAGATGGAAAACTGACGTTAGTGTTTTTAAGCCAGTTTGGGGCCGAACCGAATTTACTGATAGGAAAAGCGCCTACGCCGTCCGGTAAGGGACTATTTTCTAAACCGTCTTGTCCACCACCCTAATAGTGCGGAGCTCCCATTCATTGTTCAACTGCAACAGGTCAATCAAGGTTTCGAATTCACAGATTACAGTTTGATCTAGCAGCCCTGTCACGTAAGATAACTGAGCAACCGATTTGAGAAAATTCTTGATTTTGTGCACGCACTGACGCCTGCCATGCCCCGCTCTGTTGTTGCAGCTATACATTAGGATTTTTCAGTTTATGCTGTTATAAAATAGTTTGAGAAGTGAAAGCCTACTACGGCAGCGAGCGAAGACACGCAAAACGTGACATATAAACAAGGTCGCAAAAGGCAGTGTTGGAGAGTGTGGTAGTGCGAATGAGGGCAGCGGATGATTGTCGATGTACACTTATTTCCACTTTGCTATCTAGTAACGCTACGGTTTATTCGCCTGGGGACGGCATGTGCAGAGTCTTCAGCTAGTGGCTTCTTAACTCAAGAGCAAGGACATTTTACGCGACATCCTTCATATTGCACGTCGTCGCTGATAGGCAGAGTTAGCTATATGTGTGTTGACGACCACAGGCTAAACACTTCCTCATAAAGCGCCCTCGTTAAATGCCAATCCTTCCGTCCACGGGCGTAGTCTGCGAATCCAGTTGGAGCCGCTCTGCATAGGTTGCGTCTCTGAGTTCCCACTTCAACTTACTACCAGTCGACTGGGGTTTCACCATACAAAAGGGGTCGTTCGCGCAGTAAAGGGATCCTGCGGCAATCGTAAACCGTATTTATCGCCGATTGCCCATTATGTCTAAAAATAGACGTCTATTAGACAACTAAACATAGACGTCTATTATGCGACTAAAAAAGACGACTATTAGACGACTATTGTTTGGCCAAACTAGACGTAATTTAGCCGGCGGACCGTCTAGGCCTAGACGCTCTGTAGACGTCCTATAGACGCAAAATGCTACTAGGGTATGATCGAACATTTGCCTATGCAAATTCGCGCATGAATTTATTTTTATCGTTGAGGGCCTCTGCGCTTATATCTAATAATAAAAGTCAATAAGCTCCCAGTAAATCAAATTCACTGCATATCTTGTCTTGTCTTTCTTTAAATAATACATTAACTAGGTAGCCCAATGCAATCTCTGGGCACAACCTCCTACACCAATGCACCAATACACACCAATGTTCAAAATTCACGTGTGTTTATACACTATTCTAATTTTCCTATCGGTCGTATGAGACAATCCAGCTAAATATATCCCAGCTGTAGTGGGCCCAGGATGTCGTGGTTGGCGAATGCTTAAGGAGTATGTTACCTGTTCATGTTGTCAGATGTAACGCTGAATGTGAAAATTAAACACCAAAACACGCAAACACATTGGGAGAAAGCAGAATTACGATGTAGCTACATTTAAGCTGTGTTACAATAAAAGACTTAGAAAACAGTGCACCGAGGGAGGATCCAATGTAAAAAGATGCCAAGGGCCTGTACAACTGATCCATTTTGAATGAAAGGTGGTCACAGAATCTCGGTAAAATACCGGTGGGGAGTGCAGTGCTGTGGGCATCTGTGGGTGAGGGCCGTGGGGGGCGCTGACTGTAAGGAGACGATGATTTGGTACGACACGCTATAAGGGAGAATTGATGTCAGCAAGAGAAAAAAGAAGAACACGATCATCTTCACCAACAGAGGCTACAAGTGACCTTGGTACTTTTAAACGCCATGGTTCCGCACGGTTCGTTATAGGGCTTCGCCAGTCACATTGATGCCTAAAAACTGAAAATTCCCTTTGTATTAACTACTGCCAAATCACTACAGTTCCTTTGTGTGATGCCTTTCCTGCCTGCGAAACAACATTATGTTTGAAAAACAGTGGTCTAGATGCCTCAATATATTGAGGCTTTCTGCCACAAAGACAGTCTATGGGTCTTGTTTATCCTAAGTCGAAGTATTATTCCGTTCAAAATGATGCCTTTGGGACTGTGTTGTGCTATTGCAACGACTCCTTGTCTAGTGCCGTTACACCTATGCTTAAGGTGTACCTTGACGGTCCCAACGCGTGCGGTCGCACTCTTCTCTGGATTCTACCTGAGCTCATATAAATGCATGTTTCTGCGTTCCAAGTGAAACCTTCCTGACGTTTTATTTGTGTCGGAGGTTATCCATCTGTCTTAAAATTACAAATTATCGACCAGCCGTCAATTTGTGCCTGAAAAGGTGCCTCCTCCAAAAGCTGAAAGTGGACCAAATATTGACCTCGTTTCGCGATGATTAGCTTAGCCTGGTCAGCAGCCGCTGGTTTTGTCGATCGCAGTATATGCCGCAACTTCATCCATAAGTGCGGCTTCGTGTCATTTTGCTTTCAAAAGATAATGTAGTAAATAATTTAGCTTACTCCAAATTAAATCAAGATAGGCATCAGCTTTGCTTCCGTCGTCTGCAAAGAATTAGGAAACGTACTAGTAGACAGAAGCACACTTAAAAGCAAATATTGAAAAAAAAATCTGGTTTGTCCTGAATTGATGTATTGCACTGAATATGTTCGGAACACAACTTTACTTTCCAATTGTTTACGTCGCAATTTAAAGCCTTAGGTTTACCTATTAATGCGATTTCGTAGAGGTCACGCTGTTGTGGAAATGCCACAGACCCTGTACAATGTTTATCGCTACTATTAAAGCTATTAATGTTAACTCTAACAGCCTTCACTTGCTGTCAGTGCAAGGAGATGGGATGCGAAATCCTATAAAAATAACCCTGCATGGTGTTTTTGGGCGCTCCTCTGATCCTTGAATCCTCGGAGCCATGTGAAGTTAACAGTTTCGTGTCTGCAGTATCCGATTTTGAACAATAGACTTACATGCATGCCTACGCATGCAAACCAAAGTCAACCATATTTGCATTTCTTGGTTGTATATAAGGTGCAAAGCGTTTTTCACTTTTAATGAACTCCATTGGTCAAGTAAACTAGATCGGCTGAATGAGTCACTGTATCTCTGTGACGGTGGCGGGAAGTTGTTGAAACTGATGCAGTGGTTTGCGCAAAAATTGTGGATCTTTGGGATGTTTCAAATTTTATGGTAGTTTGATCGAGTGGACGCCAAGACAACGTTTTGCACGAACGGTGCCATCATCCCTACGCGGCTATTCTGAAGTCCTTACAGGAATATAGGAATTCACCATTCACCTCGTTTTAATCATCAGTTCTACTAGGTCTAAATCGTTTCAAATTAGCTTAAAAGTTTCTGTTGCTTCCAACGTTTTTGAGCATAACATTTTCATAAACATTCTGCATTACGGTAAGCTATATGGGCATCAAACTCGGCAAGGATTCGAAGGCAAGAAATTAGTGAGTGCACGGGATTTGAGCCCTGTCCGAGTAACTCACAAGTATGTGCATTGAACAGTACGCTATCCGGTGACGATAAGTAAAGTCACAAGTTTAGTTATTTAGGCAAAAGCACTAGCCAATTACACAACAGAATGAGTATTCCAGTCTTTTTTGTCTTTTCTGACAATACCATCTGCCTTCACTACTAGCTGCTCTGTGGCTGCTATCGGGGCCCAAAAATGATACCCAAGGCAGCGGGGAACGAGTTACTGGCTAAAAACGGCTATTGAACCAAAGGCCGTCATTGCAGTTTTCTTCGACTTTTCGGCAACAATATTGTGCCATTCGATCATCTCTCTATGGGCGGGCGTATCATACGAAAAGAAAGTTTGTAATGTATGTTTCTATATCATAAATCTAGTATAAAAAACATAAAGCTATTGATCAATTCAGCCATTCATGCACCATAAGAACAAAAAAAGCAGGAGCTACTGAACTTAAAAAGGCACATGGGCACCAAAAATGGAATGTCTAAGCTAGGTCTTTATTACTGAAAAAAAGGTGAGTGAGAATTTCGTAAAGAATGTATCAGCCATATCAGAAACGTTTGTTGTTTGATTTTGTCACATCGGGATCAGCAATTGAAAGCGGTGTAGTTAGGGGTTTGTACTTAAATCACTACAATCAGCAGTCGGGATTCAAGCGATTACTGCTGAACAGAAAATAGGCAATGAGGAACGTTCTTCAGACCCTTTTCAGTGTGAAAATTCACTGGCCGTACGGGCGAGGCAGAGAGAATTGAAAATTAAACCCTACAGAAGATCAAGTGTGGGCGATAGTAACCTGAGAACATTGAACGGGGAAATTATAGCTGTCCAGAAGCCATTTCTTTGGAGACAGCCTAGGACGCTGAATTTTATGATCAAACAGCGGACTTACTATCAGACAAAAGAGTAAATAATTTGCACAAATTTTCTGGCTACCCCAGCGCCCAACTTCCTCCGAAATGCACACCGGCGCAAATCCGCTTTCTTTATACTAACACACAAAATTTGCTTAAAAAAACGAGCTTTAAGAACATCTAGCTGGCCTTCAGTCACATGTCATCTCTATTATAGAAACCGAGTTACGGTGCAACGTAATAGATGCCGAGATACTATCAATTCATTAACAGTTTCTTTGTCCGGACTGTCTACGTAAATAAGGAGGGAGAATAAAAGTCTGCGTGAAGGGGGGCATCATTGCGTCAGAACGTAAAATTTGCTGTTCCCATGATTGCGAAGCAGTACTGCTTAAACTGAAAACGTGTGGTGTACTTACTCTACATTTCTTTACTGTTTATAGACCACCAAATCAAATTTAATCCGTGACGCGAACATGTTTGGCTTACTGAACGAATTTATACAGAAGAAAAACGCACTTATACCTGGAGTTTTCGACACACAAATGATCGACTGGGACGAGTTATCAGGTTCACGCGAAGCTAAGTCGTCGAGTACATACTTAATACCAGTAAAAGTACTGCAAGAGCTCGCTTCGCAACTCTCCAGATCGTTTTCGCATATTTCCAGTTGTCCTTTGATCAAGGACTTCTCCTATCTAACTGGAGAGTTGCAAACATATACCCTGTTTATAAGGGTGGATCGAGAATCAATGCAAACAACTGTAGACCACTGAGCCAAACTTGCATTTGTCGCAAAGCTTTAGAAAGAAATATAAACAAGACCACTGTGACGTTCTCGAAGAAAAAGACTTATTTGAAGGTGCGCAAGACTCACTGCTAGGAAATCACTCCGTCTGACCAATATGCTTTATTTATAATAATAATAATGATGATAATAATAATAATAATATGTTTATTATGCCAGTTTACAGGCAATTGTAAATAGTTGGTAATGCACCTCTTGGGCGCCTTCCAACACCTCGAAGACCGGGAAGAACCTAAAACAAACTCCCTATGTTGCAGCCAGTATTGGTTTTGTTTCAGGTTTTTTGTTTTGTCAATACTCGGCGAGATAGGAAGTTTGTTTCAAGTGAAAAAAAAACTGACTTCAAAGGTACGATACAAACGGAATATATTAACAGTTGTGTAATGAGTTGACACATCAACAGGAGAAACGTTGCATATCGTTTAAGGACATTAGTTCGAGACGGAGAGAGTTGGCAAAAGAACACTGTGTTCTCAGTCTTCCCTCAGTGGTTGTTGGCAAAAGTTGCGCGCTATCAACTGAAGGGTTAGCAGAAGAAGTACGTCTCGATGACTGGCGCGTCGAGAGTGCTCAAGCTGCCCTATTGTACTAAGATGATTCAATGTTTGACCATTCAAAAGTTTAAACAGTAACAATAGACCATACTGTAATCTATGAAGCTACAGGGGATCCAGTTTTATAAGTCTACACCTTTGTTGATAGGCTAAGTTACGATGTTCTATAGTGAAAACTCTTCTAGTGAAGAAGTGCTGCACCGATTCTTTTTTTTTTCCGTTAACTTGTGCGCATAAGACTGAATAGGGGAGAGCAGTATTCAAGACTAGGTCTCACGTACATATTATAAAGGCTAGTACTTACCTTTATAGTCTTAAAATTTCCAAGGATAAATCCGGTGGTTCGGTGTGCTTTCGAGACAATCAGGGCACTGTGCACTGAAAAATGGAGGCTATTAGAGTAGGATATGCGCAAATCCTTAATAACTCCTTGAACATTTAGTTCGTGGCCGTCAATGCTTAATTCCGGTTGTTGATCGTCGCCAACAACCATAACGGAACATTTGTGCCATGAAAGGGTGAGGCGCCATGTGCAACACCACTGGGCGAAGGCCTGAAGATTCTGTTTTATCAGCTCGAGCACGATGTTGCGATCTGCCGGTTTATATCGATGAGCGTCTTTTAAATTATCAGCGTACATGAAGGGTCTGCCATACTGAAAACAATCTGAAACGTCGTTGACAAACAGGCAAAATAGGAGCGGACCCAGTACACTACCCTAAATAACTCCACTCTTCACATGCGTGGGGTTGGAGATAACATTGGAAATTTTCTCTTGCGTGCGAGCATCCAAATAGGAAGATATGAAGTTCAGAGGCTTGCTACCTATGCCGAAGGAGGCCAGTTTCAGAAGGAGGAGGTTATGATCGACCCGATCAAAGGCCTTAGTAAAATCAAAATAGACGCTATAAGTGGCAAAACCGCTGTCTCTAGATTGCAGCACATAATCAAAGAAAGAGAGCTGGCAGGTGTCACAAGATCGTTTGTCAAGAAAGTCATGTTGAGCTGTATTGAGCAGGTTGTTCTCTGTCAAGTGACGCATCATCTTTTCTTTGATTAAGGTCTTCAAGATGTTCGAGGCTGCGGGAAGTGTATTTATTGGCCTAAAGTTGTGGAATGACGTCGATCGGCCATGCTTGCGAATAGACATTATGTGCGATTCCTTCCACAACAAAGGAAATGTTTTTCTCTCCACAGCAAGATTAAATACCTTACAAAGAATAGACGGAAAGATATCATTCGCTTCAGCTTTTAAAAGGCTAACTCGGACGCCATCTGGTCCTGGACTATAAGATTGACGATAACGACGAATGGCTACAGTCACATCCCAGACGGCAAAACTTATGGTTTCGAGTATGGCACCCGTCCAAGCCTGGATAGCCGGAGGTGCAGCGAACGAGCTTTCACTAAACGTTTTGGATAGGAACGCATTGAAGCTATCGGTGGTCAACTTAGCGTCAGCTATGGGGTTTCCTAAAGCATATTGAAGTATGGGGTGTTGCGGTTTCCTCTGCGCTTTTACTGTACGCGAAAAGAGTTTCGCAACATTAAGGGAAGGATTTTCAGAGAAGTGGGCCTCATCGGCTATCTGCTTTTCTTCGGCGAGCTTCTTAGCCTGCTCAAAGATCAGTGTGATCAAGGGCAAAACGGAAGTGTCGTTCTGCCGATGCAAACGACGAGAGAGTTTACGCAGCTTACGATGGAAAGACAGAGGAAGGTACACTTCATCCTTGACAAGTATTACTTTCTTATGGGGTACAAAGTGGAGGATGAGTGGATCCAACACTTTGTACAGTGCATTGGTACAAACATTTACATCCAAACATTGGAAAAATTCAGAGCAGTCGAGAGCAGTGGAGCAGTGGTCGAGATCGTTAGACGAGAATGTATAGTCGACGTCGTTTACATACAGCTATAAAGACCTACGACATTGTACCACATCAATGGGTACTATAAAAGGTAGGTGAATCCGGGGTAAGGGGGAATTTAATTAATTGCATAGAAGATTTCCTAATAGGTCGATCGTACTCAATATACGTTTGCCACGCGAAGTCCACGTCAGTCTGTTTTTAGTGGTGCGGCTTCGTTCTTGGGCCTTTATTTATGTTAGGAACAGGCAGTGATGGAGTCTCGTTTGTAAATAATATTAAGATATGGTAATCTCTTAGGGACAGCATAAGTCACTTAAGTCACCTAAAGTCACTTTTTTAAGGGAAAGAGGCTTTCGCCCTTCAGCTCCCTATTCATAACCAAAAATCGCAAAATAGTTCCACCGAAACAAAGTACATAATACAAATGAACAACTGTAGGCTTAACGTCAGCGATAGCTGTGAGCCAGTTGTGAAGTGCTACTATTGACACTTTGTTCATTATATCTGCCACAATTTCTCAGCAAATGATAATCAACATTGTGTTTAAAAATTTCAACAGTATCTGAGAAGACCACTTCTTCAGGGAGTCCATTCCACGCTCCAATGACCCTCTGAGAGAAGGCATTCCGTCGAACGTCGACATGGGCCGGTTTCCTCTGTAGTTTAAAGCGATGAGCCCGCAGATAATCAGTCCGAGCCAATTCGAAGAAATAATCAAATTCTAGGGCACACTCTCGGCCTCTAACAAAACGGTAGGTTTGGATGAGGTCCCCGCGGACTTTCTTATAATTGAGCATATTTTTCAAGATGGACTTCACCGTCTAAGTGCATGATCCAATAAATGGTAAATGCAGTTAAGTTTTGTGAAGTATGTCACATCGCGGCTCAAAATGAAGAAGGCGACTGCGATAGGCGACTTTCACAACTACAGAACGTAATAGAACACAAGGGTCGAGGAATCACAACTCGTCATCTCTGAAGGCCTCTTCGCAATGTGTTAGGACTGTCAAGAGGGCCACCAGTGTTCTAGTTGCTATTAAAAGGACTTTCTTCGATATTTATAAGTAGTTATATGGGAAAATATAAGGGCCTTTTTGTTCACATCTAGAATGTGGATTTTAAGCGTGGCGCCCGTCAGTCAGTCAGTCAGTCAGTATATTTGAGGGAAAAATAGGCTTGCGCCTTTGAACTCCCTATTTGTCACATCAAAATCTCAAGAATTATAAACAATTTTAACAAGTTTTCAGTCAAGAAAATATAGACAGTCACATGGTGCAGTGGTGTTTCAAGGTTACTTTGTCACATAGTTCACTTTGTGTTGTAGCATGTTTATATCAAGTCGGTGTTTGAATAATTCCACAGATTGGGACCTAACAATCGCCTCGGGAAGGTTATTCCACGGGTCCACGACACGATTAGAGAAAAAATTCTTCCGTACATCCATTCGTCCTTGGGGCACATACAGTTTGAAGGAATGCCCCCGGAGATTAGTTGTAGTGGCGAGTTGGAAGAAGTCGTCACACATGAGAGCGCAGTCAAAGTCACGCACGATATGAAAGGTTTGTATCCAATCTCCGCGCAACTGCCTATAACTCAACGGATAGAGATTAAGGTTATTTAGGCGGATCTCATATGGTAGTGAACCTTGGCCTCTTACTAATTTTGCTGCTCGCCACTGACCCTCTCAAGTACGTTAAAATCTTGCCGCATTCACGGTCTCCAGGCTTGAATCGCGTATTCAAGATATGGCCTTATGAAGGTACCGAAGATTTTCGAGAAACAGTCTTAATCAAAAACCATGAATGCCCGCTTGATGGTGTACAACATTGAAGTTGCAGTTTTAGCCGCCTTACAACATTGTGTAGAAGGTTTGAGATTGTCTGTCATCCAGATGCCGAGATCCTTATATATTTCGGTTTCTTGCAGAAGGATTTCGTTCGGATGGTAGGGTCGCGCACAAGGCACCGCATTTCGATTTCCCAGGCGCAGCAGAGTGCATTTGTTAGAATTGAAGGACAACAGCCATCTATGCGACAAATCGCTTAATCGACAAAGATTTTCCTGGAAGTTTCCTTCATTGGCAGCACACCTGATGACCCTCCATCTTTTTACATCATCTGCAAACATGGCACATTCGCAGTCCAATTCCTGTGCACAATCATTAACGAACAAGAGAAAGAGGGTGGGTCCAAGTACTGAACCTTGAGGTACTCAACTCTCGATGACAATCGGCCTTGATTGTTTTCTTCCTACACACACCGTTTGGGAACGACCAGATAGGAAATTCTCAATCCACATAAGAAGTCTGCCTCCGATACCCATCAGTCTCAATTTATGCAGGAGACGTTGGTGTAGAACACTGCCAAAGGCCTTCCGGTAATCAAAGTAGGCTGCATGTACAGTTTCTTTTGCATCAATTGCCCTTGTCCAGCTATGCATCGTACAAAGCAAGTTTGTTACACATGACCTTCCCCTACGGAATCCAAATTGCGCATTCGAGAATATATTGTGAGTTTCACAATATATCATCAATTGCTTCTTGATGATCTTCTCCATTACTTTGCAGCATATGGAGGTCAGACACACGGGTCTGTAGTTATTCGCAGATGCACGACCACCGCTTTTGTAAAGCGGTGTAATAAATAAATAAATTTTATATTTTAGGCCCGGAGGGCCTCGTCATTGCAAACTTAGTGCTGTGGAAAAATAAATACAAAGTTGATAAATGCTGCTCTCCATGAAAAAACCACATAGACAGCGGGAGCGTTTAGAAGTGTTTGTAGATAAATTTATATTCACCAACATAACGTCGTTTTTAAATCGTAGTCAGCGCATGGTGAACTAAGGAGGAAGCAGTGAAAAAAAACTCCTACCATTTAAGCTGGGGCGGAGTTGAGCGAACCCCCGCTTAAAAAAGACAAAACGTAGGAGAAAAAAACTGCTTCAAAAAATTAAGAGGGTTGGTTGAGAGGATTGATTGTAGTGCAAATGAGACAGGACTGTTGATGAGAACGAATGAGGGATTGGAAACGCTTCTTGTAATTGGAGAAATCATATAACAGCAGAGGCTGTCATTCACCATTGTTACACCGCCCGACTGGCTTCATGATCAACCATCAGGGAGATGAGACCGGAGGAGGCCATCGCGAACAACAGAGTCAGGAAGATGAGCGAACGGCAGAGGTCACCTGATCATCAACGAAACGCGGGAGATGTGCGCTCATTTCCAGTCCGGAGGAAGTATTCCAGTATCAAACGATTTCTGGCACACTAGTGAAAGGGGTTTAGCTAGCTCTCTAGCAAGTTCCTTCAGCAATTTGGCATGAATTTCATCTGGAACCGGAGATTTACATTCCTTCAAGCTTTTTAGTTCTTGAAAAATCGTCTCTTCTTCAAACAAAACATCTCCAATATTTGGTGCTTCCACGACCTCGTCAACAGTTGCGACGAAGGGATGTTCTATGGTGAAGACAGACTGAAAGAACTCAGCAAAATGTTCTACTTCGTTTCGACAGTCGGAGATTTCGTGACCATCATCAGTTTGCATTACAAAAATTGGGTTCCTGTTACGTGTGCTTTTCCGTAAATAACTATATAGCAACTGTGGATTATTGACAGCTCGACGAAGTAGATCGCTCTCAAAGTCCCGTCGTGCTTTGAAAACCATTTTGTACCTTGTCCCGCTGGATTTTGTACTGTTAAAAATCTTCGTTGCGGCTTGCGTTGCAAAACTTCTTCCAAAGCTTTATTTTTTATTGATCTCTCTTTTGATAGCTCTGTTCAGCCATGGAGGTCGGCTATATACCTTGGGCACTGAAAGTGGACAATGACTGCGCATTAGCTGCAACAACCACTCCTTAAATGTATTCCAGTCCTCAGTGACATCACCAGAGAAAAGAAGGCCCCAGTATATTTGTGATGCCTCTACTCGCATTTGTGAAAAGTCACCTCGCCATATATTCGGCCTTGGTTCGTCTACTGTAGGGGGTAACGAGTAAAGACCATAATCCCACAAAAGTACGGCATGATCACTTCGACCTAGTGGAGGTAGGCAGCATACCTCGTCTATAGTATCGGGATGCTTCGTGAAGACTAGATCTAAACAACTAGCGTGTTGCCCTCCACGTGCTCTAGTTGAAACTAGGACGTGTTGTGTGAGAAGGGCCTCAAGTGTTGTTTATAGCAGATAGTGATCAAAGGCGTTTTTAGAACAATTGTCCCGCAAATTGTTCTAACATATGCTGGGCGCATTGAAGTCACCCATGAGTACAACATCAAATCGACTCCCTACCTCCTTTATGCAAACCAGTAAACGCGCATCTGCATCACTGTTTGCCCGCGGTGGTCGGTAGACAGTCACGGCTTCCACGGGCTGCGACCCCCGTGCCTTAATTGTCAGCCACATAGCCTCTATATCATGATTAATTCTTTCAGACTTCTCGCACACACTTAATTCGTCATTTACATACATAGCAACTCCTCCACCCTGGCGTTCAACTAGATCTCGTCTTAATAATTGGTATCCGCATAGCGCCACTTCTGAATAACTGATGCTCTGTGACAGCCAGGTTTCTGTGATTGCTATAACATCAGGGGCCCATTGGCTACCTGTATTCGAAGTTCATCAAACTTCGCGAATAAACTCTGGGCGTTAGTACATAGAAATTTCAGCCGGCGAGACTCTGCAGTGTCCAATGCGCTTGGACGTGAGTTTGCCAGTACTACTGGACCGCAGCTGTTATCAGGACTGACTGCTTCCACAGCACTATGGTAGTTTTCTGTATTATTTGGTCCCTAAAGATAGCCAAATTGCTCTCTCCAACTCTCTCTCTCCCGTAGTACCGCCACCAATTCTCGGCGTTTCAGACGTTCTGCTGGAGAGTAGTCCGGCTAAAAAAACACCGTCTTATGTGAGTGGCGGAGAGCTGTCTTCCGGGACAGAACCAAGTTCACCTGTTCTTTGTTATCCAAGACTATCCTAAAAGGTCGAGGTCGGACAGTTTCCGACTGTTCAGTAACCTGTTTGCCTATCCTGAAAGCTTCGCAAACTCCTACTGTCTCTCGCTGTCTGAAAATGTCTTTTAGCAGGTCCCGAAACTTTTCGACGTCCGCATCCGTCCTTTCCTTTGGAGTAGTTCCGTCTGATTCAGGTAGACCTTGAACGACTATGCAGTTTTGGCGGGCAAGGGAGACCCTTGATATATTTCCAGCCCTACTGCCATCGGAAGACCCCGAGGTATCGATAGGAATGGCTTGTGACTTTGGATTTTCCTTACCATCAACAGAAATAGGCTTCTTTCAGAAGCCGGGATGGCTTTGTTCAGAGCTGTCTTCGTGCTGCCCCACTTCCGCATTTGTGGTTTTTTTTCAGTGATTCATATGCAGCCTTAGCATACCCTTTATCTTTTTTATGCTGGCTTTCTGTGCCCGAACCGACTTCATAAGAAAGTGGAGTTGCACAATATTTTTCTCTGATTGGAGCGTGTTGTTTGGTGGGTGTTTTGTTTCGCGCAGTATCGAGAAGATTTGAGGTGGAAGCTACCAATTTCGCCACTTGGACTGCCGATGTCTGTTCATCTTTCTAAGTGGATACTCCGCCCCGGGATTCTGCAAATACTCTTCTCTGCTGGCTACTCTCAACTTCAGGAACGATAATGTTGTCCTTTTTATGGAGGAAGCGAAGAAGTTTCTTCAATTCCTCCATCTCCATTTTCAGATTATGGAACTTTTTATCGTGGTCTGCAAATTTGTGCAGAAGCGTAAGACAGGATGTGCAAGCCTTATCTTTATAAGTTGCACATCTTAAACTTCTGAGACTTTTCGTCCGTTTGCTGGAGGACTTTTCAATAAAATTCGAGACCGCTCTTCTGAAGTTGATAATCTTATTTGATCCTCACTACTGTACTCTTCTATAGCTCCATCGTCTAGCCGTTCGACTTCCACCTGAGGCGTCCGCGGTTGGATTCCTGGCCCCGCTGACAGTTAAGTAGAATTATCGAGGGGAATATTTGCTACTTTTATTTGCAAACGAAACGACTAAATTCAAAATGCCACTATGACGTAGTGTGTTGTCTGGTATTCAAAATAACTAAAATCTTCTGACGGTGTGTAAAGTATTGCAAATATTTCTAGCAGACTGAGTAAACAATACGCTTAATTACTTAGAAGCACTTTCAAATGTGTATAAACAATATGCAGGATATTCAGGAACGACTCAGCCGTTTAACCTCTTGGTCATCGCTTTTTTGTACAGAGTCGAGCAACGATGAGGTGCTAGGATGCTAATCCCGATAATTGCTGGTGTTGCTTAGGCCGAGTGAAGATGGTGTAGCCCGTGGGTTTGACACATGATCTGATATGCAGGTTTCAGGCGGGTCATCAGACAGGTCCAAATCCAAGTCCATATCAGTGTCAACTCGTTCTTATGTAATTATTGACGCTATCTCTGGAGCCCCTTTTACAACTATATTCTGCTTGTGACTCACTGGTGCATCTGTTGCGAGCTCACGAGTAACGACCAAGCGGGCATCTGTATCCGGTACTTAAGGTTCGATGGGTCCTGATGTGCCGGTTTTTGGGTTAGCTGACTGCACACCCTGGCCCGTTTAGACTCTCTAGCCTTTCTAGCCCTATGCTTTTTTGGCTTAATGATCTTATCGACCTCTGTATCATCGCTTTCTAGTGCAGCATCGAGCAACGATGTGACGCTAGGACGCAAATCCAGATCATTGCTATTGCTGCCTGAGGCGAGTAACGATGGCGTAGACTGCGGATTTATTTGAGTTTCTTTGCGATCGAGCGAGACGTCCGTTGGTTTACTTGGTTCGGCAGATTATATGCGAGTTTCAGGTTTACCAGCCCAGGCTATCTGAGCATATGTTCTTTTATTTACCCCCGGTTTTTGACCGACAAGGGCTGTTTTAACCGCTGGATAAGAAATATGCGTTTTTAGATAGGCTATCTCTTGTTTCAGTTTATTTACCTCGTGGTTAAGTTCCTGCTCCAGCTCCGAAAACTAAACTATATGCTCATACTTCTCTTTTTGTAGAGGACCTGTATGTATTTTTTTCAGGCGGTCAACAATTAACAACTTTGGACTTGAATCATGCCTACAACCAAGTCATCCTAAATACACAACTCCAAGACGCCACCACCATCAATACACGCCGAGTTTTTTTTGATATAAAAGACTACCATTTGGAAATTATTGCTGGAACTGGTTTGACTTCGAACAACGTGCCTTTGGACAAGCAAAGACGGTCCTCACCTCATCCTCTCCTCAAAATCATCATGACACATAAAATTCTACCCTACAGAAAAGCAATACATCCCCGTACGGCCTGGATTCAGCTCTCAGGAACCGAATGTCTTCTGGTCTTTGGTGGAAAACAAACTATTCGCAACCAGTCGAGGAGTACGTTCTCCATCCTTTTTCATTCCATGCCAGTACAAGCACATTCTCTCCCTACCTGATGCTGTGCCCACCCCTGCAGTGTCAGGACATTGTAGGATACGATGTGGTCCGGTCAGATAATAGACAATAGACCATATCCTAGCATTTATAAGTGATAGATATGATAAGGCGTGGAAGGTCAGGTTGTTAGGGATAATTCAATAAGGTTTAACAAGCGTTGAATGCAAGCAATATGCAAGTGACTCCCAGACAAATGTAGTCCAGCCATGAATGGCCAGAATCTAGAGGCGCAGTCCGGCAAGTAGATCACAGGGTCTGGACAACTACAACCGAAGAGTAGATCGTCGGTTCTGGGAGTGACTGAGCGTCAAAAACTCCCCCGCAGTAAGCTCCTGGTCTTGAGAAGTGGTTGGCCAGTGAGGCCAGACAGGGGGTGACCTTGAACGGAGGTTTTGACAATCTGGGGTGCGCATGAGAGCCAGACACGCGGGGCATGTGAGCAAAGTATGGCTAGGAAATACAAGGTCGCTACAACAACCTGACACGATGCGCGTTTCAAGCGCCGGTTAAAGTCACACAATAAATAAATAAATTTTTATATTTAAGGCTCGGAGGGCCTCGTCATTGCAAACTTAGTGTTGTTGAAAAATAGACACAAAGTTCAAAAAGGCTGCTCTTTTTAGCAACCACATAATCAGCGGGAGTATTTAGTATGGTAGGCAGATAAATTCATATCAGCCAAAATATCGTCATTTTAAAATAATAGTCAACACTCTCTGAACTGTGTAGTGAAATAAGGAGGAAGCACTGAAAAAACTCCTAACATTAAAGCGAGGGCAGAATTCAGTGGGCCCCGAATTAAAAAAACAAAGTGTAAGAGAAAAAAAACTGCTTCTTTAAAATTAAAGAGGTTGCTTGATAGGATTTTTGTAGAGCAATGAGACAGGACTGTTGATGAGGACGTATAAGAGTTGGAAACGCTTCTTGTCGTTGGAGAAATCATATAGCAGCAGAGGCTGTCGTTCACCATTGTTACACCACTGGATACCACCGTAACACCGCCCAACCGACTTCATGATCAACCATCAGGGAGATGAGACAGGAGGAGGTCATCGTGGAAAACCGGGTCGAAAAGATGAGGGAATGGTAGAGGTCACGTGATCATCACCGAAACCCCGGAGATGCGACCTTTTGGACTGCAAAATCCAGCGATGGGCTGGCGAAAAAGGCAGAACCGCCATGAGTATGAATAGAGAACATGAAGCCCATCGCCAGGGTTTTAAAACGGAAAACGGCAATGATGATTGGACAGACTATGGGACGAAAAACAGCTGCAAATATCCCTCTATAGAAGAAAACATAGACATATTTGGAAAAAATGTAATGGAAATACAACAACCTCAAATACTAGGGGACCCTTTTAAAAGTCCAAAAGTTGTGTGTTTGAGAAGGAGACGGATAACAACGACTTTATATCTTCCGAAGTTAAGTGTTTACGTAATGTGGCTTTAAAAACTGCTAAGTTGGACGACAGCCTAATTTCGAGAGGAATATTATTCCTGAGGAAGGCATATTGAAAGGCAAAAAAATAGAATGGTTCGATGTGGAGCTAAAAGGAAGGGGGTGCTATTATCAAGGAGGAATTACGAGTGGCATAAGGTCTATCTGCGGGAATAAAAGCGTTTATCCTTGGGAGGTTATGGCTAGATTTAACGCAAAAAAGGAAGCAGAGGCCCGCCTTGAGTCTTCTAACCCAAAGAAATGTCATGTTCGTTAACTGACATCTCTGCATATAAGAAATAGTGGACCGAGGAAGAGGAAATATTTTTCGAGTAAACACTCTCTGTACATTTTCATCCTTACCACGGTCAAAGGCATTCATTAGATAAAAGAGGGGACAGCAGTATTCTAGGATGGGTAGAAAATACATGCGATATTGTTTTAACTTTATTTCCAGCAGGGAGAAATTAGGTGACATCAGACCACAAAGCTATGCCGCCTTTGCAGATATTCGATCCGCATGAGACGACAGTGCCATTTTATTTGTGTAGCTTAGACTTAAATCTTTTGTTGTGGATCGCTCTAAAAGTGGAGTATTTTGAAAGACTATGGGACGAGGAAACTTGGTGGGGCCAAAACACATTAAACTTCACTTGGATGGAGAAACTTCCATCTGCCAGGTAGCACTCCAACGTGAGTGTAAGCAGGACTGCGTTTATTTTATCAATGCATATATTGGCCGTGTCCTTAGTAAATGCGCATATTTGGAATTTGGAATTTGGAATTTATATTTTTCAGCGCCGGTACGGCACTATCTATACAAAGTTAATTTCGAAAAAAATAAAAATTCAAAAAATAATTTGACAGTATGTGCAAGTAGACGTAGAAAGTCGTAATAATGTCAGCAAAAATTGTCCTTTTTGGGCAACATTTAGCAATGTTTTGCAGGTAATTTTGAACTAAAAACGAAAAATTATGGCATTTAAAAAACCCTTACAGTGAAAACGGAGACAGTGTTGAACGGGCCTCCATGTTCAAAAAGTGTGCAAATGAAAAAACTGCTTATGAAGATAGTAGTAGAGCAGAAATAGGTGTGGGTGGTCTGATGAAGGCGAGTATTCAACGAAACTGCCGCATTTTAGACTGAGTACTTCCGCGTGGCTTCGTGTGATTCAGCAATGGTTAATGGAAACATCTAGGTTCTCGGGGGACACGAGGCAGAGAGAATAGTTCCAAGCCGATCTCCTAAATTCCCGATGGTCCTTTATCGGGGTCATGGAGAAAGAGTGAAAATGGAGAGAGTGTTCAACAGGCCTCCATGTTCAAAAAGTGTGCAAGAGAAAAAACTGCTTAGGAAGATAGTAGTAGAGCAGAAATAGGTGTGGATGGTCTGATGAAGGTGAGTATTCAACAAAACTACAGCATTTTAGACTGAGTACTTCCACGTGGCTTCGTTTGATTCAGTGGTGGTCAATGGAAACATCTAGGTTCTCGGGGGACACGAGGCAGAGAGAAAAGTTTCAAGCGGATCTTCTTAATTCCCGATGGTCCTTTCTCGGGGTCATGGAGAAAGCTGCTCGGAAATGACGATGAGAATAGAAAGTAAATAGAGTCAGTGTTGAGATAAATGTGCAGTCTCTGTTTGAAAGCAGATAGTCTAGTTAACGAACTAATTTCGATTGGCAAGTTATTCCAAAAAAAGCTATATCTGGCAGCAAAAAACCAAGAGCGTTTACATGAGGAAGATGCAAGAGGGGGTATAACAAGTGCCGAGTTTCTATGGTTGTAAGGATGGCTGACGGGGGTAATGACAGACGTCCTGGGTAAATTTGTGCTATTATTAAGCCGAAAAAGGAGACAAAAGCCTGCTTCTAATCTCCTGACCCAAAGGAACCTTAGTTTTGTTAATTGACATCTATTTGAGTATCAAATATTAGAAGCTGTCGGATACAGCAGTTTTCGTGTGATTTTTTTTGAATTTGTTCAATTTTTGAACGGCTGCCTTCATTCATGAGACCGAAAAAGGGGCAACAGTATTCTAAGATGGGAAGGACGAACATACGATCAAGTCTTAATTTAATTTCAGGAAGATAGAAATTATAAGAAATAAAGCCGCAAATCTGTGCGACTTTGGCTGTAATTCTATCGGCGTGAGGAGAAAGGTCGAATTTATTGGTGTAGCTTAATCCTAGGTCCTTGATACTGGAACATTCAGTAATTGGGTAACCTTGAAAAATAACAGGTTGTGGCAGCCTTTCAGGCCCAAAGCACATGTATCGGCACTTCGAAGGTGAGAACTCCATCTGTCATGTTGAGCTCCGCGCCGAAAGAGCGTGCAGATCAGAATGAATTTGTTCTAAGCATCTCGCGGCCGTAGAGTTAAAGAAGGAGTAAACCCACTTGAGATCATCTGCATAAATATAAGATTGGGAGTGTTTAACACTCAATGAGATATCATTTATGTAAAGCAAAAAGAGCAGAGGACCTTACACGGTACCTTGAAGGACACCACTAAAAATTGCGGTAGGAGTAGAGTATAAGGATCCCACTAAAACCTTTTGTTGTCGATTTGAAAGATAAGATCTGATGAAGTCAGTAAGAGGACAATGAAATCCTATAGCCTCTAGTTTGGCTAGGAGCCTCCTGTGAGGAACTTTATCAAATGCTTTACTAAGGTCAAAATAGATAACTACCACAGATAAATGATCATTACGAAGAGAAGTAAGTAGATTTAGAAAAGACATGTGGCATGTTTCACAAGATCCGTCCGGTAAAAAGCCATGCTGTGAGGAGCTGAGAATGCTATTGTTTATGCAGAAATCTGTAAGTTTTTTGGCAATTGGTTTTTCAAAGAGTTTAGCCAGAGAAGGCGTTTTATGAACACCGCGATAATTGTGAATATCTGATCGGGAACCAGATTTAAATACGAGAATTATAATAGAAGTTTTCCAGTTGTCCGGGAAAAAGCCATTCCCAAGAAACACTGAAAATAACTTACTCAGTAAGGGTGGGAAATCTCTTAATTGTTTAATGAGTGAGTTTGGAATGTTATCAGTTCCAAACAAATGTGAAATTTTAAGACGACTTATTTCTTTTTGAATACAAGCGGGTATAAAATTAAGGGAACCTAAATTTGAATCACACAGCAGGGGGTTACAGGAGTAAGGCTAGTTTCGATGGTAAAGAACTTGGCGAAAAATGAATTTTGCAATGCTGCTTTCTCCAAATCCTCTGTAACAAAACGATTGTTGTCATTGAGTAAGGGTGGAATGACTTTCTGAAGCTTAGCCGACGACCGACGACCGAAGACTTGAGCAACTGATCTGGAAGAATTCGGATCACTTAATGCCGTTGCTTCTATACGCCTATCTCGTGCAAGCCTGATTTTAAGCGCTTATTCAAATATTTGCACTATTCTTAAGTGAACTGATAAAGAGCTATTAGACGTATCCTTAAGTTGTTTTTGGAATTTCTTAAGTCTATTTTGGAGAAAATGTGGCACAGTAGAAGAAGCTGAATTTGATTTAAAACTTAAGTGGGGTAAGAGCCTGAATATTTTCTGTAAGGTTTTGCAATAGCTCCTGGAAGAAGTAGGGATCGTTAGTTGAAAATATGCTATGCCAATCTAGGGTACTTACGAAATCATTTACTAATTCATGGTTCACGTTACCAAAGTCGAGGTTAATGCATTTTACATCGGGCTTTTTAGAAAGAGAGACTGGAAAACAACAGTGAATTAAGGCATGGTCACTATTGAAAATATCACGATGAAAATTCATAAAAAGAAGGTGGACATCATTTGTAAAAATTAAATCGAATATGTTGTCATTTCTGGTCACTGAACTGACCAGTTGTGACATGTTTGAAAAGTTAATAGTGTCAACCAATTTCTGAAATCTTGGTGGACATGTATTTGCATGCCAGTCAATGTCTGGCAGATTAAAATCACCTATAATTATTCTGACATCGAATTGAGTCTCTGCAACTTTTTCAAACATTTCACACAGCTGCATTACATTACTTGAGTTACTGGGAGGATTGTAGACAGACCCAATTATCGCTTTTTTATTGTGTGGCAGGATGACTGAAATAAGACAAAAATTTCCAGAAAATGACGAAATGCTCAGGTGATACGGGAAATGTACAAAGGATGATTTAATATAAAGAAGGCAACCACCGCCACGCTTTTCAATGCGGTCTTGTCGGTACAAACTATAATTATCTATGGCGAGTGTCGAGTCAGAAATAAGAGAGTGTGTCCAAGATTCAGTGACACAGAGCACATCTGGATCAAGCTCAAATGCTCAAATGCGTCCTAGCGTCACATCGTTGCTTGATGCTGCACTACGAAGCGATGATACAGAGGTCGATAAGATCATGAAGCCAAAAAAGCATAGGGCTACAAAGGCTCGAAAGTCTAAATGGGCTAGGAATGCGCAGTCAGCTAACCCAAAAACCGGCACATCAGGACCCATCAAACCTTTAGTACCGGATACAGATGGCCGCTTGGTCGGAACTCGTGAGCTCGCAACAGATGCACCAGTGAGTCACAAGCAGAATATAGTTGTAAAAGGGGCTCTACAGATAGCGTCAACAATTGCACAAGAACGAGTTGACGCTGATATTGACTTGGATTTGGACATGTCTGTCGACACGCCTGAAACCTGCAGATCGGACCATGTGTCAAGCCCACAGGCTATACCATCGTCACTCGGCTTAAGCGACACTAGCGATTATCGGGATTTGCATCCTAGCACCACATCGTTGCTCGACTCTGCACAAGAAAGCGATGACCAAGAGTTTGACAAGATCATAACTCAAAAGAGGCATAAGCCTAAGAAAGCCAAACGGCTCACGGGTTTGCATTCAGCCTACCCAATAGCCAGTACATCAGAACCGCGTGTACCGGCTACAATTGCTCTCTCGGCTGAAGCACGTGAGCTTGCAACATATGCCCCATTGAGTCGCAAGCAGAAAATAGTTGTAAAGGGGGCCCCAGAGTCAGAGTCGTCAATTGCACAAGAACGAATTGACCATGACGTGGGTCTTATGCGAGTGTACGCCAAACCGTTGCTAAAACCAGGCGAGTCTTTCCGCATTCTTAAGGCATTTCGAATAGGGAAGGCTCCAACAGCTCCAGAATCAATTTCTCGGCCACGACCTCTAAAAGTTATTTTAGAAACTGAAGCACAGGCAAAACTCTTGCAAGAGCGCAAACCATCCTTACGGAGTCTGCATTCGCAAGTTTTTTTTCAGCCGGATTACGAGTTGAAAGAGCGGAGAAAGATGAGACAGCTAATAATAGAGCTGGAAAAACGGAGATCCAATGGCGAGACAAATCTCAAAATAAGAGAGGGAAAATAGTTCAGGTCAAAAGGACATCGCTCTGGTCGAAGCCGGTAACAGTGACGGCCTAGCTGTCCCGCCACCGAAACCTCAGACATGCCCTCTTAAATTGGTCGTTTTAAATGCCAGATCACGGATTAATAAAATGCCTCTGCTCCAGACTATGGTTTTCCTCAACCGCCCAGACATTGTTATGGTAACTGAGACATGGGCATCGGCCTCTGTAGCTGACTCAGAACTCTCTGTTCTAGGCTATTCATGCGTTCGGAACGATCGAAACAATGGCCGTGGCGGAGGAAGCTGCATCTATATTAAGCAGCCACTTGCATTTCTCCCGTTGGACTATCCACAATTCACAGCGGTGGAGGAGAGCTGCTGGCTACGAGTTGTTCTAAAAAACAAATACTCCTTACTTGTTGGCTGTGTTTATCGCCCACCTACTGCCAATGCAGACTACGATCATTGTCTCTCGCAGGCATTTCATGCCACAGCTGACTTGAATCTTAAGTATTGCTTGATTGCAGGCGATTTTAACCTTCCTGACGTGCAATGGTTTCCACCATCCGGTCCTTCAAAGTTCGAGAACTTACTTGAGGCAATAGATATGGGCATGTGGGATCAGGTAGTCGATTTTCCCACTCGAGGAGCAAACAAACTCGACCTAATTTTTTTTAGGGGAAGCGAACCACTTTCAGTCTCATCCTTAGACGCACTTGGGAGTTCAGACCATCTTACAGTTGTTAGTGAACTAGAACTGGAGGCGGATGAAACATTTTCCCAAAAGTATAGTTTTTATCATGACTTCCGATCAGCAAACACGGCTGACCTACTGGCACATCTAAACGCTCTCGACTGGTCTGAATTTTTCCAATGTTTGGATGTAAATCTTTGTACCGATGCACTGTACAAAGTGTTGGATCCACTCATCCTCCACTTTGTCCCCCGTAAGAAAGTAATACATGTCAAGGATGAAGTGTACCTTCCTCTGTCTTTCCGTCGTAGGCTGCGTAAACTCTCTCGTCGTTTGCATCGGCAGAACGACACTTCCGTTCTGCCCTTGATCACACTGATGTTTGAGCAGGCTAAGAAGCTCTCCGAAGAAAAGCAGATAGCCGATGAGGCTCATTTCGCTGAAAACCCTTCCCTTAATGTTGTGAAACTCTTTTCGCGTACAGTAAAAGCGCAGAGGAAAACGCAACACCCCATACTTCAATATGCACAAGGAAACCCCATAGCTGACGCTTAGTTGACCGCCGATAGCTTCAATGCGTTATTATCCCAAACGTTTAGTGAAAGCTCGTTCGCTGCACCTCCAGTTATCCAGGCTTGGACGGGTGCCATACTCGAAACCATAAGTTTTACCG
>JAYGXS010000002.1:46099092-46125711 GCA_036362985.1 Ligula intestinalis
TAATGTAGTTATTCATAGACTCAATGTCAAGATTTTTGGGGTTTATAGAAGTGTAACTAGGATCAGGTCTTATTTTAATGCTAAGAGGGAGCACTGCTATTATTGTCTTATGATCACTATCAAAGGTTAAGCTGTCGTAGTGCGTATATAAGGGCCAGATATCATTGGTGAGAATAACATCGAGTATATTGTTTCCCCTGGTTGGTTTGCTTATTATTTGCGTCCAGTTATGAAACACAATTGATGATAATAATTCATCATGTCTGGATGGGGCTGATAGTTCTGTCCAGTTTATTTCTGGACGGTTTAAGTCTCCTGCGATTATCTTATATTCGGTTTGGATATTCGAAAGAATATCTAGTAGATTTGTAAGACCAGTGTCATCATTACTATATTCCGGAGGGGTGTACAAACATCCAATTAGAATGCTTTTAAGGGTCTTGGATGTTATTATAGCAAAGCACGCTTCGCCATTGAACGTCTCCTGGAGAACCTCAAAGCCACTCTGTTCTATGGTAGATCTAATGTAGATCATACAACCTCCTCCTCGTTTATTCGCACGGTCCTGTCTATAGAAGGTGTAGTTTGCTATAAAAAGTGAAGCATTGGAGGTTGATTCGTTTACCCATGTTTCTGTTAAAAAGACTATATCGGGATTGTGTGTGTCAATAAAAGTCCTAAGTCGTGGAACTAGCGATTATCGGGATTTGCATCCTAGCACCACATCGTTGCTCGACTCTGCACAAGAAAGCGATGACCAAGAGTTTGACAAGATCATAACTCAAAAGAGGCATAAGCCTAAGAAAGCCAAACGGCTCACGGGTTTGCATTCAGCTAACCCAATAGCCAGTACATCAGAACCGCGTGTACCGGCTACAATTGCTCTCTCGGCTGAAGCACGTGAGCTTGCAACATATGCCCCATTGAGTCGCAAGCAGAAAATAGTTGTAAAGGGGGCCCCAGAGTCAGAGTCGTCAATTGCACAAGAACGAATTGACCATGACGTGGGTCTTATGCGAGTGTACGCCAAACCGTTGCTAAAACCAGGCGAGTCTTTCCGCATTCTTAAGGCATTTCGAATAGGGAAGGCTCCAACAGCTCCAGAATCAATTTCTCGGCCACGACCTCTAAAAGTTATTTTAGAAACTGAAGCACAGGCAAAACTCTTGCAAGAGCGCAAACCATCCTTACGGAGTCTGCATTCGCAAGTTTTTTTTCAGCCGGATTACGAGTTGAAAGAGCGGAGAAAGATGAGACAGCTAATAATAGAGCTGGAAAAACGGAGATCCAATGGCGAGACAAATCTCAAAATAAGAGAGGGAAAATAGTTCAGGTCAAAAGGACATCGCTCTGGTCGAAGCCGGTAACAGTGACGGCCTAGCTGTCCCGCCACCGAAACCTCAGACATGCCCTCTTAAATTGGTCGTTTTAAATGCCAGATCACTGATTAATAAAATGCCTCTGCTCCAGACTATGGTTTTCCTCAACCGCCCAGACATTGTTATGGTAACTGAGACATGGGCATCGGCCTCTGTAGCTGACTCAGAACTCTCTGTTCTAGGCTATTCATGCGTTCGGAACGATCGAAACAATGGCCGTGGCGGAGGAAGCTGCATCTATATTAAGCAGCCACTTGCATTTCTCCCGTTGGACTATCCACAATTCACAGCGGTGGAGGAGAGCTGCTGGCTACGAGTTGTTCTAAAAAACAAATACTCCTTACTTGTTGGCTGTGTTTATCGCCCACCTACTGCCAATGCAGACTACGATCATTGTCTCTCGCAGGCATTTCATGCCACAGCTGACTTGAATCTTAAGTATTGCTTGATTGCAGGCGATTTTAACCTTCCTGACGTGCAATGGTTTCCACCATCCGGTCCTTCAAAGTTCGAGAACTTACTTGAGGCAATAGATATGGGCATGTGGGATCAGGTAGTCGATTTTCCCACTCGAGGAGCAAACAAACTCGACCTAATTTTTTTTAGGGGAAGCGAACCACTTTCAGTCTCATCCTTAGACGCACTTGGGAGTTCAGACCATCTTACAGTTGTTAGTGAACTAGAACTGGAGGCGGATGAAACATTTTCCCAAAAGTATAGTTTTTATCATGAATTCCGATCAGCAAACACGGCTGACCTACTGGCACATCTAAACGCTCTCGACTGGTCTGAATTTTTCCAATGTTTGGATGTAAATCTTTGTACCGATGCACTGTACAAAGTGTTGGATCCACTCATCCTCCACTTTGTCCCCCGTAAGAAAGTAATACATGTCAAGGATGAAGTGTACCTTCCTCTGTCTTTCCGTCGCAGGCTGCGTAAACTCTCTCGTCGTTTGCATCGGCAGAACGACACTTCCGTTCTGCCCTTGATCACACTGATGTTTGAGCAGGCTAAGAAGCTCTCCGAAGAAAAGCAGATAGCCGATGAGGCTCATTTCGCTGAAAACCCTTCCCTTAATGTTGTGAAACTCTTTTCGCGTACAGTAAAAGCGCAGAGGAAAACGCAACACCCCATACTTCAATATGCTTTAAAAAACCCCATAGCTAACGCTAAGTTGACCGCCGATAGCTTCAATGCGTTCCTATCCAAAAAATTTAGTGAAAGCTCGTTCGCTGCACCTCCGGCTATCCAGGCTTGGACGGGTGCCATACTCGAAACCATAAGATTTACCCTCTGGGATGTGACTGTAGCCATTCGTCGTTATCGCCAATCCTATAGTCCAGGACCAGATGGCGTCCCAGTTAGCCTTCTAAAAGCTGAAGCGAATGATATCTTTCCGTCTATTCTTTGTAAGATATTTAATCTTGCTCTTGAGAGCGAAACCTTTCCTTCGTTGTGGAAGGAATCGCACATAATGCCTATTCGCAAGCATGGCCGATCGACATCATTCGACAACTTTAGGCCAATAAATACACTTCCCGCAGCATCAAAGATCTTAAAGACCTTAATCAAAGAAAAGATGATGCGTCACTTGACAGAGAACAACCTGCTCAATACAGCTCAACATGGCTTTCTCGAGAAACGATCTTGTGACACCTGCCAGCTCTCTTTCTTTGATTATGTGCTGCAATCTAGAGACAGCGGTTTTGCCACTTATAGCGTCTATTTTGATTTTACTAAGGCCTTTGATCGGGTCGATCATAACCTCCTCCTTCTGAAACTGGCCTCCTTCGGCATAGGTAGCAAGCCTCTGAACTTCATATCTTCCTATTTGGATGCTCGCACACAACGAGTAAAAATTTCCAATGTTATCTCCAACCCCACGCATGTGAGGAGTGGAGTTATACAGGGTAGTGTACTGGGTCCGCTCCTATTTTGCCTGTTTGTCAACGACGTTTCAGATTGTTTTCAGTATGGCAGACCCTTCATGTACGCTGATGATTTAAAAGTCGCTAATCGATATAAACCGGCAGATCGCAGCATCGTGCTCGAGCTGATAAAAAAGGATCTTCAGGCCTTCGCCCAGTGGTGTTGCACATGGCGCCTCACCCTTTCATGGCACAAATGTTCCGTTATGGTTGTTTGCGACGATCAACAACCGGAATTAAGCATTGACGGCCACGAACTAAATGTTCCAGGAGTTATCAAGGATTTGGGCATATCCTACTCTAATAGTCTCAATTTGTCAGAGCACTGTGCCCTGATAGTCTCGAAAGCACGCCGAACCACCGGATTTATCCTTAGAAATTTTAAGACTACCAAGGTTAGAACTAGCCTTTATAATATGTACGTGAGACCTAGTCTTGAATACTGCTCACCCTTATTCAGTCTTCTGCGCACTAGTGAACGGAAGAAAATAGAATCGGTGCAGCACTTCTTCACTAGAAGAGTTTTCACTGCAGAACACCGTAACTTAACCTACCAACAAAGGTGCGAACTTAAAAAGCTGGATCCCCTATGGCTTCGTCGATTGCAGAAGGGTCTTATTTACTGTTTAAACTTTTGAATGGTCAAACCTTTAATACTCTTAGTACAATAAGGCAGCTTGAGCACTCTCGACGCGCCAGTCATCGAGACGTATTTTTATTTCTTCCTATGGCACGCACAGTTAAGTACCGGCAATTCTTTTCAGTAAATGCCAAATCAATCTGGAATAAGCTGCCCAAAATTATTAAAACCCAGCAAAACTACCCTATTTTTAAGAAAGCTATAACTAGTTTTCTACATTCAGGACAACTTTCACGAATTTTGGGTGCAGACTCGGTGGAATCTCTCTTTCACTCTGATGGCGTTCGTGGACTTCGAACCCCGCTAGGCTTCACTGCTGAAGATAATGCGGCTGAAGCAGCAGCCCGCAGTCTGCTAACCTTTCAGCCGATAGCGCGCAACTTTTGCTGACAACCATTGAAGGAAGACTGAGAACACTGTGTTCTTGTGCCAACCCTCTCCGTCTGGAACTAATGTTTTTAAACGATATGAAACAGTTCTCCTGCTGATGAGTCAACTCAGCTTACAACTGTACATTTATTCCGTTTGTATCATACCTTTGAAGGCAGTTTTTTTCACTTGAAACAAACTCCCTATCTCGCCCAGTATTGACAAAACAAAAAACCTGAAACAAAACCAATACTGGCTGCAACATAGGGAGTTTGTTTTAGGTTTTTTCCGGTCTTCGAGGTGTTGGAAGGCGCCCAAGAGGTGCATTACCAACTCTTTACAATTGCCTGTAAACTGGCATAATAAACATATTATTATTATTACTGTTTTAAGTTCTGTCATCTTATTAACAACTGATCTCGCATTGAGTGAGACTATACTGAGCGTATCCTTCAGATTCAGGTTACGCTCGTCAGTATTTATAA
Source organism: Ligula intestinalis (assembly GCA_036362985.1). Taxonomy (NCBI): domain Eukaryota; kingdom Metazoa; phylum Platyhelminthes; class Cestoda; order Diphyllobothriidea; family Diphyllobothriidae; genus Ligula; species Ligula intestinalis. Next base: position 46,103,897 of record JAYGXS010000002.1, read on the forward strand.
AAAAGGAAAACTTGGTGGCGGAAAGGGAAACGGCATGGGATAAACAAAAGGCGGAAAGCAAATTGGCCCTGGTCTACAGTTTGTCAAGTAATTATTATCAAATGAACTGTGCATATTGTAGAAAGGCATATTAGAGGGGCTCCATAGAAAGGGCGGCTGAAGTGTGGCATGGGAAAACCAGGAGGGGGCATAAATATAGGATTTTGAGGCATTATATCAAAATTTGACGGAATATTGGCCTTCGAAAATTGCATGACTGGTTTTGAAAAACGGTTAATTTTATAAGCTGGCTGAATTATTTGGGGATGTTGATGAAATTTGGGGATAGGAAAAGCGCTAGCTTGAGCAGTTGGGTCTTTGTTAGATACTGAGTTATTATCGGTAATCATATTGCCAAATTTGAAAACTGACGTAGATTTACTAGGGGCGTTCATAGGTTTATCGGAATTTAAAGCTATCACAGACGTGGTTGGCTTAGAAGGAGAACGACTTGACGAGGCTACAATTTCACTCGAATCACGAGTAAAGTGAATGGGAGAAGTATCAGGGGAAACTGACATTGACCCAGAGGGATGTGGGCTTACCTGAGCGGGAGGGCCGGCCTCAGAGACAACTTTTGGTTTTGTGGAACCGGAGCCAGTGTTCTCATTTGCTACTTTAGATAAAACCCGACGCTCCATTGGCGTTTTATCCCTGCATATGTAAAGTTTATTTTCCTTTAAATAGTTGGCTGACCGCTCATGTTGAGAGAATATAAGGTCTACTTCTATCGCCGAAAAAAAGTTTTACGAGAATCGGCGGGTTTTTACTTCGGGATGAGAGTCTTTAAGCTTCTGCAACTTTAAAATTAAAGCCACAAGAGTAAAGAAACTGAACAGCAACATCTATTGGTTGTTTATCTTTTGAAGCATTTTTCAAAAGAAAATTAAAATTCCTTTTTTGCCGATCACGGGTCTCAGTAGACACCATATTGACGAAAGGCTCTAGTTTCTCACATTGCTGAGAAGTGAGCGTGGATACCTTTCCATCAAGGATGGCACCAAGGACCGTAAACAAACAAGCATATTGGTTATAAAGCTTATTAAATTTGTCTAAAGCATCAAGATCAAGTTTCTTCATGCTTAAGATGGGTTTATCGTTAGGAGAATTGGTATTCTGGGTTAATTTACGTCTCAGTTGTGGCTTGGGTATCATATTGAATAGAAGGTGAGTGATAGGATATGTTCTAAGCAAAGTAATGCACAAAATTGCGACAGAAAATTTGAATTACCGAAGATGCTACGCAGGGTGAAAATTATCTCTCATAGTATATCGAGTAATACAAACGATTTCTTGCTGGAAATTGATAAAGTACCAAATTTTTAGATATTATTCAGTATAAACGCAATAGATTACTTGCTTTTTACGTGAATCTATCGGAACTACAATGAGGCTATGTCGGTGAAACAGTATAAAAATGTATATTTTGACCTGTCGGTAGAAAAGACAACTACCGGTATGTGCAGTTGCTAAAGGGTTAGATATAGAAATAAATAACAACAATTAAGCTAGTAAATTCAGCAAGTAACGAAGAAATCTGATAAAAATATCTATATTACTTAGCTTTGAAAGATAAGTTGCGCATTTGAGGTCGTCTGCATTATTCAGTATAATTCAATACATATACGGGATAGAGGCAGAGCCTTTGAAAACCTTATTTACAGGTAGATACTGTCAGATCATGCATATTGTTTAAAGTCATGAATCCACTACATAAATTGTTGTTGTCTTCCAAATGTATGACCAGAAAGCAAAGTAGGATCAAGCCTTCTTTTGAATGCGTTGACGCTTTCAGCAAATACAACCGAGGAAGGAAGTTTATTCCATTCTTCAATGACCCGCTGGGAGAAGAAGTGGGCCCGCACTTATAGTTTGGCGTGGTGTTTATTCAGTTTGTATGGATGACCACATAAATGGGACTATGTGAATTTTTCAGGACAGTCGAAATTTCGTTTATGTATAGAATGAAGAGTAGAGAGCCCATGATAGTGCCTTGAACAACGCCACTCGTGTACAGCTGATCCGTGGAGTAGCTGTTACCTACTGAGACCTTTTGGCTGCGATGAGACAAGAAGAACTGACAAAATTCCTGCATTAGCCCTAGGAAAATTTGCTAACGAACTGTGCAAACCTCTTGCTGCTATCTTCCAGAAATCTTTTGAAAAAGGCGAGCTCCCAAAAGAATGGAAGTGGGAAAACGTCACCCTGATCTATAATGTAGGTGCACAACTTGATTGCGAAAATTACCATCCTGTCAGTCTAACTTGCATCGCGTGCAAAATGATGGAGCGAATTATCAAGAAGCATTTCATGGAATTCCTGGAAAGCAACAAAATACTATGTGATGGACAGCGCAGCTTTCGCTCAGGACGCTCTTGCCTCACGAGTGCTCTTTACTCACAGGAGAAGTAGACAAAGGCCGCAGATAAATGCTATCCAATTGATGTCATATTTTCGGACTTTAAAAAGGCCTTTGATAGTGTACCACACAGGCTTCTTCTACAGAAAATTCGGGAGGTGGAAATTCAAGGAAAAATGTATAAATGGATCAGCAGTTTCTTGTCCCTCAGAGAACAGAGGGTCGCTGTCGGAAACTCAACCTTGAAATGGACAAAGATCAAGAGTGGTGTACCACAAGGCTCAGTTTCGGGTCCGCTGCTATTCCTGATTCACGTAAACGACTTCCTCAATGAGCTTGATTGCGCAACTGTCATGTTTACGGATGACATAAAATATGGACTGAAGTTAGCTGCGACGATGACGCAAAGAGATAACAGTCAAACCTCGATTACCTGGTTATCTGGTCGTCCACGTGGCTTCTTAACTTAAATGTATCCAGGTGTTTGGTTCTGAAGATAAATAAATAAATAAATTTTATATTTTAGGCCCGCAGGGCGTCATCATTAAAAACTTAGTGCTGTGGAAAAAAATGCAAAGTTGATAAGTGCTGCTCTCCATGAGCAACCACAGAGGCAGCGGGAGCGTTTAGTAATGTAGCCAGATCAATTCATATTCACTAATATATCGTCATTTTAAGGTAATATTCAACACTCTCTGAAACGCATGGTGAACTAAGGAGGAAGCAGTGAAAAAAAACTCATACCATTACAGCGGAGGAAGAGCTCAGCGGACCCCCATTTTAAAAACCAAAAGGTAGGAGAAAAAAATGCTCCCATAGAATTCAGGAAATTGGTTGATATGATTGATTGTAGTGCAATGAGAAAGGACTTTTGATGAGAACGTATGAGGGTAGGACATGCTTCTCGTCGTTGGAGAAATCATATAGCAGCGGATGCTGCCGTTCACCACTTTACCATCACACAGCTGGCTTCATGATCAACCATCAGGGAGGTGAGACAAGAGGGTGCCATCGTGGACAATAAGGTCGAAAAGGTGAGGGAATGGTAGAGGTCACTTGGTCATCACCGAAACGCCGGAGATGTGACCTTGTAGACTACGGCGTCCAGCGACGAGCTGCCGAAATTAGCAGAACCGCCATGGGCATGAATAGAGACCACGAAGCCCATCGGCAGGGTTTTAAAACGGGGAGAGGAGAACGGCAATATTGACTGGACAGAGATGGGGAGGAAACAGCGTTGCAAATATCTTTCCAGAGAGAAAGAAATAGACATCGATGGAAAATAAGTTAACATAAATAGAACCGCTTCATATACCAGGGTGACATTTTTCAAGGTCCAGAAATTCTGTGTTTGGGAAGAAGATGGATAACAAGAACTTAATATCTCCCAAAGTTAAGTTTTTACGCAATTTGGCTTAAAAAACTGCTAAGTTGGACGATAGCCTAATTTCGAGGGGAATATTAATCCTGAGGAAAGCATATTTGGAGGCAAAATAGTGAGGATGGTTCGATGTGGAGTTAAAGGGGAGTGCAATTATTCTGGAGGAATAACGAGTGACATGAGGCTTATCCGAGGGAATGAGAGCGTTGATCCGTGGGAGGTTAGGGCTATAGTTCACGCAAAAAAGTAAGCAGAGTCCGCCTTCAGTTTTCTAACCCAAAGAAATGTCATGTTCGCTAACTGACCTCTCTCCGTATAAGAAATAGTGGATCGAAGGAAAGCGAATATTTTTCAAGTAAACACCCTCTGTACATTTGAAACCTTACCTCGGTCAAAGCATTCATTAGATCCAAGAGGGGACAGCAGAATTCTATGCATTTCAGATTGTCTGCATCAATTAGATTGTGTGAATTTTCAGAACAGTCGAAATTTCGTTTATGTATAGAATGAAATGTAGAGGACACAAGAGAGTGCCTTGAAAAACGCCACTCGTGATCAGTTGAGCAGTGGAGTAACTATTACCTACTAAGATCTTTTGGCTGCTGTTAGACTAGTAGGAACCGATGAAGTCGAGGAGAGGGGAACGGATGCCAATGGCTTCCAGTTTCACCAGAAGCCGTCTGTGCGGTACCTTATCAATGGCTTTGTTCAGGTCAAAGTAGATAACAACTACGGATTGACGCTCGTTACGGCAGGAAGTGACATGATTTAGAAAAGCTAAATGACATGTCTCGCATGATCGCCCCGGTAGAAAACCATTCTGCGAGTCGCTTAAAACCTTGTTTTCTTGACAAAATCAAGAATCTTATTAGACATGATCTTTTTCATAAGTTTGGCTAGGGCCGTGGTTCATCAAAACTTCTGTAGTTACTTACGTTCGAACGAGATCCTGACTTAAAGACTGGAAGAATAATGGATGTCTTCCAAGAATCAGGAAAAAAATATTTAAGAGATAGACTGACAACATATGGCTGAGTAATTTGGGGAAGGTCGACACTTTTTTGATAACTGAGTTTGGAATCCCGTCAGTTCCTGACGAGTGCGAGCTTTTTAAAGGAATTATATGCAAACGAATTTATGCTACAGAAAAATCAATGTTTCCGAGAGTATTGTCTGAGTATGGTTGAAACGACAGGACCGGTTCGGATTCCGTCGTAAGATGCTTTGCAAAAAATGCATTAAACATTTCAGCCTTGTCAGACTCATCGAGTACAAATGTTTTATTTTCATTAAGCAAGGGGGTATTTTATTACCTCGTTTAGGGGAGGACCTACGACGGAACAGTTGGGCAACCGATTTCGCAGAGTTTAACTCGCTCAGTGCTCAAGATTCCCTGTTTTGGTCACGCGCAAGACGAATCTTGGATGCTAATTCGAAGATCTCTGTGATCCTTAGATGAACAGACAGCGAACTAGTAGACCGATCTTTCAACTGCCTCTTCAATTTCTTTAGTCTTGGCAAAAGAAAGTAAGGGACGTTCGATTCTAGTGTGTAGGGTTTCGCAATTTTAGTGAGCACGAATTCCAGCAATTTATTTAAAACGACTGACATGAGTTCAGAAAGATATGCAACGTCGTTTGTGGAGGGAGAATCTGCCAATCCAATGAGTCAAGAAAATTGTCGATTGAGCTAATATCTGCGAGGTCATAAGCATGAAAGGTACGACCAGCACTAGCCTTTCTCTTAGAAAGAAGCGGAAGACAACAGTGAATTAATGTATGATCACTAAGGAAGATGTCCTGTTTAAAATCAACGAAGGGGAAAGCAATACCATTTGTAAAGATTAGATCTAGGATATGATTCTGTCTTGTAGGGGAGCAGGCCAGTTGAGACCAGTTACAAAAATTAATGGTATCTAGGATAGGCTAAAATCTAGGTGGACAATAGTTTGAAAGCCAGTCGATTTCGGGAAATTTGAAATCATAAGCAATAATTTTAACTGCGAAAGCGGACTCTACAATAAATTTGAATATTGTACCAAGATTTGCATCTTCTTCAGATAAAGAGTTAGGGGAATTATATACACATCCGATTATCACCTTTTGCCGGGGCGACAAGATAATAGAATCGAAACAGTAATTTTCAGAGAAGGACGTGCTATTTAGATAAAACGGAAAGAGTTTAAAAGACTTTCTAATGTAGAGAAGACAAACACCACCACGCTTATTAATGCGATCTTGACGGTAGAGGTCATACTCGTCTATGATTAGGGAGGAGTCAAAAATGATTGGATGGGTCCAAGATTCTGTTATGCATCTAACATCGGGCGTCATCGCGAAAGCAATGGCTCGAAGGGGACCCATTTTATTTAAAACAGACCTGGCACTATGAAATTAAGTGTATTTCGAATTGCAGGACTATGGCTATCGTTATTCATGATAAAGAATTTGGGGGTGAGTAGGCAAACTGTAGGCCATTATAATTTGGGTAATAAGTATTGACGGGTATGGAGCTATTTGCATAAAGGTAGTCAAAAATTGGTGGTTGATAAAATCTTCAATATCTAGGGACCCCATTTTCTGGCACGGAAAATGAGGAGAGGATAATCCAAAATAAGCGTCTGGGCCATTAGGAAGAAATGGGAGAGGGCTAGAAGGCATGTTGAAGTTTGCGGGTTTGGGTAGATGAGGGGAAACGGTGAGAAAAAATTTGATTTGGGGCCGTTTGCGTAAGGACTAGTGGTCTTAGACAGTGAATCTCCTGTACGGCAACTCCGCTTATATTTAAAACTATGCCAGTTTGGGTTGCTGCTGTGCAAATTAAACTTTTCGTGGTTTGGGCCCGACGCGTTCAAAAACACATTATACAGGGGATAATATGACTCGCATGGTCAAGGGAGGAGCTAGGTTGTGTTGGGGATGCAGTCGGCTTAAACGCTTTCGACGGTGTTGGCGACGTTTTTGATGGGCTTATAACAGAGATAAAGGCAAAGGAATTTATCGATCGTTGGACAGAGGAAGTATTAAGCTAGTTGCTATCGCAGTAGATGGTGGAGTGGACGGGCTTGTAGGTCCCGACATCGAGGGGGTGGGTTAAGTCACTTTAAGTCACTTTATTAAGAGAAGAAGGCTTTCGCCCTTGAGCTCCCTATTCATAACCAAAATCGCATAATAGGTCAACCGTAACAATAGTACATAATACAAATGCACAAATGTAGGCTTAACATCAGCGATAAGTGTGAGCCAGTTGCAAGGTGCTGCTACTGACACTTTGTTAATTATATCTGCCACAGTTTCGCAGCAAATGAGAATCAAGTTTATGTTTAAAAATTTCAACAGTATCTGAGAGGACCACATCTTCCGGGAGTCCGTTCCACGCTCCAATGACCCTCTGAGAGAAGGCGTTTCGTCGAACGTCGATATGGGCCGGTTTCCTCTGTAGTTTAAAAGGATGACCTCGCAGATGGTCAGTCCAAGCCAATTCGAAGAAATCAGCAAATTCTAGGGCGCAGTCTTGGCCTCTAACAATTCGGTAGGTTTGTATGAGGTCCCCGCGGAGTTGCCTATAATTGAGAGGGAAAAGATCAAGTTCAGTCAGTCTGTCTTCATAAGGCAGATGACCAAGATTCTTGACCATTTTCGTAGCCCTCGCCTGCACTCGTTCCAGGTGCAGGTAATCCTTCTTGAACCACGGACGCCAGGCCTGGACAGCATACTCCAAGTGGGACCGAACAAACGCTCCGTAGGTTTTCCTGAAGAGCTCCTTGTCAATGTTGACGAATCCCCGCCTAATCGCAAACAGCACCTGTGTCGCGCGTTTAGCTGCCTTTACACACTGAGTAGATGGTTTAAGTGAGGAATTTATTAGAACACCGAGATCCTTTTGTTCGTTCACATTTGAAAGCGGGTGCCCATCGAGGAGGTATTGGAAGGAATCATTCTCCTCATCAGTCCTTCTTGTACGGAGTCTTAAAACCACACACTTACTAATGTTGAAGTTTAAAAGCCAACGAGCAGACCAGCAGCTAAGTCTATTAAGACTCTCTTGAAGCGCTTTCCTATCGGCGTCAGACCTGATGGCTCTCCAGAGTTTGACGTCGTCGGCAAACATGATAGCGCTGCAACCCAGGTCGTTGACACAGTCGTTGATATAGATGAGGAAGAGCAGTGGCCCTAAGACAGAGCCTTGGGGGACGCCACTCAGAACAGATGTAGGGTTTGACTTTGAGTCACCGATGCACACAATTTGCGATCGCCCTGTGAGAAAATCTGTGATCCATGCCAGCAGGTTTCCTTTTATGCCAATTTCTGACAATTTATACATAAGACGCTTATGTGGGACGCTGTCGAATGCCTTCTTGAAGTCCGTATAGATGACGTCAACCTTACCATCTTCATCTAGTGCGCAAGTCCACTGCTCAGTGGAGAGAAGAAGGCTGGAAAGGCAAGAATGGTTCTTTCTGAAGCCGTGTTGGAGCCCTGACAGTAGGTTGTTCTCCTCCAAGAACTCCATTGTCGTCTTCTTAATTATCGTTTCCATCACCTTACAGCAAATGCAAGTAAGGGTTAACTGGTGAATTGATGTTAATGGGCCTATGACTAGACATTCAGGAGGCAGGAATAACAGGTGTACTGACGTTTACGGGACTATGACCAGACATTCAGGAGGCAAGGATAACAGGTGTACTGACGTTAGCGGGAATATGACCAGATAACCGCGGAGGAGGATAAGCGGTTGCATTGACGCTATCGAGACTACGACGAGACTTATTAATCATAGGCTGAGGCGTCATCGGTCTATTTGACTGGAGAGCCTATTTTTTCCCTCCATTGGTGTTAGATATCGGAAGAGAAAACTTTTAGTCATTTCTAAATATCGAGAAATGTGACCTCGTTGAGCGAAGATTGAGTCCACCTCGATCGGTGAAAACAATTTAACTAGGATGGGAGGATTCTTGCTACGCGATTGGAGGCACTTTGCTTCTGCGATTTTGTAGTTGAAACCGCCCGAACATAGAAAATCTTTTGCAATATCAAAAGGACGACTAAGTGCGGAGGCATTTTTTAATATCAAGTTATAGTTTCGCTTTTGTCTATCAAAAGCTTCCGTGGTTGTTGGATGGACGAGGAGGTCTAAATTTTTTCAATCTTGCGAGCGCACATCTGATAACTTACCATTAAACAGATTCCCTAGTATTGACAAAACAGAACCAAACTTCATCATGAAGTCATCACAGTTTTGTAATGCAGATAAATTGAGTTGCTTAGCCTTGACTATGGGCTGCATGTTAACATCCAGGCTTTGACTACTAGGCGTGGTCAGGCACCGCTTGCGTCTGAAGGCAGATATCCTACGATGAGCTGTAATTTTGTTCTCCGATTTTGAGGGAAATATGGTTTAAATTTAAGAAGGCCTAGAAGAACTCAGCCTATAGTATTTAACGGAGCTGTTTATTAAAAACACTTAAAAATTGTTTAACAAACTGTATTAATTATTACGTTCAGAAAAAACCAGTTTATATGATTTTCAGACTATGACGTACGACAAGTTATCAGATTTATTTTAACAAATACTGTAGCTGTTTGATTAATAAGCACTTGAAATTTCTGTGTAAAAATGCATTGAATATTGGGCAATGACTCAGCGTTTGAAGGTCTCTAGAATAATCGGATCTTGACGATTTCTGTTACTAGGCCGCGAATATGTTGGTTTAAAGAGGTTGCGTTCGATTTAAGGAGGTTGCGTTACGGTGGAATTGGTCGGGAAACAAAATCTTCTGAACTACCGAATTTAAACGATCTTCCACGCGAGAAATGTTTTTCCAGAGACGCAGAAAAATGTTCTTTACGTACAGTTTTAGCCACAATGTTCGAGATGGTAATTGTTGGGAGATATCGATGTAAAACTGTCCAAGGAGGAGCGTGCAAAATATCGACTGTGAACTTGTAGAGTCTAACGCCTTACTATATGAAATATTATATTTCATTCAGCTGCAGCAGGCCTCCAGCAGTCATCTGGTGTAAGAATGAGCAAAACTATAGCCGTCTAGCTTCTTTTTAAAGAATTCAATGGAAGAGGATGTTAGGATGGCGGAGCACGTCATTCAGACAAACACCTAGACAGTCCGTGGTCACATCGGAACAAGCCAAGTCACGCGACCTGCAAAGGGCGGACATTATGCCAGGACAAAGAAGGCGCACCCAAAGCCAGACGGCCCTGGAGTCGAGTTGCTGCTATCAGTGAAGTCACACTGCATAGCGCATGTAAGCGAGTGCGCATATGGCCACTTGGAGAGCCAATGGGAAGCAACGACGTCTACCCTTAAATGGCGAGGTTGCGAGCAGAACGGAGGCTCTGCTGCAGGACACGATGCACACGAAGCGAGACTGCTGCCAAAGCGAGACCGACCACAGAAGGCAAGCTGTTGGACACACGGAGAAGAGTGGATGTACTCGTACGTGGCAGTAAAGTATTAGCTGTTACTCTATTCTGACTTCTCTTCCTAACGCGAACTGGAGGAACATAACCGGTGTTGACATAGGAACCCTCTAGGTTACAACAGTGGCGATGAATTTGATTACTCTAGACACGGGTAAAGACACAAGATCATTATAAGTTCTACACAAAATGATCAGTTTCGAACAGATGAGGATGATATTGGAGGCACAACAAGCCAATTTCATCGCTCTTCTCGCAGTGCTACAGGATGATGGGAAGCAGACAGGCCGTGATAAGAGAAAAAAGTGGAAAAACAAGATCAAAACAGCGACAACAGAGGCCATCGCAGCAGCAAAAGTATCAGCCGAAACAGAGGCACCAACAGCCCCAGAAGCGGACAAGACCGATTTGCAGATGGGACAGAGCTGTCGACAAGCCCGGGATGCGGACAAGACCGAGCCGCAGACAAGACAGGCATGTGGATAATAAGAGTCGCAGACAAAACCAAACTGCAGACAAGATCGAGCTGTAGTACAATAACATCAGCAGCAGACGAAGTTGCGCCAGAGGTAACAGATGCAGAAGCAGCATCAGCGACAGAAGAAGTTGCAACAGAGGCAACAGCAGTCGCAACAGATTCAACTGAATCAGCAACCAATGTGCAGACACGACCAAGCTGCAAATCTAGACGGTATGCAGACTGCTTCACGGCGCTGAGTGACGCTGGAGAAGATGGTGAGGACCCGCTGCCGAAGGTGGAGAAAAAGGTTCAGCCAGTTATATCTGCCACTAGATCAATGACCAGAGCAGAAAGGCAGTACAGTCAGATAGACGATAACCAGGAGTGCAGGAGGCCAACAAGGACAAGACGTCTGCAGGACAAGTCAACCTTGTAACAGCGGGACGTATTAGGATGACGGAGCATGTCATACAGACAAACACTCAGACATTCAAAGGTCAAGTTGAAACAAGCCAGGTCACACGACCTTCAAAGGGCGGGCATTATGCCAGGACAAAGAAGGCACACCCAGAGCCAGACAGCCCTGGATTTGAGTTGCTGCTATCAGTGAAGTCACACTGCATAGCGCATGTAAGCGAGTGCGCGTATGGCCACTTGGAGAGCCAATGGGAAGCAACGACGGCTGCCCTTAAATGGCGAGGTTGCGAGCAGAACGGAGGCTCTGCTGTAGGACACGCTGCCAACGAAGCGCGACTGCTGCCGAAGCGAGACCGACCACAGAAGGCAAGCTGCTGGACAGACGGAGCAGAGTGGATGTACTCGTACGTGGCAGCAAATTACTAGCTGTTACCCTATTCTGTCTTCTCTTCCTAACGCGAACTGGGGGAACATAACCAGTGTGGACGCAGGAATGCACTAGGTTATGACAGTGGCGACGTAGGTGATCACTTCTGACGAACGCGCGAGGTTACAACAGGGGACATAATAACATCTAGGAGCAAAGTATTTCAAGTTTCAACCACTCTGTTATAAAAGAAGAACTTTTGTAGGTCGAGTCTGGCTCCTATTTCGCGTAGTTTGAACGGATTAACCCTTAAGTGCGTGGTTGTTGATAACTTAAAGAACTCGCCAGGTAGTAGACAGCAGTCATAACCACGCATTATATAAAAATTTTATCAGATCACCGCGTAGCTGCCTGTTCCTTAGAGGAAAGAGGTCGAAGTTAGCTAAACGTGTTTTGAAGGGTAATGATCCCCGTCCGCTCACAAGTTTAGGTGCACGCCTTTGTATCTTCTCGCGGAAACTAAGATCTTTAGCTGTCCAGGGTTTTCATGCTTGGATAATTAAATCCAGATTCATTCGTACAAATGTTTCAAAGACCTTAACGAAGCAGTCTTTATCGACGGCACAGGAAGCCCATTTGACAAGGTACAAGACGGAAGTCGCAGATTTGGCTACTTTTGCGCAATGCAGCGACGTCGTGATCCACAATCCTAACGGTTTCTGCGCGTCCACTTTAATAAATAAATAAATAATTTGTATATTTAAGGCCCAAGGGGGCTTGTCGTTACAAACTAAGTGCTATCATGAAAATAAAAATAATGATGATAAACAGTGAACTCTTATAAAATAATTGTCATCGGCAGTTAAATAAAACTCCTAAATCGGTAGATGAGTTCAGCGGGCCACCGAGGTCAAAAAACCTATAGGAGAAAAAACTGCCTTAATAGGTAACAGGGTTTGATGTGGTTAGTTTGGTACCTGACGTTAAGGGTTCGGGACGTTTATGGTCATGGGAAAAAAATAATATGATGTTGAGTTAAGAAGGGGTCATCCGGGACAACGGGAGAAGGCACTAGAAGTCAAGGCAACATCACCGAGTTGTGACCCACCAGATTCCAGAGCCAATCTCGACGACCACAGCGAAGGTTGCAAAAACGGAGAAGAGTTCGCAACCATTGGAAGTGATGCTTGACTCTGCAGAGGAAAATGCTAACATATTTAGAAACCATTTTAGTATCCTGGAAAAAGCTTCAAATGCCAGGAGGACCCTTTTCAAAATCTACAACTTGCGTGTTTGGAAAGGAAACAGACACTAACGGCTCTATTTCCTCTAAATGTAAATGCTTATGTTATTTGCCTTTAAAAATCGATATTGTAGAAAACAGTCTAATATCGAGTGGAAGGTTGTTCCAAATAAAAGCATATTTGGAGGTAAAAAAGCGAGAACGGTTGATGTGGAGCTACGGGATGGTAAAATTATCATGGAAGACTTACGAGTGGCGTAAGGTCGGTCTACCGGAAGGAGAGCGTTAATTTGTGGGAGATAAGGACTATTGTTAACGCGAAACAGAACTCAAAAACCAGCTTCGAGTCTTCTTACCCAAAGAAATTTAATGTTTGCTGATTTAAATCTATCTGTATAACGCATACCAGACCCAGAAACAGAAAATATTTCACGAACGAAAACTCGCTCAACCTTTTCAATCTTACTACGGTCATGCTGGGTTATGAGACCAAAAAGCAGACAGCAGTATTCTAGTATAGGGAGAACAAATATGCAGTATAGTTTTAACTTCATTTCTGTAAGGAAAAAATTATGCGATATAAACCCATATATCTGTGCGGCCTTGGCAGAAATTCGATCTGCATGAGGTGATTATGCTGTGGGATGCCATTTAGGCTGTTAACCATTGGATTCTGAGAGCTGGGTCGGCCTGCTCATAGGATACTGCACTTGTGCTCATTAACCGGCGAAAGCCAGTCATAAGACCAAGTTTGACGACGGTTTAGGTTATCTGTAAACGCTCTTCGTCTACTGCATTTTTGATGCTTTTCCCTAACCGGCCAATCGTACCTCTCAATGGAACTCCACCCTACGGACTGGCAAAGTGGCTGTTCTGACGGCTCATATTCTTGACCGCTGATTCAACCATAACAGTCAGGTCGTCAACGCAATTCCTGGAGGAAATTAAAGGGGTAAGACTCCTGCCAAACGATATCATGGTTTCCTTTGATGTCACGTCCCTTTTTACTTCTATTCCACAGGACCTGGCAGTCGAGACTATCCAACTACTCCTACGAGAGAAGTGCGATAAAACGGAGAATCGCCTCGGACACGCCCAAGTCCTCCAGCTCCTTAAATTCTGCCTCAAGACGTACTTCACCTTCAGCGGAACTATCTACGAGCAGGTAAAGGGCACGCCTATGGGTTTGCCCATTTCCGGACTCATAGCAGATGCGGTCCTGCAACGGTTGGAGTCGGTGGTTTTCCAACACGACGGACCGAAATTCTGGGCATGGTATGTGGACGACACCTTCATCGTTATTGAGCGTGATCAGGTACTGACATTCAAAGAACATCTAAACGCCGTCTTCCCGGACATTCAATTTACTATGGAGGCATAAAAAACAACCAGCTGGCCTTCCTAGATGTCTTCGTTCGCCGCAAAGACGATAATTGCCTAAAAACTAAAGTGTTCAGGAAAGCAACTAACACTATGCAAGTCCTGCGCTACAACAGCAACCACCCAATCGGTCACAAACGCAGCTGCATAAGAGCGCTATTCCGGCTATTCTAAACGCATTGCAGCGAAGCAGATGACAAAGTTGCAGAATTACGATATGTTCGACAGGTACAGAGAGCAAATGGTTACCCTCGCACTTTTGTCAACCAATGCACACGAAAACGAGAGAAAAAGCCACGTCCAGCTGGTAAAAATGTTTGGTGAGCCCTTCCGTACGTGAAGAATGTTTTGGAATCGGTCAGCTGTCTTCTCACCCCACTTGGAGTTGGAGTTGCGCACAAGCCAGAAGCAACCATCAGGTGCCGGGTCATGAGGCCAAAAGACCCACTGCTACGGCAGGAAACGGCTGGAGTCGTTTACCGGATCTGGTGCAGTTGTGGACACAGCAACTATATCGGAGAAACCGGAAGATTTTTCCGGACGCGAATGGCCAAGCATGCAGCGGCGGTGATAAAGAAAGACGCCAACTCCCAGGTTGCAGCTCACTCGACGGGACCTGGCCATATTTTCAAGTTTAACGAGACCATAATCTTCGCAAGAGGCGACAATCACGTAGGCCGCGAGCTGCTGGAGTCATGGTTCTCGGGCCTCCAGTCTATCAACAAGCGCAACGATTTGGCGTTCCCATACGGTGTACTGAGAAGTTTCCTGAGCCAGAGAATCAGTCACGTGGGAAGGGCCGGATGCAACAACAACTCTGACGACAGCGGGCATAATTGTCTCGCAATTATCAGGCCCGCATTTGAAGCGGACAAGAAAGCTGTGGTAAAGTCTTTGATGTGGGACACTATCGAATGCTTTCTTGAAGTCAATATATTACATGAAGCGGATTCTCTTCATCAACTGCTCTGGTCCAACGTTCCAAGCAATAAAGTAAGTTCGTCACGCATGACCTGTTTCTAGGGAATCCATTCTGCGCATCCGATCGTAGGTTTTACTGCTCTAGGAAACACATCAGCTCTCGCTTTACTAATTTTTGTATGATTTTACAACAAATTGAAGCAAGGCTGATTGGTCTATACTTGTTTGCGGAAACCTTTTTGCCGCCTTTATACAACGTTGTGATCCGTGTAGATGTATTGAAAAGCATGGAAAGCTGTTTAGCTAGCTCCCTAGCAAGTTCTTTCAGTAATTTGGGTGGAATTCCATCGGGACCAGATGATTTCGAGTCATCTTGTGTTAAAAACTCTTGAAGAACAGTCACTTCTGCAAATCATACATAAGCAATCTTTAAACTATCGTCTAAGCCACGGTTGGGAGGGATGGATCCACTTTCAATTGAAAAGATCGATTTGAAAAATTATGAGAGATGCTCAGCCTTTGTTCCATCTTCAGTAATTTCTGTTTCGTTGCTTGCTTTCAGAAGGGGGACTGGGTCTCGGTTTCGTGTAGTCTTTCTTAGGTAGCCGTAGAATAGTTTAGGATTTGTAACTGCCCAATTCAGCAAATCCTTTTCAAAATCTTGGCATGCCCCGAAGATAAGTTGCCTCATGAGGCTCCTTTGCGCTTTGTATGCATTGATGGATACCAGATTTCTAGCCGCGAGAGGTTTCCTCCAGAGCCTTCGCTTTTTATTAACCTCTTTCGTCAGCGTTTGAGTCAGCCACGAGGATCTGTTGTTTAGTTGCTTCCGTGAAATCGGACAGTGGTTTCTGAGGAGAGCATGCAAAAATTCACTGAAGCATTCCCAATCATTGACTATATTGCCGGAAAAAGCCGATTCCCAATTAATGTTGTTTATTCTGGCCTTCATTTGATTGAAGTTACCACGCCAAATATTCCTTCTAACCCTGGTGGGCTGTTCAGGTACCGAGAATATTAAATAGTCCCAATGAAGTACGACATGATCACTTCGACCTAGTGGAGGTAGAGATCACACCTCGTCGATGCTGTCCAGCGATTTTGTGCGTACCAGGTCTAGGCAGTTTGTATGCTGCCCCATACGCACCCTGGTGTAAAATGGAACGTGTTGAATGAGGGATGAACTGAGTGTCAGGGCTTTTAAACGCCGGCCGAATGCTTGCTCCAGACCGCGTGTGTTTGTTGAACTCCAATCGATGAGCGGAGCATTAAAGTCACCCGTAATCAAGACGTCAGGCCGAGTAGATAATCGTGCTAGCTGCTCTAGCAGACCAGCGTCAGCCTCAGGATCACTTCTACGTGGTCGGTGAATAGTCAAAACTTCTAGACTGGGTGATTCCAGTACCTTAATAGTAAGCCAGAGAGCCTCGGTAATGCAAACAAACCGTTCCATTTTTTCTAAGACTAGTAGTCCATGTTTCATGTAAGTTATAACGCCTCCTCCTTGACGCTCTCTCCTGTCTCTTCGAAACAAATTAAATTCGGGTAGTGCCACTTCGCGGTCATCCACGTTTTCAGACAACCATGCTTCTGTTGCAGATATAATGTCGGGGAAAAAAATCGGATATGTGCACTTTCAGTTCATCTACCTTGGACAGTATACTCTGTGCGTTGGTGTAGATAAACTTCAGTGACATATTCTTTGCGGCTTTAGTTACGATCCACTTTAAACCTTTTTCATAAAAAAAGACTATGGACGTGAGTAGGTAAACTGTAGGCTGTTATTATTTAGGGAATAAATACTGACGGATATGGAGCTATTTGTATATGGGTAGCTAATAGTGGGTAGCTGATAAGGTCTGAAATATCTAGGGATTCAATTTTCTGGCATGGGAAAATGAGGAGAGGATAAACCAAAATAAGCTTCTGGGCTACAAGGGAGGAATGGGAGAAGGCTCGAAGGCATGTAGAAGTTTGCGGGTTTGGATGGATGAGGGTGGGTGAAGGAGCTGGTAGGGCAAACGGGGACATAACACTGGTGCATTGATGTTAACAGGACTATGACCAGATATCTGGGGGCAGGGCTAACAGGTGTAATGACATTCGCGGGACTGTGACCAGGCATCCAGTGTGAAGGATTAGCGGGTGCATTGACGCTGGTGGGACTATGACCAGACTTATGGATATTGGGCTGAGAGTCATTGGTCTATTTGACTGGAGAGCCGCATTTCTTCGCTCCATTGCGGTAAGATCTCGGCAGAGGGCCAATAGCCAAAAATAGTTATACTGCGGTATGCTTGTCTATGCCGGCGTACTGAAAACATTTAGTTATTTCCAAATATAGAGAAATGTGACCTCGTTGAGCAAAGATTGTTTCCACCTCGATCGATGAAAACCATTTAACTAAGATGCGCGGATTTTGGCTACGCGATTGGAGGCTCTTTGCTTCCGCAATTTTTTAGTTGAACCCACCCGAGCATATAATGTCTGTTGCAATATCAAATGGGCAACTAAGCATGCACCCAGTTTCTTGTTCTGACTGGCAAGCCTAACGCCTGGTCAGCGAGTCCACTCCTGTCTTTGTTCCGACTAGCTACCTTTCAGCCTCGCACATTTAAACCACGTCATAAATTCCCCTTCATTAAGGTGACTCCTCACTTGCACTGTGCTATCGTCCTTAGTACACGTCTTGACTACAGATAGTCCTCTGTTTTGCCTACATTAAATTTCGCCTACAGGCAGCTTTCTGTTTTACATACATAGGAAGGCGCCCAAGAGGTGTTCTTCCAACTCTTTAAAATTGCCTGTAAACTGGCCTAATAAATATGCATATTACATTCGTCCTGCCTACAAACTGCCTTTAATTTTCAATACATAACAGTATCCAGCGTAGCACTCGCGTGGAGGTCGTGAACGTTCACCGGCTCAAAGCTGCCGTCCCAAGCACCTCATCGGACTAGCCTTCTGGTTTCCTGTCTCTCGTTTCCTCTCCTCCCCATCTCGCTATCCTACCATTCCTACTCCTTCCCTCTTGTCCACAACCTAAACCTGGCGCTTAATCCAATCCCAACGCTTCTGCCACAGAACACATCAACTCCTCTTGTACCCCTTCCCCTGTAAAATGATCCGGAGTGGACGTCATGTTTATTTTCCTGACCGTTTAGCTACTAACATGTTTTTTTTTCATTAACCGTAGCTTCGGCGTCGCTGCACATAGCCTTTGGTTTTGCCGGGGGTACTGTATTAGTCTGCACACGATACTGCTGCATCTACTCATTCTGTCTTCACCCACTAGGCCTTTGGGTACCCGTGTGTCTTTGTCAGTCGCTTCAAAGCGCCCTTGATGCCATGCCCGGCTGACGCTTTCCTGGCGACTCACTTTCTGAGGCGCACGTAAGTTGGAGCCAACCCAGAAGCACCATTCCACCGGCACCGTTTTACCGTTCCACAGGCAACTAAGGACATATTTTTTAGTTAAGGCTTCGCTGCAGCTGACATATACGCTGGCAAAAACTGGTCTGAGAATGCAGCAATTTTGATCGTTCCGTAGCGCCTGTTGTAAAGCGTCCATGGGCGGGGCTGAAAGGAGAGAGAGACAAGCTGGTTAACCCTACAGTGGTGAGTAGGCAGAAGAAGAGTAAGAGAAAAGGAGAGGAAGAAGAAGAGAATAAAGGAGGGAAACAGAGGAGGGGAGGAGAAGAACGGAGAAAGGCCAAGAGAGAAGGGATGAAATTAAGTATGAAAGAACAAGGGAAATAAAAGCTCAGCTTACCTTGCGGCAGAGAATCTTCAGGGACTACTGAGGCTGACGTTTGTACAAAAGACAGAGCTATGGGCGCGGCTATTATGAGTGTGATTTCGGTAATTTTGCGAGTAATATAGCTACAATATGGTAGAAATATGGCCAAAAGAAGCAATCGAATAAAATCAGCAAGCCTAAGGCTAACTGAACTGATGCGGCCAAAGTAGAGAAGTGTTAAGTTGCTTGTCATTTTAATCCGCATGCATTCTAAGGACGCTTCAGCACAGTTCTAGTCCAGGGGGCTGCTGCAGCCGTTGTGGCATGTTAGTGCGCCACCCTCTCAACGTGTATACCATGAGTCACTTTTTTAGCAGCCCCCGATCTCATACACCCGTAGTGCGAGCTAGCGATGCAGCTGCGCAGTAATGAGTATCAGATTTTTTCCATGCCGTCGTATGGGAGGCAAGCCGCCAGCGAACGTCCGACGGCGTGCGGGCAATGTACTACAAAGCCTTCAGGGCTGAGGTTTCAAGTTGTATTTGCCTGAGATCTGATAACAAGCGGTTGTTCATAACGCAAGTATTCCAGTGCTAAGCTGAAGGCTCGATTGAGGCGCAGAAGAGGGACAGTAGTTCAGTAAAGTACACGGGTACCTAATACAGATATTGCCTAAAGTCTGACACTAAGTCACTGTTGATGACATACACGTCTGAGGAGAAACGATAGCTTCTAATAAAACCATGCTTATTAGTCCTAGGGTGGAGCTTTTATTGGTTAGCATAATACAAGAGAGTAGTAGGCAAATTCAGCCAGAACGGCCTCCACTTAACAAATAAATTGTATATTTAAGGCCAAAGGGACCCTTTTATTACAAATTTCGTGCTATCATGAAAATAATAAAATAAAAATAGTTCCGATTAACAACGAACTCTTATATAATAATTATCTGGGCAGTAAAAAACTCCTACATCGGTGGAGGAGTTCAGCGAGCCACCAATTTCCACAAGAAATGTAGAAGAAAAAACTGCCTTAATAGGAAGCATGGTATGACATGAAGCAGATAGATGGGATCCTGCTGTTGAGGGCTCGGGACGCTTATTGTCATACGAAACATAATATAGCGGTGAGTTAAGATGGGGTCATCCGGAACAATAGGAGAAGACAGTAGAAGTCAAGGCAACATCACCTAGATGCAACCCACCAGACCCCAGAGTCCACCGACAAGTTGGCGAACAAGCAATAACCGTCAATAGCGACCTCGAAGATCACCGTATCCCGGTAAGAGGAAACGAGAACACAGCTTACTTTTCAGTTTAGTATCTTTTGGGAGCACTAAAAGCTTTTGGAAGAGGAGTACGTGGCGGTCTCAGAGCTAAGCTGAAGGTGCGACTGTTGTGATTATGACTGAGGGTAGTCGTCCTAGTAATCAATTTCTCGGCCACGACCACTTAAAGTTATTTCATAAACTGAAGCTCAGGCGAAACTCTTGCTAGAGCGCAAACCATCCTTACGGGGCCTGCATTTGCAAGTTTTTTTTTGCCAGATTACGAGTTGAAAGAGCGGATAAAGATGAGACAGCTAATAATAGAGCTGGAGAAACGGAGAACCAATGGCGGGACAAATCTCAAAATAAGAGAGGGAAAATAGTTCAGGTCAAAAGGACATCGCTCTGGTCGAAGCCGGTAACAGTGACGGCCTAGCTGTTCCACCACCGAAACCTAAGACATGCCCTCTTAAATTGGTCGTTTTAAATGCCAGATCACTGATTAATAAAATGCCTCTGCTCCAGACTCTGGTTTTCTTCAACCGCCCGGACATTGTTATGGTAACTGAGACATGGGCATCGGCCTGTGTAGCTGACTCTGAGCTCTCTTCTCTAGGCTATGTATGCGTTCGGAACGATCGAAACAATGGCCGTGGCGGAGGAAGCTGCATCTATATTAAGCAGCCACTTGCATTTCTCCCGTTGGACTATCCACAATTCACAGCGGTGGAGGTGGATAGCTGCTGGCTACGAGTTGTTCTAAAAAACAAATACTCCTTACTTGTTGGCTGTGTTTATCGCCCACCTAATGCCAATGTGGACTATGATATTTGTCTCTCGCAGGCATTTCATGCCACAGCTGACTTGAATTTTAAGTGTTGCTTGATTGCAGGTGATTTTAACCTTCCTAAAGTGCAATGGTTTCCATTATTCGGTCCTTCAAAGTTCGAGAACTTACTTGATGCAGTGGATATCGGCATGTGGGATCAGGCAGTCGATTTTCTCACTCGAGGAACAAACATACTCGACCTTATTTTTTGTAGGCGATGCGAACCACTTTCAGTGTCATCCTTAGACACACTTGGGAGTTCAGACCATCTTACAGTTGTTAGTGAACTAGAACTGGAGGCGGATGAAACATTTTCCCAAAAGTAAAGTCTTTATCATGACTTCAGATCAGCAAACACGGCGGACCTACTGGCACATCTAAACGCTCTGGAATGGTCTGAATTTTTCCAATGCTTAGATGTAAATGTTAATATTGATGCACTGTACAAAGAGCTGGATCCACCTATCCTCCACTTTGTCCCCCGTAAGAAAGTAATTCATGTCAAGGATGAATTGAACCTTCCTCTGTCTTTCCGTCGTAGGCTACGTAAACTCTTTCGTCGTTGGCATCGGCAGAACGACACTTTCGTTCTGCCCTTGATCACACTGATCTCTGAGCAGGCTAAGAAGCTCTCCGAAGAAAAGCAGATGGCCGATGAGGCCCACTTCGCTGAAAATCCTTCCCTAAATGTTGCGAAACTAAACGCGCGACAGAAGTGCTCTTTGCGATTAAGCGGGGATTCGCCAACATTGACAAGGAGCTTTTCAGGAAAACCTATGGAGCGTTTGTTCGGTCTCATTTGGAGTATGCTGTTCAGGCCTGGTGTCCGTGATTCAAGAAGGATTACCTGCACCTGGAACGAGTGCAGGCGAGGGCTACGAAGATGGTCAAGAATCTTGGTCATCTGCCTTATGAAGACAGACTGACCGAACTTGATCTTTTCCCTCTCAATTATAGGCAACTCCGCGGGGACCT
>JAYGXS010000002.1:46125721-46142320 GCA_036362985.1 Ligula intestinalis
CAACTCCGCGGGGACCTCATACAAACCTACCGAATTGTTAGAGGCCAAGACTGCGCCCTAGAATTTGCTGATTTCTTCAAATTGGCTTGGACTGACCATCTGCGAGGTCATCCTTTTAAACTACAGAGGAAACCGGCCCGTATTGACGTTCGACGAAACGCCTTCTCTCAGAGGGTCATTGGAGCGTGGAACGGACTCCCGGAAGATGTGGTCCTCTCAGATACTGTTGAAATTTTTAAACATAAACTTGATTCTCATTTGCTGAGAAACTGTGGCAGATATAATTAACAAAGTGTCAGTAGCAGCACCTTGCAACTGGCTCACACTTATCGCTGATGTTAAGCCTACATTTGTGCATTTGTATTATGTACTATTGTTACGGTTGACCTATTATGCGATTTTGGTTATGAATAGGGAGCTCAAGGGCGAAAGCCTTCTTCCCTAATAAAGTGACTTAAAGTGACTTAACTCTTTTCGCATACAGTAAAAGCGCAGAGGAAAACGCGACACCCCATACTTCAAAACGCCTTAGGAAACCCCGTAGCTGACGCTTAGTTGACCACCGATAGCTTCAATGCGTTCCTATCCAAAACGTTCAGCGAAAGCTCGTTCGCTGCACCTCCGGCTATCCGGGCTTGGACGGGTGCCGTCCTCAAAACCATAAGTTTAACCCTCTGGGACGTGACTGTAGCTATTCGTCGTCCAGGACCAGATAGCGTCTCAGTTAGCCTTCTAAAAGCTGAAGATAATGATATTTTTTCCGTCTATCCTTTGTAAGGTATTAAATCTTGCACTTGAGAGCAAAACCCTTCCTTCGCTGTGGAAGGAATCGCACACAATGCCTATTCGCAAGCATGGCCGACTGACATTATTTGACAAATTTAGGTTAATAAATACGCTTCCCTCAGCCTCGAAGATCTTGGAGACCTTGATCAAAGAAAAGATGATGCGTCACTTGACAGAGAACAACCTGCTCAATAAAGCTCAACATGGCTTTCTCGAGAAACGATCTTGTGCTCTCTTTCTTTGATTATGTGCTGCAATCTAGAGACAGCGGTTTTGCCATTTATAACGTCTATTTTAATTTTACGAAGGCCTTTGATCGGGTCGATCATAAACTCCTCCCTCTGAAACTGGCCACCTTCGGCATAGGTAGCAAGCCTCTGAACTTCATATCTTCCTATTTGGATGCTCGCACGCAGGAGTAAAAATTTCCAATGTTATCTCCAACCCCACGCATGTGAGGAGTGGAGTTATACAGGGTAGTGTACTGGGTCCGCTGCTTTTTTGCCTGTTTGTCAACGACGTTTCAGATTGTACGCTGATGATTTAAAAGTCGCTTATCGATATAAACCGGCAGATCGCAACATCATGCTCGAGCTAATACAAAAGGAGCTTTAAGCCTTCGCCCAGTAGTGTTGCACATGGTGCCTCACCCTTTCATGGCACAAATGTTCCGTTATGGTTGTTGGCGACGATCATCAACCGGAATTAAGCATTGGCGGCCACGAACTAAATGTTCCAGGAGTTATTAAGGATTTGCGCATATCCTACTCTAATAGCCTCAATCTTTCAGTGCACAGTGCCCTGATTGTCTCGAAAGCACGCCGAACCACCTGATTTATCCTTAGAAATTTTAAGACTATAAAGGTAAGAACTAGCCTTTATAATATGTACGTGAGACCTAGTCTTGAATACTGCCCTCCCCTATTCAGTCTTCTGCGCACAAGTTAACGGAAGAAAAAAGAAACGGTGCAGCACTTCTTCACTAGAAGAGTTTTCACTACAGAACATCGTAACTTAGCCTATCAACAAAGGTGTAGACTTATAAAACTGGATCCCCTGTAGCTTCATAGATTACAGTACGGTCTATTGTTACTGTTTAAACTTTTGAATGGTCAAACATTTAATCCTCTGAGTACAATTGGGCAGCTTGAGCACTCTCGACGCGCCAGTCATCGAGACGTACTTTTAATTCTTCCTATGGCACGTACAGTTAAGTACCGGCAATTCTTTTCAGTAAACGCCATATCAATCTGGAATAAGCTGTCCCAAAGTATTCAAATCCAGCAAAGCTACCTTATGTTTAATAGAGCTATAACTAGTTTTCTACATTCAGGACAACTTTCACGAATTTTGGGTGCTGACTCGGTGGAAGCTCTTTCTCACTCTGATGGCGTTCGTGGATTTTGAACCCCGCCAGGCTTCATGCTGAATCAGCAGCCCGCAGTCTGCTAACCCTTCAGTTGATAGCGCGCATTTTTTGCCAACAACCACTGAAGGAAGACTAAGAACACTGTGTTCTTGTGCCAACTCTCTCCGTCTCGAACTAATGTCCTTAAACGATATGCAACGTTTCTCCTGTTGATGTGTCAACTCATTTCACAACTGTTAATATATTCCGTTTGTATCGTACCTTTGAAGTCAGTTTTTTTCACTTGAAACAAACTTCCTATCTCGCCAAGTATTGACAAAACAAAAAACCTGAAACAAAACCAATGCTGGCTGCAACATAGGGAGTTTGTTTTAGGTTCTTCCCGGTCTTCGAGGTGTTGGAAGGCGCCCAAGAGGTGCATTACCAACTATTTACAATTGCCTGTTAACTGGCATAATAAACATATTATTGTTATAAATGCCAGGAGGACCCTTTTTGAAACCTGCAAGTTGCGTGTTTGGGAAGGCAACAGACAGTAACGACTTTATTTCCTCCAAACTTATATGCGTATGTAATTTGCCTTTGAAAATCGATAATGTAGACGACAACTTTATTTCGAGTGGAAAATTGTTCCCAATAAAAGCATATTTGGAGGTGAAAAAATGAGAATGGTTAGATGTGGAGCTATGGGTTGGTAAAATTATCATGAAAGAGTTACAAATGGGTTAAGGTTGGTTTACTGGAGTACGAGTTTTAATTTGTGGGAGATAAGGACTATTGTTAGCGCAAAACAGAAAGCATATACCAGCTTCGAGTCTTCTTACCCAAAGAAATTTAATGTTTGCTAACTGACATCTATTTGTATAAGAAATATCAGACCCAGAAAGAGACAATATGTTGCGAGTGAAAACTCGCTGAACCTTTTCAAACTTAGTAAGTCACTTTAAGTCACTTTATTAAGGGAAGGAGGCTTTCGCCCTTGGGCTCCCTATTCATAACCAAAATCACATAATAGGTCCACCGTAACAATATTACAAAATAAAAATGTACAAATGTAGGCTTAACATCAGCGATAAGTGTGAGCCAGTTGCAAGGTGCTGCTACTGACACTTTGTTCATTATATCTGCCACAGTTTCTCAGCAAATGAGATTCAAGTTTGTGTTTAACAATGTCCACAGTATCTGAGAGGACCACATCTTCCGGGAGTACGGTAACTCATGTTCATAAGACCAAAAAGTGGACAGAAGTATGCTAGTATAGGGAGAACAAACATGCGGTATATTTTTTACTTTATTTCTGGAAGGAAAAAAATTATGCGATATACACCCACATATCTGTGCGGCCTTGGCCGAAACTCGATGTGCATGAGGTTATAATGCAAGCTTATTCGTGTAAGCAAGACCCAAATACTTTTATGGTAGATCGTTTTAAGAGTGGACTACTTTGGAAGATAATGGGTCCAGGAAGCTTTGCGAAACCAAAACACACGAAACTACATTTGGATGGAGAAAACTCAATGTCATGTGGCGCTCCAACTTGAGAGGACACGCAAGTCTGCGTTAACTTTATCAACGCAAATACGGGCCATGTCCTTAGAAAATGAGTAAATACACTTAAGGTCATCAGCATAAATGAAATTTTCCGAGTAATTTAGCACTGTTGAAATTTCATTTATGTAAAGAATGAAAAGGAGGGGACCTTAAACCGTGCCTTGAAAAACGCCCCTCGTGATCGGCTGGGGCATCGAGTAGCTATTGCCCACATAGACGTTTTTGCTGCGGAAAGACAGGTAGGAAGCAATGAAATCGAGGAGAGGAGGCCTGATGCCTTGTCCTTCCAGTTTCACCAAA
The DNA here is from genome assembly GCA_036362985.1 of Ligula intestinalis. NCBI lineage: Eukaryota > Metazoa > Platyhelminthes > Cestoda > Diphyllobothriidea > Diphyllobothriidae > Ligula > Ligula intestinalis. The sequence goes on from JAYGXS010000002.1 coordinate 46,129,728, forward strand.
AGATGCCTGTGGGCACCTTGGCAAAAGCTTTACTAAGAACAAAGTAAATCACGATAACTTATTGCTGCTCAATACTAAGTGAAGTAACCAGGTTAAGAAATGCCAAGTGGCAGGTTTCGCAGGACCTTCCAGGTAGAAATCCATGCTGTGAGGTGCTTAATAGTTTATTTTTTTTACAAAAATCGAGAATTAGATTACAAGGGATCTTTTCCAGAAGTTTGGATAGGGCCGGGGTTTTATGAACACCTCGGTAGTTTTTTACGTCCGAACGAGATCCTGAATTGTCGACTGGAAGAATAATAGATGTCTTCCATAAGTCAAGAAAGAAACTGTTAAAAAGGAAAGCTGAGAATAGATGACTTAGCAGTCGGGGGAATCTCAACACTCTCTTGATAAGTAACTTTGGAATACCGTCAGTATCCAAGGTGTGCGAGATTTTTAGAGGGATAATGTGCTTACGAATTACTTCTATGGAGAAATCTATGGTACTGATAGCATTGACTGAGTATGGCTGAAACGACGGGACTGGTTCGCATTCCATCGTAAGATGCTTTGCAAAGAATGCAGTAAACAGTTCAACCTTTTCAGACTCATCCAGCACAAAGGTTTATTTTAATTCAGAAAAGGATGGATTTCGTGACCTTGTTTAGCGGAGGACTGACGACGAAACAGTTGTGAAACCGATTTTGCAGAGTTTAACTCACTGAGTGCGCAAGATTCCCTCTGTTTGTCCCGTGCAAGACGAATCTAAGACGCTTATTCTAAAATTTCTGCGATTCTGAGGCGCACAGATAATGAACTAGTAGATTGATCTTTCAACTGTCTTTGCAATTTCTTTAGTCTGGGCAAAAGAAAGTGAGGAACGGTGGGGTCTGAAGTATAAGGCTTAACATTTTTTATCGGCACAAATTCCAAAATGCTATTTGAAATGGCCGTCATTAAGTCACAAAGAATTGTTACACTGTTCGTGGTCGGACGATCCTGCAAGTCTAGTGAGTCCATAAAGTTGTTAATTAAATTAATATCAGCTAGGTCAAAAACATTGTAGGTACGAACGGTGCTAGCCTTTTTCGTAGAGGCAAGTGGAAGACAACAATGGATTAAAGTATGGTCACTTAGGAAGAGGTTCTGATTGTAATCAACGAAAATGGGAGAAATGTCGTTCATGAAGATTAGGTCTAAAATATGCTTATCCCTCGTTGGGGACCAGAACAACTGAGACAAGTTTGAAAAATTGATGTTGTCTAGGACGGGCTGAAATCTAGGTGGACAACAGCTCAATGACTAATCAACTTCGGGATAGTTGAAATCCCAAGCTATAACTTTAGCGTCAAAGGCGGATCTTGAAATCAGCCTAAATATTTCACAAAGCTTTTCATCATCTTCGGATGATGATCATCATCGTACAAAATAATCCGTGTGGGGTCGTTTTACGTCGCGATCACGGGGTGGGGGGATGGGGTGTGGGTTGGTAGTGGGGTGGGGGGGTGATGGTGGGGTGGGGGGTCAGCGGGGTTTCTATCGCGAAAAAAAACGAAATTTAGAAGGGGTTTAATTAAAGCGAAAAGGAGGCATCCCGCTGCGCAAAGTTTTTGGCAGGTGACCCCAAGCGGGTTGAAAGCCCCACCTGCAGCCCCGCCAGTGATGGAGCCACAGCTCTACCTAGCCCCGTCTGGCCCCGGCAGCCAGGTGGGACCAGGTGGGGCTGGTGTTTACAGGGAGTTAGGGGGATTATAAATGCGTCCGATAATCGTCTTTTGGTGGGGAGACAGTATAATGAATAAAAAGCAGTAATTGCCGGAGAATGACTCAGCATCTAGATCATACAGGAAATGCTTAAAAATAGCTTTAATAAAGAGAAGACAACCGCCGCCACGCTGTTTAGTGTGGTCTTGATGGTACAAATCATACTAGTCTATTATGAGTAAAGCATCAGAAATTAGCGGATGGGTCCACGACTCTATAATGCATACAACATCTGGCTTCATCTCGAATGCAATGGCTCTAAGTTAAGCCATCTTATTTATAACAGATCTGGCAATAAGCAAGATGATATCTTGTGTAGCTCGAGTAATCAAACTAAAGTTATCTTTATTTAGTCATAAAAATTTGGAGGTGGGTAATTGAATTGGAATTTTGGAGAAAAGCCACAAACTGGATCAGGACAATTAACATTAGAAGGCTGATGGGAATAGCTAAAAGCTGCATGTAGATGGTTCTGCGACATCGACGGGCCATAGGACTTAGGGCCATGATGAGATTGCTGATAGTTACAGGGAAACTGGGAAAACCAAGACGGAAAAAAGACGCTGGTGGGCGAGGAAAGGTAACTATGAGAATTAAGTGGTGGAAATCCTGGCCTAGTATGATAATTATGATGAGTAGGGTAACCTATATGTTTGCTATCTTCCTGTTGTATAGGCTTAGTTAGTGTTTAGGAAGGCTGCATGCTCGTGGTTGAGTTCCGGATCACACCATTTTGATGACCTGAATTGGGTGATTTAATAGACGGTTTGGTAGGACTCTGTTCGAGAAACGAAACTGTTGGTCTACCTGATGTAGAGGGCTTTTTTGGAATTTCTAGGAGGGTTACCAGAATTATTAGCTATGGCAACTGGGAAACCATCTAAGTTGGAAGGAGATGGGGATGTTTGGTGACTTGAGGGGGAGGAGACGGTTGAAGTACTGGGGAGCGGTAACCCAGGTTTGCCAGGAGTAAGAGTACATGGCTCCCTAGGCTTCCAACGGCTACGTCCAGGTACTTAAGCCGGTTGTGGTGAATTCAGAACTTTATTAGAAGAACTCGACAATATTCTTCGCTCCATTGGGGTGAGATCAGGACAGAGGAAATACTTTGTATTTTTCAAATATTTGGAAACAAGATCTTTGTGCTTACAAATGGAGTCTATTTCAATGGGTGAAAAAAGCTTGACTAAAATTGATGGATTGTAACTGCGAGTTGACAGTCTAATAGCATCTGCTATTTTATAGTTGAAGCCGCAGGAGTAGAGGAAATGCATGGCAACTTCTATTGGCCGAATGGATTTCGGAACGTTTTTCAGAATAAAGGTGTACATCCGTTTTTGCCTATTCTGCGACACACTTGCGACCAAATTAACCAGAGTATCTTAGCGTTTGCATTCCTGGGAGGAAACTGCGGAAATATTCCCAACAAATAGGGTTCCAAGAGTTGAAAGCATTGATCAAAATTTAACACAAATTCGTTGCAATTTTCATTGCAGACAAATCTATTTGCTCGACATTCAGATCTGGCTGAAAACTGATGTCAGGCTGAAGGCTGATATCGTTAATGATGTTTGCTTTTCACAAACACCGCTTGGGTCTAAAAGTCTGAGGCTTCCTACTAAATGAAACTGTTGCCTTCATACTGATCGAAGCAGCAAGTAGATAAAGCATGAGGTGAATGTGCGATTGCAGTGAGGGCATATCAGACCCTCAGGGCTGATAGAGGGTTCAGGTGTGGTAATGAGGGTTGTGGCAGGCGGCATTGTGACAAACGGGATGTAGGAAGTTGCGGGTGGGGTGGAGTCGGTGGATGATGGCAACGAGGCATCTGTGGCGTTGGTTGTTGCCGTCGAGATGGAGGGCAGAGAAGGGTCTGTTGGAGTGTTTGTTGCCGTAGAAGTAAATGCCATCAGATGAGGGTTGCACGGCTTCCGGAGGTGACCGACTAAGCCAATGCGTGCATGGAAGGTGCGTTGACAGCACGGACAGGTCGGAGGGGCTTTGGCAGTGATAGTGTGTATCCGTGGATTGTGGGACTTGCGTTCCGTCCATTTTGCCTTGGCGGTGGCGCTCCGACTGGCTTCGTAGATTGCGGCACCGTTTTGACCGTTTTTCGCCACGCAGCTCGGTCCTGTGCTAGCTCCTCCCAGTTCACCATCTTGATTTGGAGACACTTCATGGAATTCCACAGAGTGTCCTTGCAGCGCCTCTTTTGTCCACATTTGCGACGAGTACCGACAGTGACATCTCCGTATGACAGTCGCTTGGGTAGTCGTTTATCGTCCATCCGTACCACGTGACCACTCCACCGCACTTGTATCTGCCTGCACATGGCCTGGATGCTGAGAACTCCCGTGCTCTCCAGGACTTCCGTTTACGGAATCCTTTCCTGCCATTTCACCTTCAGTATGCGACGTAGGCAGCTGAGATGAAAGTGATTCAGCGTCGGCGCTTGGCCAGCGTAGACAGTCCAGGTCTCCGCTCCGTACAAGAGTGTTCTGAGCACAACAGTCTTGTACATCTTCACGTTCGTTGACAATTGAAGGCCATGACGATTCCATACGGACGCTTGTAGCCGGCCGAAGGCTTGGCTGGCTTTGGAGGTTCTGCGCGCAACCTCGTCGTCGATTCGAGTGTTGTGTGAGAGCATGCTGCCAAGATAGGTGAAGTTGTCCACGTTCTGGGGCTTTGCACCGTTGATGTTGATCCGTGCAGCGTTGAAGTAAACACCTAGCGGCAGTTGACGCATAACCACCGTTTTGTCCGTGTTGATGGTGAGGCCAAAGTTGGCGCAGCCCGCTGCGAAAAGGTCCATGCACCTTTGCATGTCCGCTTCTGCTGTGGTGTTGAGAGCGCAGTCGTCCGCAAATAGCAGGTCATGGACTGTGGTTGTGGGGGCCGGCATTCAACGGATGTTAAGAAGGTGTCCGCCCTTTCTGTAGTTGATGCGGATTCCGGGACGCTCGTTACGGTAGGCGTCTATCAGCATGGCAGAGAACATGAGACTGCAAGACATTGACTGGCATGCAAATACCTATCCACCAAGATTCCAGAAATTGGTTGACACTATAAACTTTTCAAACATGTCACAACTGGTCAGTTCAGTGACCAGAAATGACAAAATATTACATTCAATTTTTACAAAGGATTTCCACCCTCTTTTTATGAATTTTCATCGTTATATTTTCACAAGTGACCATGCTTTAATTCACTGTTGTTTTTCAGTCTCTCTTTCTAAAATGCCCGAGGTAAAATGCAATAACCTTGACTTTGGTAACATGAACCATGAATAAATAAATGATTTCGTAAGTACCCTAGATTGGCATAGCATATTTTCAACTAAAGATCCCTACTTATTCCAGGAGCTATTGCAAAACCTTACAGAAAATATTCAGGCTCTTACCCCACTTAAGTTTTAAATCAAATTCAGCTTCTTCTACTGTGCCACATTTTCTCCAAAATAGACTTAAGAAATTCCAAAAACAACTTAAGGATACGTCTAATAGCTCTTTATCAGTTCACTTAAGAATAGCGCAAATATTTGAATAGGCGCTTAAAATCAGGCTTGCACGAGATAGACGTATAGAAGCAACGGCATTAAGTGATCCGAATTCTTCCAGATCAGTTGCTCAAGTCTTCGGTCGTCGGCTAAGCTTCAGAAAGTCATTCCACCCTTACTCAATGACAACAATCATTTTGTTACAAAGGATTTGGAGAAAGCAGCATTGCAAAATTCATTTTTCGCCAAGTTCTTTACCATCGAAACTAGCCCCAATCCTGTAATCCCCTGCTGTGTGATTCAAATTTCGGTACCCTTAATTTTATACCCGCTTGTATTCAAAAAGAAATAAGTCGTCTTAAAATTTCACATTTGTTTGGAACTGATAACATTCCAAACTCACTCATCAAACAATTAAGAGATTTTCCACCCTTATTGAGTAAGTTATTTTCAGTGTTTCTTGAGAATGGCTTTTTCCAGGACTACTGGAAAACTTCTATTATAATTCTCGTATTTAAATCTGGTTCCCGATCAGATATTCACAATTATCGCGGTGTTCATAAAACTCCCTCTCTGGCTTAACTCATTGAAAAACCAATTGCCAAAAAACTTACAGATTTCTGCATAAATAATAGCATTCTCAGCTCCTCACAGCATGGCTTTTTACCGGACGGATCTTGTGAAACATGCCACATGTCTGTTCTAAATCTACTTACTTCGCTTTGTAATGATCATTTATCTGTGGTAGTTATCTATTTTGACCTTAGTAAAGCATTTGATAAAGTTCCTCACAGGAGGCTCCTAGCCAAACTAGAGGCTATAGGATTTCATTGTCCTCTTACTGACTTCATCAGATCTTATCTTTCAAATCGACAACAAAAGGTTTTAGTGGGATCCTTATACTCTACTCCTACCGCAATTTTTAGTGGTGTCCTTCAAGGTACCGTGTAAGGTCCTCTGCTCTTTTTGCTTTACATAAATGATATCTCATTGAGTGTTAAACACTCCCAATCTTATATTTATGCAGATGATCTCAAGTGGGTTTACTCCTTCTCTAACTCTACGTCCGCGAGATGCTTAGAACAAATTCATTCTGATCTGCACGCTCTTTCGGCGTGGAGCTCAACATGGCAGATGGAGTTCTCACCTTCGAAGTGCCGATACATGTGCTTTGGGCCTGAAAGGCTGCCACAACCTGTTATTTTTCAAGGTTACCCAATTACTGAATGTTCCAGTATCAAGGACCTAGGATTAAGCTACACCAATAAATTTGACCTTTCTCCTCACGCCGATAGAATTACAGCCAAAGTCACACAGATTTGCGGCTTTATCTCTTATAATTTCTATCTTCCTGAAATTAAATTAAGACTTGATCGTATGTTCGTCCTTCCCATCTTAGAATACTGTTGCCCCTTTTTCGGTCTCATGAATGAAGGTAGCCGTTCAATAATTGAACAAATTCAAAAAAATCATACGAAAACTGCTGTATCCGACAGCTTCTAATATTTGATACTCAAATAGATGTCAATTAACAAAACTAAGGTTCCTTTGGGTCAGGAGATTAGAAGCAGGCTTTTGTCTCCTTTTTCGGCTTAATAATAGCACAAATTTACCCAGGACGTCTGTCATTACCCCCGTCAGCCGTCCTTACAACCATAGAAACTCGGCACTTGTTATACCCCCTCTTGCATCTTCCTCATGTAAACGCTCTTGGTTTTTTGCTGCCAGATATAGCTTTTTTTGGAATAACTTGCCAATCGAAATTAGGTCGTTAACTAGACTGTCTGTTTTCAAACGGAGACTGCACATTTATCTTAACACTGATTCTATTAACTTTCTATTCTCCTCATCTTTTCCGAGCATCTTCCTTCATGATCCCGAGAAAGGACCATCGGGAATTTAGGAGGTCCACTTAAAACTATTCTCTCTGTCTCGTGTCCCCCGAGAACCTAGATGTTTCCGCTAACCACCACTGAATCAATCGAAGCCACGTGGAAGTATTCAGTCTAAAATGCTGTACTTTCGTTGACTGCTCACATTCATCAGACCACCCACACCTATTTCCGCTGTACTAATATGTTCCTACGTCTATCTTCCTGAGCAGTTTTTTTCTCTTACACACTTTTTGAACATGGAGGCCCGTTAAACTTTGTCTCCATTTTCACTGTAAGAGTTTTTAACTGCAATAACTTTTCGTTTTTAGTTCAAAGTTACCTGCAAAACATTGCTAAATTTTGCCCCAAAAGGACAATTTCTGCTGACATTATTACGACTTTCTACGTCTACTTGCACATATTGTCAAATTCTTTTGTGAATTTTTATTTTTTCGCAATTTACTTTGTACAGAGAGTGCCGTACGGGCGCTGAAAAGTATAAATTTCAAATTAAGAGGGCTGGTGCGAGGACGCAGGCCAGCTTCACTCCATTGCTCATTGCGAAATCTTCAGACACCGTTTCGCAGTCCGTAACGCGCGCCATCATCCCGCCATGGAGTCGGCCTACCACATGGGTGAAGTGTTCCGGACAGCCAAACTTTTTCCTAACTTTCCAAAGTGCGGGATGGTTCACCGTTTCGAAGGCTTTGGTTAAGTTCACGAACGTATTGTAGAGAAGAGTCCACATCTCCTGGCACTTCTCCTGCAGCTGACGTGCCGCAAATATCATGTCAGTGGTGCCACGGTGACATCGAAATCCACACTAGCTTTCGATCAGGAGTACAGTGGGTCAGTGCCTGCTCGTTGTTTGGCTTTCCTCTCGTGATCTCAATCTGTCTGGACCTCAAGATCGTTGCGACTGCTGCGAGACACAGGCCACCCATGATATCCATCAATGGTGTCAAGCCATACACTTTCCACTCACACACTGTCCACCCGCACGGAGTCAAACCAATCACAGGCTGACCTTGCCAATGGACCCGCTCTCTCTGTGTCTCCTGGCCTAACGGCTCTTAAACCCCACTTGTAATTGCACCTCGCGCGCGGCGGTCGTGACGACGCCGGCCTCACGGTCGGACGCCTTGCAAGACCAATTGGCGACTTTCCCCTTCCTCTCTGTAAACAATATAATGTTCCGTCTACTCTCGCCTTTCCACCGTCTTCTCTCGAATCTCCTAAGGAACAAGGGCCTGAATGATTGTAGGTGTTAGGGTTAAACGTCTAAGCCTTATCTCCTAGAGGAGCCCTTTTTCCAGGTGGCTGTTGAGACGATTGAGGAGAATGTGGGCGAAGATTTTGCCAGCAATATTTAGCAGCGAGATTCCGCGGTGGTTGTTACAGACTTGACGGTTTTCCTTTCGTTTGTAGAGGTGGCTTATTGTGGCGTTGTTGAAATCCTGGGGAACTTGTCCTTGTCGCCACATCTCCTGGAACAGGGTGGTGAGGTGAGATATGAGTTGGTGACCACCATATTTGTAGACCTCAGCGGGGATCCCGTAGGACCCCTGGTGCCTTCGCACTGGACAGCTGCTGCACAGCCTTGATGGTTTCCTCAGGGGTGGGTGGCAGGTCGAGGTCAGCGTTGGTTTCCACTTGCGGCAGCCGGTCAATGGCAGCCTCAGAGGTGATAGAGGGCGAATTGAGTACACTTTGTAAGTGCTCGGCCCAGCGTCTTAATATTTGTGCCTTATCGGTAAGGAGGGTTGTTCCGTTAGCGTTGAGAAGCGGGGCTGTGCCTTTAACTGTGGGACCGTAGACAGCTTTGAGTACAGCAAAGAAGTTCTTCCATTCGTTACAGTCCGCATAGCTCTAGATTTCCTCACCCTTTCGAGCCATCCAAACATCATGCATTGCCCGCAGCCGCTGCTGTACAAGACGGCGACTATGGTAGTATGCTGTTTTCGTGGCGTTAGTAGGGCGATCGACGTATTGTTTGCGCGGGTGATTCTTCTCAGAAATAAGATTGCTGATGGCTTTATCGTTTTCATCGAACCAGTCCTGGTGTGGGAGGGGCGCAAGGCCAAGAGTGTGCCTAGCAGTGGACTGAACAGTATCCCGTAGTTGACAGCATCGATTATTTAAGGATTTGTTCTCTGTGACTGGAAGGTTTTCCAGCTGTTGGGCCAGCTCATTGCTGAAACGCAGATGGTTGGCAGGCAATTTAAACAAAGCAGTGTTCAACTAACCTGTGGGTCACTTACCTTGGGGTCTCCTGCGTGGTTGGAGGCGGGTCCGCATCTTAGAGATGATGAGACGATGGTCGGTGTAACCATCGGCACCCGACATCGCCTTTGTCCCCAGCTTGTCCTGCTGATCACGCCGCCACACGAGAAAATAGTCCAGAAGATGCCACTGTCGGGTTCGGGGGTGCATCCAGGTTGCCTTGTGCTGCAGCGGTTGGCTGAAGTAGATGTTGGTCAATATGAGACGTTGCACCTCGCGGGTTCGAAGGAGGAGTACGCCATTGTCATTGAGTTCTCGGAGGCCGTGGGGTCCAAGCACTCCTCTCCAGGCAGCATGGTCTGTACCGACGCAGGCATTGGAGTCACCAAGAACAATCAACTTGTCCATCTTCGGCACAGACGACAGAAGGGCGTGCAGATCCTCGCAGAACTTGTTCTTTGTCTCGTCGGAGCTGGTCATCGGAAGAATGTAGACGCTGACGATGGTGGCGTATTTGCCACCCCAGAGAGGCAGGCGGAGGCTCATCAGGCATTCGTTAATGTCTTGCGGTGTACAGGGTAGTCGACCCACGATGCCCTTCCGGATGGCAAAGACGACACCAGCCTCGCGTTGCTCTGCTGCTGGATGGCTCACATATAAAAAGTTGAAGCCGGCACCCACCTCTTCCATGGAGCTCTCACCGGAGAAGCGGGTTTCACTGATTGCGGCGATGTCCACTTTAAAGTGCGCCAGTTCCCGGGCGATTAGCGCTGTTCTCCGTTCCGGTCAGATGCTCCTCAGGTCATCTGAAAAGGAACGAACATGCCAAGCGCCGAATATTATAGGACTTTCCTGACCTCCATGAGCTGTCCTGAAACCTCTGGGAGCTGTCCTGCGGGGAGGAAACGGGTTAGTGAGGGGAGGTAGGAAAAAGAGATTTTAATTTGCGTTTGTAGTGTTTCGACCGCGTGTTTGCAGTCTTTCAGCTACGGTCTGCTGGCAGATGTCGTGACCCAGCGTTTTTTGGTGACACTTTTTATAGCCTCATTAACACTCGCGAGAGGGAAAGCAGCGCTGCTCCTAAATAGGAATGCTTGGCACTCGAACTGCTGCCAAACTGCACTATGGACCACGATTAGATTAAGTGCGCGAACGACCACTTGATCACGAGCTGCCCACGCGATTGCCGTCGCGCTTGTCGTGGGACTGTTAGGACCATGGGGGAAAATATTTGGGGAGTGGGGTAAGAGCAGTAGTACTTATCCTAGTAGCAATAGTGGTGAAGGGGAAAATGTCTCCAGTCATGCTGATACACATTCTATTGCTGTGGCGTTTGATTGCTGATAAAATTACTGCTACGATTAGTGCTGTCATTGATGTTACTAACGAGGCAAACTCTGTTAAGCCTAAGAGTGCTAGTCATGGTAGTGTGATGGCTTTTTGGATAGACATCGCTACAATGGAATCATGGTGACAGTAAGGTTAATGAAATAGTATAGCTATGGTAGTAGAGTCAAGATCAGAGAAGTATCAGGCAGAGTAACAGATAAAAATATCATGTAGAAAAACAAATAACATAATAACATAAAATAAATAAGAAAAACAAGCATACATACACGTAGTTGGACAATTGATACAATTTTAAGACGAGTGAATACCGGGTAGATTTTAAATAACGACAGTTGAGGCAACGCCACAGGAGAAGTGGAATGCGTGAATGGAATTTGAATAGCTTCTCGTAACTTTCTATGCCATTTTCAAATGCCTGTCCTCCGAAAAATCATGCTGACACTTCAAAATCTACAGGAGATGTAAAAAGTCACGTTAGAAATTTTCCAAACTCACAAATTGCACAAAATCAGCATATAATTAAATCTACTTATTATGTTCACAGTTTCCCATACCCACTTGCGCTGACTTGCAGTGACGTGCGGTTTGTTAAAATTCAAAGATAAGTTAAAGCTTTACATAAATTGATTTATCTAAGAGAAGAAACGACTTATAGTCTGGTTTTCTTAAACAAATTATCAGTAAGTAACAGTTCACTATCCCAGCCAAATTCTGCTGCCAAAGTCCTTCGTTGATTTTGTTAGACATTGTCCTCTGATTCATAAAACGTTGTAAAACTCGTTTGTATTTTGCTTCTAGTAGTTTAAACTGTCAAGTTTATCACTGGATTTCAAACGAGATCCGATTGTTCTGCATAATTCGTAGTATTGCTTATTCAAAAGTCAATCCCAGTCACCACTTTAATTTATATAAGTCACTTAAGTCACTTTATTAAGGGAAGAAGGCTTTCGCCTTTGAGCTCCCTATTCATAACCAAAATCGCATAATAGGTCCACCGTAACAATAGTACATAATACAAATGTACAAATGTAGGCTTAACATCAGCGATAAGTGTGAGCCAGTTGCAAGGTGCTGCTACTGACACTTTGTTCATTATATCTGCCACAGTTTCTCAGCAAATGAGAATCAAGTTTGTGTTTAAAAATGTCAACAGTATCTGAGAGGACCACATCTTCCGGGAGTCCGTTCCACGCTCCAATGACCCTCTGAGAGAAGGCGTTTCGTCGAACGTCGATACGGGCCGGTTTCCTCTGTAGTTTAAAAGGATGACCTCGCAGATGGTCAGTCCGAGCCAATTCGAAGAAATCATCAAATTCTAGGGCACAGTCTCGGCCTCTAACAATTCGGTAGGTTTGTATGAGGTCCCCGCGGAGTTGCCTATAATTGAGAGGGAAAAGATCAAGTTCAGTCAGTCTGTCTTCATAAGGCAGATGACCAAGATTCTTGACCATCTTCGTAGCCCTCGCCTGCACTCGTTCCAGGTGCAGATAATCCTTCTTGAACCACGGACGCCAGGCCTGGACAGCATACTCCAAGTGGGACCGAACAAACGCTCCGTAGGTTTTCCTAAAGAGCTCCTTGTCAATGTTTACAAATCCCCGCCTTATCGCAAACAGCACCTGTGTCGCGCGTTTAGCTGCCTTTACACACTGAGTTGATGGTTTGAGTGAGGAATTTATCAGAACACCGAGATCCTTTTGTTCGTTCACATTTGAAAGCGGGTGCCCATCGAGGAGGTATTGGAAGGAATCGTTCTCCTCATCAGTCCTTCTAGTACGGAGTCTTAAAACCACACACTTACTAATGTTGAAGTTTAAAAGCCAACGAGCAGACCAGCAGCTAAGTCGATTGAGACTCTCTTGAAGCGCTTTCCTATCGGCGTCAGACCTGATGGCTCTCCA
>JAYGXS010000002.1:46142330-46177045 GCA_036362985.1 Ligula intestinalis
TTACGTTCATGAGTTATCTACTATATCGACTTCTGCTGAAACAATTTAACATGCAGACGACTTAAAACTCGCATGTGCATATAATAAGCATTCAATAATTAATGTGGATATATTCACATAAATTATTGAGTGCTTATTCCCTATTCATAATAATAATAATCATAATAATAATAGTAATAATAATAATAAGGTTTATTTGTAAAGCACATCTTTGGCGCCGTCAAGTGGAATTCCACGAGAGGTCTACGGGACGTCCACACGTCTACAAATTGGACTTCCACGGGACGTCCACGTGAAACAACGGTCGACGTCTACGGGAGTTCTGCATGGGTCAACAATGTAGACCCTCAATTTTCAGCCGGACAGTGGGTACCTCCTTCATTGCGAAAGCCCCCCTTTTTTCGAAATGCGCAAATATACAGGTTTGAAAGACATTTGAGGTAAGAAAAGTATATTATGTATAAAAATAATGAAAAAAGGAATACTGTACAGAAAATTAATCTTTCGGCGCTGTTGATACCGTTAATAGGGGGGGGGGTGGGTAAAAAAGTCTATGTACAAGGGGTTTCGGCGTAGACGGTTGCGGATGCACCGAGGCCATCGTCATCATTTGGGCCATGGTCTTCTGCAAAAGAAAATTAACAACTACCATTTAGGAAGGATGTATGATTGCTGCAGGGAGTACTGTAAGCATACAGTTTTTGAATGCAAGTGAACGTATTTAGAGTACCCACCATAAAATTATGATCGCTCGGGGACAATATATTTTCCCCGAGTGAACCTTTTGTGGGCTTTCTTGAAGGCCTTAATGAAGGCCCTTTTAATTTCACATCTGTCGCAGTTGTGTGATGCGCACCAAATACATGCGACCTCTGCGTTAAGAAGGGATAAAGCGAATAAATTTTTACCCACCCATGACAATGCCGTGCAGTTGAGACTTCTCAAACGCCTTCTTAGGGCTGTCGAAGTACGCACCGGTGTACGTAAGGTCGGCAGTTATACTATCAGCGGAAAGGGTCTTGAAGACCCTATCCCCGAATTCGTGGATAGTACTGCCGCCTACGTCTAGTAGATGGGCTGTCTGTGAAGGCGTGTTATCATTAAATTATGACAAACCAGCTGGCGTTTGAAATTTCCGTCAGATAGCCGCGGCACCAGGCCATCAAATTCATGCAGGTTGGTTACCCGCGAGAAAATAAGCGCTTCGTTGGTGCTGATAGCACTGGTGTCAGCAGCCGTTTTATCGCGGCCCTGCAACATAAGAGATTGCTTTTCTACAATTTGCGTTTGCGTTCTTGTGAGTTAGTCCCACATTCTTGTCCTGGAGTTATTTAAGTGGGTAAGGGATCGCATGACGAATCTTTCGAAGGAATCGCAACTTTGATGTCTGCGTTTTTTACTAGAACAGCCTTGAAAGCGGAGTCATTCCTGTGCGAATACTTACCAGGGGACGTTGCAGCCGTGGGTGACAAACGTGAGGGCATGGCTACTTCGCTTGTGAAGGAAGTGCCGTTGGTGTCCTGAACCATTTTGCATAAGACGTTAGAAAAAAATTTATTACCACAGAGGATGATGATGATATACGGACATGTCCCCGCACGCAATCTCGTAATCTAGGGGGAAGTTTTTTCACTTTTTGAGTGTCGTCGGGGGACTGCTATGTGAAGGCATTATAAATCTAAAAAGGAAAGGTCGCATTCAGCGCCTAATCAACGACTGGTTACTGTTAAAACAAGAACCAGGCAAGATAAAAGTCGCTTCCAATGGAACTGGAGGCTATACAAAAGGTTTTATTAGTGAAATGCGATGTAGTACAAAGGCAAGCAATTAAGGCAATTTCTTAACGTCCCACCGGTCGTTAATCTCGATGAGGACATGGTGATTGTCGACGGGGAACGACGCGAACTTTTGGACGTCAGATGGCAATGGGCAGAAATTTAATTCATCCCCTAACTGTGCTTTAAATACTTTGAAATATCTTGATTTTCGTGGATAACTTAAAATATCTTCTACATTCGTATACTCAATATGCATCAAATGAATATCACCGGTAGGTGATTGAACAATGTTCTTCATACATAACAACTTATCTTCTATTGCAATGGAGCCGTTCGTCGGTGTGCATCCTAAGAATAAGGAACCCTTCGACACTGACCTAAACTGCTTAAATGCTGCCCCACCAGGAGGCAGTGGTCCGGCCCAATGCTCTGAATTACAAATCCACTCTACTTGACACGGAAAATACTTTATTAAACATTCTTTTTCGTTCAGCGTTTTAGCTACTTGTTACAGTGGTTGATCATTCTTGTGTATCATGTCCTTCAACTGCTCTAAGTAGCTCGCAAAATGAAAAGACGAAAAGTTATATAAGGGACCATGACGCTTCACGTCTTCTGGCAGGTGTACAATGCTATGCGTGTTGTACACCAGTTCTTGTTGGCCATACAGCTTCTCATACTTCTCTACGAACAAATGTATCAGGTCTGACACATATATAACCCAATCCTTACAGGATTGCGGGCGAACCAGACATCGGATGGCCGTTGATAGAAGCATGAAGTGCTTCCACTTCTTCCTCTTAAGTACATCCTTCAAAATAACTACTCCAGTATACATAAAGAATTGACGCAATTCTGTTCCCTTCCAAGTATCCCACTCAGTAAGGGATCTTGTCCGTTGACTAAATTCTTTAGGTAAGAATGGATTAATTTATTTCAAACGTTCATCTACATTATGTACGGCCTCCGGAGACAACTTATACTTTTTACCTCTCGGGCTTCTGAGCCACAACCTTAACAACCGCCGCGTTACACCCAGGTACACTAGGTGAAGGGGGTCTAACGGAAAGCAAGTGATCATACCCACATTACAATCTAACAAAGGTGATCTGCCGATACGGTGGCAGTCATCCTTTTTATTGTAGAAGTCTTCGTCACTTCTTTTATGTTCACTAACAATATCTTAAACAACCTTTCTGCATTTCGGTTTACGGATACCCTCCACTTTACACCGCTTGCAGCCGTAGTAAGCATTAACGTTTTTAATTTGCTCTATAAAGGCTCTGGCAGGAGCATCACAAATGACAGCTCCAAGTTTAAACTTGAGAGTTCGACCTATGCTTTCAACAAAAAGTCCATTTCTAGATAGCGAAGACACTTCCCTAATCAACGGCTTGCAATATGCCTGAACATCAGATGGCTTCCCTTTCCTACGGTAAATACTTACTGTGAAGATATTACTTACAAAAGGTTCCATAATTCTGGCAAGAATAGGCCAAAAATCACACCTCCGCTTCCTATGTAAAGGCACACCATCCATGAATAAATCAACAACTATCTTGTTTCCTTCAAGATGCAATGACGGTTGATTTACCTGGATAGTTAAACTATGCATAAATCCTAAATGAACATACTGCCCGCTGCCCATTGCCATCAGGGGGGTCCTCTTGCTAGATCTGTCCCGAATCGTTCGCCTATCTGCAGGTAAGTCTAGGTGAAAGGGTTGCAGTAGTTTGAGTAGTTCGGTAATATGACTTGTTGGTGGGTCACATTTTGCTGCCCACAACTTCAGTGCTTCTCTTAGAGTAGGCTTCTCAGCGGGTGTTTCCATACTTGGTCCTTCGGCTGGAACATCACCGCTCGATTCGTCCGTGAAGTCTGTGCTGAAATTTGATTCACTATAATCCCCGCCCTAGGTGGTGCTAAACGGGGATTGTGCTGGCAGGGAGTGATCCTAATATATTCAACAATTATATTTCGGCTAATTGTGGACCACAGCAATCTTGCTTTCCATCTTTTGTTCTTCCCCTGCAGTTTTCTTTTCCACAACCTAGGCTACCTTTTTTATAAATACTGATCAGCGTAACCTGCATCTCAGGGATACGCTCAGTATAGTTTCTCTGAATGTGAGATCATTTGCGAATAAGATGACAGAGCTCAGAACAGTAGCTTTAGAGCTTGATCCAGACGTCATTTGTATCACTGAATCTTGGTCTCATTCTCGTATCTCTGACTCAACGCTCGCTATAGATAATTTTAGCTTGTACCGACAAGACCGCATTGAAAAAAGTGGCGGTGGTTGCCTTCTTTATATCAAATCATCTTTTGTACATTACCAGTTTTATCTGAGCATTTCTTCGTTTTCGGGAAATGTTTGCTTTATTTCAGTCATCCTTCCGCACAATAAAAAAGCGGCAATTGGCTGTGTCTATAATCCTCCATGGTATTCTGGTAATGAAAGTGCGCTCTGCGAACTGTTTGCAAAAGTTGCAGAGGCCGAAGTTGATGTCAAAATAATCAAAGGTGATTTTAATCTGCCAGACATTGACTGGGAGGCAAATACTTGTCCGCCAAAATTTCAGAAATTGGTAGAACCTATTAACTTTGCAAACATGTCACAACTGATCAGTTCACTGACTAGAAATGAGAGCATATTAGATTAAATTTTTACAAATTACGTCCACCCGCTGTTTATGAATTTTTATCGTGATCTCTTCACAAGTGACCACGCATTAATTCAGTGTTGTTTTCCAATCTCCCTTTCTGCAAAGCCTGAGGTAAAATGCAATAACCTCAAGTTTGCTAACGCAAACCATGAACTCATAAATGATTTCGTAAGTGCTCTAAATTGGCATACTATTTTTTACCTAATGATCCTATCTTTTTCAATGAACTTTTAAAAAACCTTACAGAACAAATTCAGACTTTTATCCCACTTAAGCCTTTTAAATCAAATTCAGCTTCCTCTACCGTTCCACGTTTTCTTTAAAATAGGCTTAAAAATTACGAAAGCAACTCAAGGATCCGTCCAATAGCTCTTTGTCGGTTCACTTAAGGCATCCCCAACGATGGTCTTGTAGATTCGACGGACTTTTGGATCTTATACGGATGTGCCCATCAAGATCATAAACTGGTGGGTTCCCTATGTTCCCTTATGCCGCACTGGTTTGGGAACAAGAGTGTAGTGTTGGGAACCCGTCCATACCAGTAATGTTTCGTTAACACCTTTTGTTCTGTCCCACGCTCAGCTTTGGCTGAGTCTGCTTCCAAGCCCGCCGCCCCTCTACTAACAGAGGCAGTGGGTATCAGGATACATGGTCAAAATATGGATAAAGATGTGGCCCGTCTGTGTGTGCCCTGAATTTCACTATCCGCATGACATTGCTAGATGCATTTTTTTCGAATCTACCAAATTTGCTACTAAATAGTTGCACTTGTGTCATAGCTATGGACTACCGATACTGCTTGGTAAACCAATTATTCATAGAACTTCCTGTTATCGAATTTTTGGTTTATTGATGAGGCCCAATGGGCCTGAAATATACAACTTATTATTATTAGTATACTAGTGAGGTAAGCAAGGATAGCGATAGAAGTAATAATGGTAAGAGCAACCAGAAATAGCAAGTATAGCGAGGAAGTAATAAAAAGTAAAAGGAAAACAAACAATAAAACCCAAACAGACAACGTTACGGTATACAGCAAATAGCTGTCTTCTGCTATCCACGTCTACTGTGATAATGACCGCCGCAACCCGCAGACATACCGGGCTTGAGGACACACACACCGGAGACCCTCACTTGGTTTAGCCCGCCGATCAAGGTGGAAAGCCGAGGGGTGACCGCCAGACAGAGCCTAGTTCCGGGGAGCCCCGATGAGAGCTGGATACCAGCCAAGGATGCTAGGTGTAGCCACCACATGCACAAAGAAATGGTGCGATTTGCCACGACCTTTACGTTTAGCCCCCAGCTGAACAGCCTATGCCGACACAAATACCTCTGACACACACAGTGGAAATTAGCTAAATTGCACCATGGGTGAGACTGGTTCTGCTTTGGTGTCACATTGTTCCTAAGATGTAGACCTGAATAACTAAAATAATAGCGCTGCGCTGTACGGTGAAGTAAATTTTTTAATATTAATGATTTGGACGGAAACCCTGACGCAATAAATGGGTTTTTGAGACCGGCAAACATGAATTATCCTACTCTGGCTTAGCTGAGGGCAGACAAAGGTTTTTTGAGCTGGCTTGAGTGAGAAGGGCGATTCAAGGGGACTTTTAATCAAATTTCGAAGGGGTTGCCTCAAATAATTTCTTGGAGTCGATAATACTTGGACTCTACTAGTGAATATTAAATTTCCTATAATTCAGTTTATATGAGGGAGATAGGCAGAGCCTTTGAAATCTCAATTTATAGATAGATGCTGTCAGACCATACACGTGTTTCAAAGCCATATATAAATTATATTAATATTTGTTGTCTGCCAAATGTATGACCGGTGAGTAACGTAAAATGGGGTTTTTTTTAAATGCGCAAACGTTTTCAGCAAGAATAACTAAGGGAGGAAGTTCATTCCAGTCTTCAATGCCCCGGTAGGAGAAGAAGAACAAGTTGGCCCGCACTTCTAGTTTGGCATGGTGTTTCTTCACTTTGTATGGATGTCCTCGAATATGTGTTGTTTGTGCGAATTCAAAGAAATCAGCCATGCGAGGAGCACAACCTACTCCCTGACGAGTTTGAACACCATGCTGATATCGCCTCTGTATTGCCTGTAATGAAGAGGAAAAAATGGAGCCTATCTAGTCGACCTTCATATGGTGGACCTCCTACGCTGCTGACTAGCTCAATAGCCTTTCTGTGGACTTTCTCCAGTACTGTGTAATCTTACTTAATCCAGGGGAAACAGGCCTGGACGCAGTACTCTAACGACGGCCGAACAAATGTACCGAAGACTCGTCCAAAAAGCTCCCCATAAAAATAGAGGGAGGACCTTCCAATCTCTCCTGGGATTACCATAGTCTTCTTTGCGAAGAATAGGACCGGTTTTGGGATAGCGACCCATAGCCATATGACGTCTTACCATTTCAAGGATAAAATTATACTCCCCCCCTCAGCCCTTCTACATATGCTTCAAAAATGCTCAATTCAATAGACGATTTAACAAGTTTACAGTCTCGAAAGGGAATATCGGAGATATTACCAGAAGTTTTTAACAAAAATATAAAAGAATAAGCCAAACCTAAGCACACCTTCAGTAACAGTAAAATATAGGTGGTGAATTGCCGTTACTGTTTTGACCATAAGTTTTTCTTAGGCAACACTTTGCTACGGAAATCATGAGATATCCGATGACTTTTGCTCCCATCTTATCTGGAAGTTTTGCTTTTGTCTCGGAAAAAACTTCAGATCTCTCAGACTGGTTTACCTTTCGACCACCATAGTTGGAGGTTAATAGGTTGATATAATCGGCATAGCCGAGAAATGTCAGACACAGTTCAGGCTCAAGTGCAACGCGTAAATTTTCTGATGAACTGTTATTAAGTTTATTCTTAACGCATAGGCTTCATAATTGCTGGAATAACACAAAAATATTCAGCTGACTGAATTGAAACACTTGAACTTTGTAACCGACTGGGTTGAATAAATTAACATTGCGTTTGTTTTAATGCGTACGTGTCCTAAGGGGTATGAGGATTGGGTTTTGGGTACAGTTATCCCTCTGGGGTTTTGCGTATTTACCTAACCAGTAACGCTTTGCTTGCAATCTTTGTCATTAACAATAAATTCGGATATCCCGATTTGCGCGTGGCTTAGGTCTCAAAAGAGCCACGTACAGGTAAGTCGTCCTATCGCATTTGACAATATATTGTCAAATCTGTTCCGTGCTTTATGTTTACGCTTGAGTAATTGTAAATATTAAATTTAAAGAGGTAGCCACACCGACTCTGCTGGTTATCATGCCTGCTTTCGGTGACATCCCTGGAAGGTCCACAGTCAATTAGTGGTCATAGTGCGGGGCTTGTTGGAGAGTGAACCTCGTGTTGACCCTCTTCTATAACTCTATGGGTATTAAACCTAAGCCAAGCAAAAAAAGGCATTTGAAACCAAACAAGGGCGAAGCGGCCAACGGACAGATACCCATAGGAGCTAGAAGCTGTACGCTATGAGCGTTAACATTTTGATCGCGATGGAAGTCAAGTCGACCAGCCGGACACAGAGATATTAAAGAAGGACAAAGGTGCATAAGCATGCCTAGATAATAAAAACTGGATTTCACGGAAAGCTGAAAAAAGTCTCCAAATGCTAGAAGTGACTGTACCAAGTGGGTATTTAGTCTCTGCTGACTGGTAATCTAACCTGCAGACTTACTAGATGCATCGAAACTCTCTTCACGCTGGTTTCCATGGCTGTAGATATCGTAAATTCTAGAGCAGAGCAGACGATTTTTCGAATCATATACGTATCGAGGGCTAGAGAGACTCGTTCACGAATTTCACCGCTTGATACCACGCCTCTATCGAATTAATGCACGTTTTCAGATCTGAATAGCTTTAATGAGCGTAGCGCGCATGAACGCGTTACATAGAACTGTTATGTAGAGCCCGCCCGATCTTTTCATATGCTTGTGTGTTGGCGCGAGCAGTAAAAGCCTATCTAGCATTTCCCGGAGCTTAGGTTACGAACCTTCACAGCGACTGACAAATATTGTTTGGATAGTGGAAGACCTGCGGTACACCTTTCCGTTCGCTGCTCTGTGCGCGTATATTTTTATGTTTTACTCTAGTATACATTATGTAGTTGTAGATAAAGCTTTCTCAAATTTAAAGCAAATAAATGGTTATGCATAGAAGCCCCACTTTAACGAGTAAGGGATGGTAGGTTTATTAACCATAAGCACAAACACCCGAGGAAGCAGTTAGTTAAATAGTATTTTAGACTTCACAGAATAAACAGCGTCATACAAAATTTGATGAGAACGTTATTTTCGTTTTATATAAATCATACTCCCATAGTATGTATAAATCCACGCAGGATTTTTTCGCATTTCCCCACATGCAAACAGTATTTTAGATGCACACTACGTCGATGCAAGCAACCCCTCACCAAGAACTCCTTTGATGGGTGAGCGCACTAGAGCTGTAATCAGGACCTCAAACAGCTTCCACCATTTAATCACCGATCCTCTGCGTTAAGATTATCACATATTATGTTCCCCAAGCTTGACTAGTGTTAGGTCGAAAAATTCAGCCTTTTTTCGTCATCGCCAGTCACTCGTAACCCTGTTGGCGGTAAGCCGACCTGGGCTTGAACTCAGCTTAAGTCAATCGTTTGGCGTCATAACGCTTAGTCCAGCGTCTAATAACGAATAGTCCTGGTTCTCAATTCTGGGTCGTTGGGTAGTGACTGACGTCGATAAATTTTAACTACGTCCCGCTAGCCTCTGGTGGCGCTAATTCCATAATTATTTGCACTTGTTTCCACGAACGTCTAAATGGGCTTTGATACAGGATTCCGGTTAAAATAGAATGCCCATTTCCCGTCAGGTGGTCAGGACGGATAGATAATATCATTGATGCACAAATTTATTTGCAATTATACCACGAAGCCAATACTCCAACTACCTCCCGAAGGCACCTGGACTCGATGGTGGGGAGCTGTCGATTTCAGTCTTGTGCTACACCCAAATTACGGAACAACAGTAAATGCGAATTCCTGGGCTGTGCATTTACCTAGATTGTGGATGAGGCTTGCAGATTAAGTCCGTGAGCAGTTAAGGTGTCACCGAGCGGGGTCTGTGCAGATGAAATAAGAATTACGCACGGGCATGTTTGCTCTAGTGTTTACAAAGGTGACCCCTCGCGTAGCGGATCGGCATTCTTCAAGTTTTCTCCCCGTTTGTATTTTCAGGTTAATTAAGTGTGAAAAGTTATATTTACTTAGGTGGAATACTCACACCTGGTTACCACCGTATCTTGCCCAGCTAGTTTCACTTATGTCCCCACAACGCTTCTCCATTTGCGATTATTTTTGGCAATTGATCTGGTGAGTTAAACCTGTTTATGTCTAGCCGTAAAGGAGTTCAGCATGCAGATCATGATCCCAAGAGTTTCTCCATCCTCTGAATAATTATCCTTGGTCGAATGTTCTGTGATTTATATTTAAAAAAGAAGGCGCCTGCATTTTACGATGTCTAACGTAGCCATCTCGTTTATGCCAAAACTGCAGCTGTTTTAACAGATATCTGCAAAACCCTTTTCATTGCACTAATACGTAGTTGTGATGGCCAGTTTTCTGCCGATTCTTGTATTATTTCTTAGCCTGTCGTAATTGATCTGAATCCTCACTGTTTTCCATTGCATTCATATAAGTGCCCTCTCAAACCACAAACACTATTTTCAAGGCTACACTTTTCAAATTTCAGATGATTTTTGATCCATGACGTCCATCTCTCCATCTGACTCCCTAAACGTTGGCCCATTGTCGAAGTTTCAACAACAGCTCACTTCTCCACAGCTCCACTCAAGTGTTTATGAATTTCAAGAAGTTGAGGATAATTGCAACGCAAAGCGTCGTGGGTACCAAAAACCTAAGCACAGGTGGATGGCGAAAGATCAATATATGACCGTTTCCAGTCCTGGCCGTAAGTTCCCGTCAGAAAGTCCGCTTTTTCGTCGTGAATTAATCGGTGCCACGGAAGCACAACTAGCTTCTTCGCGAAACCTTGACCACCAAAGTGTTCCTCACACTTTTGGTTCCCTCACACCTGCCCGTAATTTTTACTCTGCCTGTTCCCCGTCAACATCCAGCAGTGCTCCCGGAACAGTTGTGATGCCTTCTTCACTCACAAACACTAGTAGCAGTCCGAGCAACCACACGCCACCTCATTCAAGGGTGGAGAGTGGCGTAATTCTCAACGGAACCCCTTGTACAAGCCCAACTGTGGAGTCCTATACCAGTCTTGCCCCTCCTGTTTCTGGTGACACTACATGCCCATACAAAGCAGACTTTATAACGCCTCCTACTTTGCCAGCTGATCGTGTGCCTCAAAAGCTCTCAAAAACACGTGTGCGGGCGGCAGCTCCAAAATCTAAAACTACGAAAAAGCGGGTAAAAAAAGAAAAAGTCCGCGTGATTCCGCTTACTGGACCAAAACCGGGACTCGCTACTAGTGCCATGAATGAGAAGGCCCGTGTGCCTAGCAAACATGCGATACCAGCTTCATCAAGTCTTCACGTAGACACCGCTTCTGTGGACAAGAGCTTAAATCCAGTGATTGGTGGTTTAAAAATCCGTCTGCGACGGGATACCACCATAAACGAACCCCTCTGTAGTGGTAAAAGGTCCCGACTCCGAAAAGCTAGCGCTAAATCCACTAGCGTTTTTCGGATAGTTGAATCCTGGTGTGATGCCGATGCACCAGGCGGCGAATTTTCACAAAGAGTGCTGTCAGCAAAATCGAGCACGTCTTCCCCCTCTGTGAACCTCTCAGCCGGTGGATTTCGAGTAGGCGACCTCGTCTGGGCCAAGCTGGCTGGATACCCATATTGGCCATCGCGAATCAGCGCATTATGGGCTCGGACAGCCCACCAGCTTGCCGAGGCCAGCCTTTTGCCCCAGAACCTTGACCCGTCCTCTTTGGCTGTCCTCGCTACCCCAGCTGACCCATCATTGGCTCCTGGATTTATTGCGAAGGTGGACTGGCTAGCTTGTGAACAATGTTCCTACCTTAGTTGCTCAAAACTGTTCCCATTCCTCGAGTTTTACTCCAAACTTTACAATCCGCGAACACGTGTAAAGGGTTATACAGATGCCGTAAAAATGGCGAAAAGCATCTTAAATTCGACAAATGACGAAAATGCTGTGGTTGATAGGGCATCGCGGAGTTCTCAGGACGAATTGTCGGCCACGCCTCTTCAAGTCCCAGTGGCGCCTCCTGCAACAGTTGTAAACCAGTCATTTGATTTTGCCCAAAACTCAAATAATCAGCGTTTGCCTTGTAATGGGGACTCCCATGAGGTGCCCGACTTCGTGAATAGTAACCCCTTAGATCTCAGCCTTAACTTTCGACTCTCCAGCGTGCATTTCAACAACAAAGGTAGTGAACCAGCAGATAATCAACTTTCTCCCCATTTATTAAACCTAAGTAATAACGTCGCTGAGCCATATCAAGACGCTCCTTTGCCAGACCTTGGGAACAATGTTTGGACTCCCCTCCCTCAGCTAGATATAGCTGGCTTTGGTGACATCATTTCTCACGTTCCAACTTTCTCTGAAGACGAGGATGATGCCGAAAGCTCGGTAGCAAACCAGCTCAAGATCCAACTCAGTCCTGTTACGTAGGATATGCCGTTTTCATGTAGGCAGCCGGAGCCTGTCTGCCTACGTTAACCACTCATCTTTCAGCGGAACTATTCCTGTATATATGACTCCATTATTTTTTGACCCGCAGGATTCCTTGCTTATTGTCTGCTAGCCTGCTGTACCATAACTTTATTTTTTGTTTCAAAGCATCATTGTTCGATGCTCACATCTAAACATACGGTATTTTTTCACTTTATGTGGGGATCACGTATTTCGGGCAACGAAATCAACTTTCACTGCATGTACCTGCATATTTGACTCCACAGTGCGCTTGTGATTTTTATTTCATCGCGTATTTAAACTAATTTTTTAAGCGATGCGCTTTTAATTGTCTTACTTGTTTATATTCTCCCTTTCAACTGCGAAACTCCGGTTTTTTTATTTTTGAAGGCCGTGTCCTCGACAATCCATTCATCAAATTATCCGTAGTCCAGAAAGTGGATCGCGAAATGTACTTAAGAATTTAGCAGTTCAGGCTCTCAGCCCAGTTGTGCGAACCTGCAGTGGACCTCCAGGGAAGCGTGAAGGCACACCGGATGAGCCGATGAAAGACAAATAGAAGTAGGAATAAACTAACTCGCATCTTCAATGGTCCTGGTGTGAGGACGTTCCTATTTGACTGCCAACGGCAGACGAGTTCGGTAGACAACTGTCTGCCCGTGTCTCTCAATTTCTCACTCTTTATATGTAATTTCTACGACGCGAATAATTTCTTCCTGTTCAGTTGCACGTGAGTAACTCGGTCCGTTTGCCTTAAGCGTCGTCTGATTGATTCCGCAGACGTCATGAGAATTGAATTCCTGCAACGATATTCGTCATGAAGATGTCGACTTATTTCAAGACCTGTCGCTTATGCTGTCAGTTTTATTCTTGATCAACACTAAAACATAGTTATGACGAGTGCTCTAGTGGTATTGACCAACCGACCGCCTGCTTAAATCCCCACTGGGGATGGTAGCAACCGACGGAGGTTGCCCAAACATCCGGACTGATTTTGCTGTACTTTGCTGGCGCTTATCGTCTGCAGCCTTTCCGTGCCATTAGGGAACTTCGGCGATAAAACATATGCATTTTCGTCAAAATCGATGTGTTCTGCAGACATTGATCGT
The DNA here is from genome assembly GCA_036362985.1 of Ligula intestinalis. Classification (NCBI taxonomy): domain Eukaryota; kingdom Metazoa; phylum Platyhelminthes; class Cestoda; order Diphyllobothriidea; family Diphyllobothriidae; genus Ligula; species Ligula intestinalis. The sequence goes on from JAYGXS010000002.1 coordinate 46,155,582, forward strand.
GGGGGCTCTGTGAGTCGCCGTAATCGGCCACCGGCCGGATTTATTGGCGCAATGATGGTCAGTTCTGATGGCCGCTCGTTATTTCCGCAGAGGTTGCCACCAATTACCATATACCAGTCATCGCAGTTGATTGTCATGGATATGCTCTTACTTCCAAGGCGAGCGAGTGATTTTGCGAAGTCGGTAAAGTCAATGATAGTCGGTTTTTGGGTGGTGGCATGGAATTAGCGGTGCAAAAGTTAGTATACTCAACCAACTTTTTCCGACTTTGGGATGACCGTGTTCTTGCTGGCGCACCACTTACATTTTTTCAGAGGGCCGTTTTGTGTCTGGATAGGGAAACACCGTGTGGTGGCAAGTGGATTCTGGCGCTTATTGTTGTCGCTTCACTCCGTACTTGCCTGATGCTTGCGTCCCCACGAAGATTTACTTCGAGCAGTTGGCGTGCGTTGGTTACCACTTCTACCGGCAGTATAGTCAAGAGGCAAGTCGCCAATAAAAATCCCCAGCACGGCAAAGTTGTTTGGTACCTAGTTTATTAAAACGAATCAGTCATGTGGTAATATGCGCGTACAAAGGCTTTTTACCTAGTTAGCCACAGTTTATAGACTTCGAACGTCCTGCAGATAGCGCGACAGTGATCTCTTTGACGGCTTACGCCAATTTGGATCGTTTTCCCGCTAAAGTGGGATTGCTAGTGAAACGCAACAGGCAATCGGGATATCTGAGCAGCCCGAGTCACTGCGGGACTGTTTACTTCTCGTAAGGGTAGAGACGGTAAGTGTGCCAAGCAGATTTTGAAAATAGTGTTGTTTGCAACCTGGCCGTTAAGACCTGTGGTCGGGTCATATTGAAGCAAAATCTTACGCCTCCTATCTCCGGAGTGACCTCCATCTTTGTGAACTGAAAGGTTGATTTAACGGTTCACCGATCAGCGCGGGGGTAGCTATCGGCGCGAGAGGTCTGGGTCATTAAAATATGCAGTTCGCTACACTTGACAGGATTCAGTTCTCGGGCGAGGGACATTTGAAGAAATTCGGGCCAGGAAACATGTGAATCGGTCCTCACATGAAGAAGTGCCGTGATGCGGAGTTCGCCTCCTCCACCAGAATCTGTTTCAATAGAAGATTCCACTCACTTTCAGTAAAGTTAACGACCATCTCATCCAAGCGAGCCCTCGGCTATACCAATACTGATTATCTCATTATTACCGCCTACTTCCTCTTGTTTAAAATAGAGATTAGAGGAAGGTCTGCACACAGAACTCTCGTGTGTGGAATTTAATAAAAAGCGCAAATTGTACAAAAATGGGTAAAAAAGAGTCTACAAAATTGTTTACGCAAATGAAGGAGATACCCAGGTGGTAGTTTTAGTGTCTGAGTAGGCGCGTACCCCGTTACCTTGGTGTGTGTTTGACCATAGATTTCGATGAGGTCCACCATATGCACCAACAGGTTGGTGCCGCGAAGGTGACTGTTCGCATGGGGTAGATTATAGTGATTGTAGATGTAGTTGGCGCCGACCGCACTCTCCACCAGGGGCCAAGAAGAGCAAACGGGATCCGGCGTTGACTGCCTTCTCCAATACAAGCCAGAAAAACTGACTAACTTAGACCTAATTAGACAGTAGACTTTGCAGGGGTACTACCTACCTTCACTCATCCTCAGTAGGTGTCAAGGCAGGCTCGAGGAGGCCGAGATTGATACGGCTACTACTATTTCTACTACTACTAACTCGCAATGTAGCTGAGTCATAGTAGTACTGGTATTATTTCTGACGCTAATATTAGTCAGAGGTGACACTGATTTGAAGTCAACGTTGGAGCTCATATCCCCTCGATCTCAACAAAGAGTGTATCTGGGTTTATGTTATTGCAAGTAAATACATGTTTGAGGCTCGGAGCACATCAGTGCTTGCCCTGGTTTCCGCCCTTTTTCCTCCAGCAAAAGCTGTCAGATTTTACGAAGTGTAGACTGATGACTGGGATGCTGCTGCTAGAAGTGTTATACCGATGCTGGGAGGGATAATTCTGGCAATACTTCAGTCAGTATATTTGGAGTAAATGACCGAAGCCCTTAAAAACTCCATTGAAATGGTACAGGAATGCTTAAGTTTTTTGTGAAATATGCAAACATTGTTACAGATCGCTTTTGTTGTGCAAACGTGCACAGAAATAATTTAGAAAAATGAATTGTTGAAGAGATGAGGCGTTTACGGAATGGCAGCGTACAAATGTTCACTGAATGTTCAGTCTGTGATCTTCTAGTGTAAATAAATACGCTATTGAAATCGAACGAGTAGTGTGATTGTTTGTAATGTTATGTAAAATAGGTGTAAGGTGTTAACATATGGTTATCCAAGCGTCTCTTGAAGACGTCATCCGTGGGTGCATGCACACTATGCTCTGGCAAGGAGTTCCACTGTCAAATGACCCTTTGAGAGAAGAAGGATGGACGTTGGTTTGTTCGGCCCAGTTCCTTCTTCAACTGGCAGTCATGTCTTCGGAGGTTCCTTCTTGGGGCCATTTGAAAGAGATCCTCCCATTTGACGTCCAGACCAGTTCCCCTTAGTAACTGAAGTTGCTATAAGGTACCCTCTGTCTTGTCTATAATGGTGGGGAAAGAGGTTTAAAGCAGTCAGCTGCTGTTCATAGGTGGACTGCTTAAGTTCAGGGACAACCTTGGTAGAACGTCTTTGAACACCTTCGAGAATCCGCATGCCTTTCTGAAGCCAGGGCCGCCAAGCCTGTATTGCATATTCCAGATGCGGCCGCACGAACGTTCCATATACTTTTCCGAAGACATCGGTATTCAAGTTAACGAACGTCCTTCGTATGGCACCCATGACCGACATTGCTCTCGCTGCGGCTTTGGAACTCTGTGCGGTGGTACTTAGACCGTCTTTAATAAGAACACCTAGGTCTCTTTGCACACTTACGGTTTCAAGTGGTTGGCCTATCGAGATATAATGTCGCGAGAGTGCAGTTCTGCTGATAGTATGTGCATTACTACAAATTTTTGGGGTCGAATTTCATGCTCCAACAGTGTAGTCGGTCTATATCCTCTTGTAATATTTAGAAGTCCCTTTCGTCTTTTATTTTCCTCCACAGTTTGAGATCATCAGCAAAGAGTACTATGTCAGATTTAATTTCTCACACGATGTCATTAACGTAGATGATGAAAAGGAGGCGCCCAAGAACTGACCCTTGTGGAACTCCACTTTTGACAGGTGCCCACTCTGAACAGTAGCCACCTGCAGTAACGTTTTGACTACGGTCTCCAAGGAAGTCTTTAATCCACTTCAGGAGATTCCCTGTTTTCCCAACGTCGGTCAGTTTTTGGATGAGTCGCTGATGTGGAACTCGATCAAACGCCTTGGTGAAGTCAAAATAAATAACATCTACTGGGTGTCCTTCATCCATGGATTTTGTCCAGTGTTCTAGCGTTGTGATAAGATTTGTAAGACAAGACCTCTTCTCATAGAAACTATGCTGGACTGAGCTGATTTTGCGGCGCAATGCATCGAGCGATCAAATCGATTTTTTGATTATAATTACATCAGCTTACAGCAGATGCACGTCAAACTCACCGGTCGATGGTGGAATAGAGTCGTGATCCCCCTTTATGGATAGCTACGACATTTGCCAACTTCCATGCTTCAGGTAGTTTACCAGCTTCGAGCGATTTTCGAAAAATACTACTGAGTGGTTCCGCTAATTCCTCAGATAGTTCGCGTAAAATTACCCCTGGGATATCATCTGGTCCAGGTGACTTGGCCGGATCCAACTTCTTTAACTCTGTCAAAACTGTCTGCGGTGTAAATAATACAGTGTTTATAATGAAACCAGTAAATAGTACACTATACTACGTTCTGTACGTGTCTGTTGCAAGTCGGAGTCTATTATGCAGTCCCAAACTATATCAGGTAAATAATAAACTGAAGGGATAAAGAAACGTTTATTTAATAATATCTGAGGTTCTACAACGCCTTTAGCTCGCAACGTAGGATTGTTTGCCGTTTTTCAGGCAAACTTTAACTGTCTACAGTACCTAGCTTAGAATTTACATAATAACTCCTGTCTAATGGGGAGCTACCTTCTCCAGAATAAACTAGGCATGGAAGCTTAGTAAATCCTATAATTGTGTCAGTAGCTGAGTAATAAAGGATAAGCAAAGCAGACGGTCAATGCAACAACAACAACCTGAAGTCTGGAGAGCTGTTCCCTACATAAAAGGGGTCTCAGAAGCAGTCTCACGACTGTTGCAACCTGCTGGCCTAGGCATAGCCCATCGACCTGAGGCGACAATACGGCGCCGGGTGATGCAACCTGAAGACAGACTGCCTCCTACAGAAACCTCTGCAGTTGTTTACAAGATACTTTGCAACGAGGGAGACTGCAATTATGTTGGAGAAGCAGGCCGCAAATTGCAGACCTGCCTTCAGGAGCACAAACGGGCAGCTGAGAAACTAGACCCAAATTATCAACTTGCAGCACATATCGCGGAGACTTGCCATAACTTCGATCTCCAAGGAGCAACCATCGTAGGCCGAGGAAACTCAAAAGCCGAAAGGCTGATGCTTGAGGCATGGTACTCAAATGTCAACTCTATCAACAGGCATCTAGACCTCCCCGCTGCCTACAAAGTCTTGCGCCATTATAAGAGCGAAGGACGAAACAGGATTAAACCAAACGAAGAAGATCCCACGACGGGCCACGCAGAAGAGGAGCCAGGGTTACCAGGACCCTCGAACGGGTAACAAGGCGTCACTAATTGCTGTTCATGACCCCCTGCTCCACGGACAGCTAATTAGCGTACACCACTATATTTGCCCCTCGACTCCACTGACAGCTAATTGCCTCCGCTCCCCCATCCTTTTTGATAGCTGTTTCTAACGCCCTGACAATTTGATTATTTCTGACAGTTGATTGGCCTATGGCCACTTTAATTACATTGTTTTGTTGCTACTTCTCACCTCTGAAGATGGAATCCTGCAAGAGTTCGAAAGCTCAGGGCAATACATTTACTGATCCGGTGCTCGAAAAGTCTTCTTCTTTATCCAAATTTCCCATCTTCACGTGGTGATTGTGTAAGGCACCCAGGTTTCCTGCGAGCATGTGGTCTTTGTACGGGGTCACAGATGCAGGCAGATTATACCGGACTATACGACAGACTCGAGGTTCTCACGAGCGATGGGGCATTCTCCGTTACCTGGATCAGAGTGCTTCATCGTCATGACGTAGAGCACGGCAAAAACAGCGGGCTCTGTCTTTTGGGGATCTGTACAGGGCATAGCCTCCCTGCCGTTAACACCACTTTGTAATTTTTCGATCACAAGAAGGCAACGGCCATTTACCCTGGAGCCGACCTTCAGCAAGGGCTTAACTATATTATCCTCGGTAGGTATATTCTCATCGATGTTGTCATGCAAAAATGAAACGGGATGTGAAGTACCGGTGAAACGATCGCTTTCTAGTCTTGAAACTGAAGTTGCATATTCAACCGGGAGGACGGTTTCAAACAACAAAGGTCGTCAACGCAGCTGATCACTACAGTACTTAACCTTAAAGAATGCGGATAAGAGCTCTTTATCAGAAAGGGTTACATCCTGGGCAACATCGTTAATTCTTGAAGACAAGGACCTTGACGAAGATTCAGAAAGGCAAATTTCGTAGGCGTTATTGAAGTTACTGGATTTGCACGCCGAAAACGCAAGAATTGGCCCAACCACAAGAGGAAATAAAAACAGCGGCTGATATCCGAAAGCATGAAATTCGCAAGAAACACACTAGCAACAACAAAGTTCAGAATACATTTTGTTCTTGTGATGTCGCCAATTAGAACACAGATTGAGTGATGTACAACTAACTGGCTGGCAGATGACGTTTTGTGTGGCACGAGTCGTACTGAAACCTGGGTGTTGTTCACGACGCTTCAGGCACTTTATGGCAAAGGAACTAGGCGGAATAACACGGTGAGGGAGGGCCGAAAGGGGCATGTTGGGTGTGTCATAAAGACAGAAAGTTGTAAATGCATTTTCTGCGAATGAGAACAATGCCGGCCAACCCTGTGTAAAACAGTTAAAACTGTACGACAAAGGTGTAGTAGAAAATGTCCGGGTGCTGGTTCGAGTCCACTCGAGTTGTACAAATCTGGTGACTTTGCAGACAAGTTTGTCTCAATGTTCCAACAGAAGTTGCAACACGAATAACCCCCTTCCTCCAGAGAACGACACTGCAATCCATCTATAGAAACCCAGCGTAGCTGGCTACGTTGTGAAAAGCGCCATGGAATTTCAACGTTTCTGGTAAACTCCTTGCTGGAACACTATAAAACTCCCGAAGGACCTACATTTGTGAGTGCGCGGATTCTGGCAATACGCGGAAATCATCATTATGAGTATTGCAGCCCGATATCTCCAGGAAATTGTCTCGATCCGCGATCAATACAACCTATTTTTTCCAACCTCTGAATAGACAACGACTAATGCTACAGCGTTATTACATATTATTACGACAACCACCGTTAGGGCTGAATAAAGTTTTAGACACTACGAGCTGAGGTTGGCTCGTGAAAGTGGGAAGGAAATTTCAGATGTCCCAAAGAGTTTCAGATGGTGGACTTGTGGGTTCATGATATCATGATGGGATTCGTGATGGAGAGCGGATCCACAGGAAACCTTCGCGGTGATAACGGAGTAAGTTAGGGCTACGACCTTCGTCAACTTTGGTTTTTGCAACACTGATTAACGAATGAAATTATTGACAACTTGATGACCCCCAAATCAGAAGACAGGAAACACACGCTTATATTGACAAGCCTTTACCAAGACAGAGAGCTTACAGGTAGCACCGCTAGCTACCTCACCTGACAAGTGCGAGTGTGACGTTGAGGTTTTGGGTCCCGTCACCGAACAAAGCGTATGCCCTTGTCCGAACTGTGTCGGCCAGAAGCCTATGAGAGAAGGGTGCAGCCCGACTGGTTTTGAGCGCCAGCAAGCCGGCACTCAGTTGTAAGCGGCTCCAGTGACGAAAATATACAGGAAGCATGGGGTGGGCAGAGGGGCGAAGTGGATCAGTGGACGCATCGCCGGGGGTTAAGTGAGTGAAACACTATCAGCGGCGATCTTCAGACCATAGTTCCTCAGGAGAGAAGAAGTCGGTGGAGGCCAGAGTAATAGGAATAATTTATTCTGTATTTAGAGGAATGGAGAATAAACAGGAAAAAGTTTGACTTCGGAGCGCACGACCAGCTAGGCGGCCAGCCAGATCCTAAGTGCTGTCTTAGCAGCAGGCTTCCCAGCGGACATCGAGAGCGGTCATTGTCTGAGTCGGCTTTGAAGGTTTTTGGCCAGACAGACTGCATCAGCCTTCGCGTGCAAGCGTGTTATTCGTTGCCAGGCTGGGAGCCAGCTTTGTAGCGTCTGTGATTGTCTGCTCCCAGAAATCGAGAACAGCGACAGTGAGCTAAGGAAACGTTCACTTCGACGCAAGCTAGTCACGAAAGACGTACCGATTATCGCGCAAACCAACTGTCGCAGTACTTCCCACCTAGGCCGAAGGTGGCGTGTGTATCGCAGGGGGTTAAGTAGGTTAAACCCAACAACTGCGATCTTTAGACCATGGTTACTCAGTGCAGAAGAGAAGTCTTTAAAGGCCAGAGTAGTAGGAAGGATGTATTGTGTACACAAAGGAAAGGGGAATAGATGAAAGTAGATTGACTCGGGATAGCTCACGACCAGCAGGAGAACCAGCCGCGATCCAAGTGCGGTTTGCAGCAGCAGCAGCAACGAGAACAGGCATTGTCTGGTTGCCTAAAAGGTTATTGGCTGGAAAGACTGCATCAACCAAGGCGTGCATGCGTCCTATTCGCCACTGAGTGAGGCTAGCTTTTGCGGGACCTGATTGGCTGTTGCAGACGGTGACTTAAGTGCAGAAGTACTCGTTAGCGGCAGCGAGGCTTCGAACATGCTCGCCTAGGTAGAGTGAGTCACCACATGTGTACCGAGGTCGAACGGATTATTCATGTTTGATAAATATGGTATGTGTAGCGCCGGCGCCAAGCCCGCAAAGCATAACGTGATCGGGATAGCCAATCACAGGTGTCGTAGACTGCTATTGGCCAAGCAGTTGATCAAGCGGCCAGCGACTTACTCTTGCATGACGTTTGAACATGCACACTCACACCACGCCAACAGACAGACGTGCGCGCAGGACCCGGGGCCTGCCGCACGTCGGGGCCTGCCGCACGTCGGGGCTTCAGACCACCACTGTGTTCCTGCCCACAATAAACAACTCCTAATGGTCTTACCCTTCTTCTTCCCGTACGCAACTGGGCATGATATTTGTAGTGTTCTGAGCACACCCACGGCTTAGACTCCTACATACGCATACAGTAGGGGGTTCAGATGCCTAGTGGGTCACCTTATTCTCAAAGTCAAGGTAGAGGCCTAATGATGAGTGACCGAAAACGATCGTTTGCCAACGTAACTTTTGGCTGTGTATAAAGTACACGTGTCAGCTATTTTCTAGGATGATGATGATGATGATGATGATGATGATGAATACGCGACGGAATCTGATACGGCAGACAAAGAAAGTTCTGTTCCCAACGGTCTAAGGAGGATTCGCTTCCATGTAACGTTGAATGTCCGTCTTCGCGGACACTGTCCTTTAAGCTTGATATTGTAAATGGCTGCTTTTCGGCAATGAAAATATTCATTTTCGCGGTAGGAGACCAAGAGCCTGCAGGAATCTTTGCATGAACGGGCTCAACAGACTTGCATACTAGCTGATCTTCTTCACATGGCCTGTGTGCGCACAAGAAAATGATATAAAACTGAAAGTGTGTCAAGTCTCAATAATGAACAAATCGATCGAGTAACACATCAGAAAAGTCAGATAAGTTGGCACAAAAACGCATAGTAACGACACGCGCGGATCTATTCCCGTACTACAGATGGTATTTTACTCAATTTTAACGTGGGGGTTCTGTTTTTATGTCCATAATGAGACACTAATCCTAATCCCAACCTTCAGCCTAGCCATAAATTCAAAACGAACTCTGGTTGGAATACAACGCAAATCTTGGCGATGGTATATCCCGAAGAATTGTAATGCCGCCCACAGACAATGTTCTGCTAAACGACGCCAATAAGTATCAGATATGCATGCAAATATAACAATTGGTTATTGCAAGCTGCGAACATGCATATGGCTTTTCCACTACTTATTTTCTTTTGATGTATAAGCAAAAAACTGAACGGGCAGACGGTCAACTTACAGTAAGCAAACGCGATAAAGTCATTATAATATAAAGTTGAACGATAATCATAGAAATAATAATGAATATTGTAAGAAGCATGCCGATAGGATTAAATGATCTCCATTTTTCCTGAATTTTGCTCAAAAAATACTTTGCATGTGAACATTCCTTAAAGAAACGTCCTAGTAAAGCAATTGTACGAAGCAAATTATCAGCGAAGATTTGTTATTGGTATGGGCATATTTATCTCGGGCATACGCTACGGAACTCCACTTTTCCCGATGTTTGAGTAGTATGTTTAAATCATTCTAGAAATATAACCCAAACCAGTAAGCACACGGGCGACGCTGAGGAGTCCACTTATAAACTTAAGTCGTACCACTGACAACATATCGGTAAAAAGCCTTTTTGGCTTTCAAATAGTATTTGTTTCCCCCGTCTGATGATTCATACTATGTGATTCCTTGAAGAAGACTCATAATATATTGGTTAACAGCTTATGAATTATTACGCGATTACTTCGTTGAAGTCGATCAGTTTTTGCTCAAACCTTATAAGGACAAAGGCCTAGGAACATCATCTGATAATACGGAGGGATTGACCAAAAGGAAAGACAAAAATGTCGACTCCCAACCCTAAATTTAACACTGGGACTTACCCAATTTCACACCTATACCCTGAACTTGCATTTTTCCCTAACCCCAAGCCTGAATCTTACCAAACTTCTAGTTTTGCCAAGTACCTAGGCTTAGAACTATTAATATGCGAAAAAATTCAAAGTCCAGATAAAATATTCCTTTCATCATCCCCGGAAGAGGAAGAAGAAGAATAGACGATTTCTGGGACCGATGCATAGTTTGACTGACGATTCAAAAGCGTGCTCGCTTCCATCGTCAGAGCGTGTTGTCTGTACTCCTGTTTGCGTCAAATGAATGCGTCCGACCAATAGCTTTGCCTATTGCCCATGTGTCAATCGATTGCACCGAGCGATTTTCGTGGCTGTTTGAATTGCTCGCGCCCTCACCGGCGTTTGCACGAGCTGTGTCGAGTCTCGTGAGAGTTTCCACTCTCGTTGCTTGTAACTTCCGGCTGTTGGCCCTGCTTATCTCTCTCCGCCGGACCTTTTGCGCCATTCTGAGCCGATGTTAGCTTTTTGCGGAGCGCTTGGTAGGCGGGATGAAGGTCCATGCCTCTGGTTAGTGAGCCAGTCGAGGACCAACGTTCTAGCAGCAATGTGGCCATCTTGTCGTTGGCTCGGCCTATTGGCCTTGCTCTTTTAAATGTGCATGCGTGTTTCTTCTGCGTTACGTGGTCATAGACCAAAAACAGCTAAACTTGGCAGTTTATTGCGAGCTGATGTTCATGCAACCTTGCACCGAGGCGTCTGCCCGTTTCACCGAAATACCTTGCAGTGCAGTCTTGGCATGGTATGCTGTAGAACACAGCTGATTTTTCTGTCAAAAGAAGTGGGTCTTTGGGCCTCATGATCTGCTGTCTGTTGGTTGACTCCAGCCTATGAGCCACACTGATCCCGAATGGTTTCAGGATTCTTGCAGCCACCCCTGATACATTCTTCCCATAAGGGATTACGAGCCTGAACTTAGGGTCCTCTCCTTTCAACCGCTCAGGGTGGGGCTCCTTAAGGGACTTGCGTACAAAGGAATTCGGATAACTGTTGGCGTGAAATAGGGCACGAATGTATTTAATCTCCTCTATTTTCCCACCTTTGGTACTGCAGTGTGTCTGAACGCGTTGGATGAGGGTTCTTACACAACTACGTTTGTGACCAATGGGGTGGTTGCTTCTGAAGTGGAGAATATGCGTGGTACTGGTTGCCTTGCGGAAGACCGTTGTCCTTATCTTTCCGTCTGCCAGTTTCGTCACTTGTCCATCGAGGAAGGGTAACTGATCATTGACCTCTTTTTCCATAATGTCAGGAAAGATGGAGTTCAGCAGTGCATTGAAGGTCTGCACTTTGCTCCTTTTCATGATGACGAAATGTAGTCAACGTATCTGGCCCAGAACTGTGGGGGTGACGAGCTGAAGATAAGCCGCTTGAGCCTCTGCAAAACAGCTTCGGCAATGAGGCCAGAGAGCGGCGGGCCCATCGGTGTCCCCTTCGTTTGTTCGTAAACTTGGCCATTAAAAAAAGGTTTTCAGACACAGTTCTAGGAGCTCAATGACGTGCACTTGCTTGAAACCATTCGGGATCAGTGTGGCTCATAGGCTGGAGTCAACCAAACAGACAGCAGATCATGAGGCCCAAAGACCCACTTCTTTTGACAGAAAAATCAGCTGTGTTCTACAGCATACCATGCCAAGACTGCACTGCAAGGTATTTCGGTGAAACGGGCAGACGCCTCGGTGCAAGGTTGCATGAACATCAGCTCGCAATAAACTGCCAAGTTTAGCTGTTTTTGGTCTATGACCACGTAACGCAGAAGAAACACGCATGCACATTTAAAAGAGCAAGGCCAATAGGCCGAGCCAACGACAAGATGGCCACATTGCTGCTAGAACGTTGGTCCTCGACTGGCTCACTAACCAGAGGCATGGACCTTCATCCCGCCTACCAAGCGCTCCGCAAAAAGCTAACATCGGCTCAGAATGGCGCAAAAGGTCCGGCGGAGAGAGATAAGCAGGGCCAACAGCCGGAAGTTACAAGCAACGAGAGTGGAAACTCTCACGAGACTCGACACAGCTCGTGCAAACGCCGGTGAGGGCGCGAGCAATTCAAACAGCCACGAAAATCGCTCGGTGCAATCGATTGACACATGGGCAATAGGCAAAGCTATTGGTCGGACGCATTCATTTGACGCAAACAGGAGTACAGACAACACGCTCTGACGATGGAAGCGAGCACGCTTTTGAATCGTCAGTCAAACTATGCATCGGTCCCAGAAATCGTCTATTCTTCTTCTTTCACTTCCGGGGAGGATTAAAGGAAGAAGGTCTACATAATCGAGGGTTTGAATAAGAGATTACAATTTTGCATGAAAAGGTTAGAAAATATTTTATTAAAATCACCTCAATAAGCAAAACCAGAGAAGTTTAATAGTTTCAAATGCACGGCATAGCTCTTAAATCTGGGTCAGTGATACTGTGTTTCACGCTATGCGATACATAATTTTGGCGGTCTTACAAAGTCAAACTGCTTCATAATTGTAAAAAATGCATTCATTTAGCTATCCCTTAGAGCTCGATGTAAGCCTCAATCACGATTGACTGCTAGCGTTAATATATGTGGCAGAACTTCTGAGGAAGTTTTGACAGTTAACGATTCGAACGCGTTTTGCGAAATTACTGTTCGGCCTACTACAAATATCCACGGATAGAACCTGGGATTCCATGACTTGAACCTAGACAGCTTTTCAATGGATATGCGCACCATAGAAAACGCATCCAATTTTTATTCTTACCCTATGTAAATCTGGCAAATCCTGTATGATGCTGAGTTAAAAGAAGAATCCAAAAACAGCAGGCAAATACAGTTCGTGCTTCATAAACTTCCCTAGGAGTACTGATGCGACTTTCATTGACGTTGCCGGATTCTGCAACAAACTTCAATAATAAAACCTACTAACAATGTTACAGTAGACTGGTTTTCCAAACAATTGTTGATTGCTGTCGCGGGCGCGGAAAACCGGATGACTGGGCAGTTTTAAGTACGTTTTCATTACAGTAGTCAACGGTTATTAAGCCCACGGTTAAAAGGCCCAGCCGCATATTAAGCCCAAGTCAGCTTGGGACGGAATTTTACAGTGCAAAATCCGCCGACTTATAAGCCTAGTCGCCGGCTACAAAGCCCAGTTTGCCAACAGGAAAGAGTGAAACTCTCATGTCTCTGCGTGCGCAACTGGTTACGTGTCGCAAATCATTTTTTTGCTTTTGTTATAACGTAAAATACAGACAAACAGAATTCTTTTCTTTTTTTGTACATAACCAAGCTCTACATATAATACAGTACGTATGCATTGTATAGTGCCGATTATGTGTTTGCTAATCAAGCATTAGGACTCTCCGGTTAGTGTATCCGCCGCTTATTAAGCCCAATTTGGTCTGGGCCCGAGGTGGGCTTAATAACCAGCGAATACTACATCGCCATAATCTAAAATAAATAACGCTGGCCGAAAACGGCATTAAATGCAGGTGACTAGATCCCCTGCACAAATTTCCGCACAGATTGGTCGTGGAGGTATCAGGTCTCGTGCACCTTTTCCACCGAGTTTTAGTCTGTTTGAAGCGCGTTCTTACTCAGTTTCGTTTGGGGACCACTAGAAGGTTGCAATGAAAGCTCATAAGTAGTGTGATGTTATCGCAGGGGGTTATGCAAGTTAAACCCTAGCAACCGCGATCTTCAGACCCGGTTTCTTAGGAGAAGCGAAAAGGTGAAATGCTTAGAGAACGGAACAGTTTATTCTGTAGAGAAGGAGGGAAGAGTAGGCATGAATAAGTGGACTGTCGGACCGCATATCCATCCACTAGGGCGGCTTGTTCCGGAGTGCCAGCCAGAGGACATTCATCACATTCAGGTCCTTGTGGGTTGGCCCTGAGAGCCAACGAGCAGACAGCTTGAGGCCAGGCTACTGTGAGGGTTCTCGCATAGTCAGCAGCCATTGGCATCAGAACGGGACGAGGTAAAGGGCTCAGAGGCCACGAACTCCACCAATTCGGAAGGAAAATTCGACTGACTTAGTAATCAAAGTTCGTGAGGGCTGTCCTGATTGCCGAAAATTAGTGATAGTTCCCTCAAACAACCCTTTTTTCTACCGAATGTTTATATATTCCTGGGTAGCCTATTCAACACTGCAATGATCTTCATAAAAAATAACTGACGATATCCTACTGCATGTGCCAGTAGAAAAAATAACAAGACCTCGAGGTACGTTTTGCACTGAGTTACAAACAACTACGTGGCCAGGACTACGGCCAGGACTGCGGTCGTTTGTTGGACGGCCTCACCAAATCAGCAACAACAACAAACTTGTGAGATTGTCACAAGTTGTGATGTCGATAAAACAGAAGGTTCGCCCAAATCACAAGTCAAGCAAGACGGTGTAGGAGGACCGGCGTTTGATTGCCGGAAATTAGAGAGTACACAGGCAAAATTATGCACACCGAGTCAGTACGCCAAATTGTGTCTGGTGCTGCGGATCCGCGACTGCTGGACCATGCACTCAGCCAGGTGGATATGCGCGCATCTATTGGCTGGAAATGACGTGCGCATTGAGCCGCGACACACGGAGGACCATAGGACAAGTAGGACCTCTCGTAGCTGTTGGCATACAAGGTGCGTACGAGTTTAGCCAGCACGCGTAGACACTGAACCTTCGCGGTTTTGGCAACAAAGCATGCGTGAGTCAGCGAGGCAGGCTCCGACAAGATCACCGAATCAAATTACATGTGACTAGACTCAGGCCGGATAAACAACGGTTCTTCTCCAACTGAGTTGTCGAACGTCAAAATGCTCTGCCTGCGACTTTCGACATATCTTAACGCGTAGCGGTTTTTAAGAGGAAGCTAAATCAGTATAGCAGTACGCAAGATAATAACAAAGTCGGCCATATTGACCTATGCGGTAACAATCGTTTACTGCAGCTACTACTGCTATTTTCTATAGCTAAGTAATGCTTATTTGTGAATATCGTGTGGTATCAAATTCGTCGCCAAGGTCTACTGACATTTTGCTTTGTACTTCAACGACCTTAGAATTGAACTTGTTTCTCAGTAGCATCCATGTGCTCAAACCAACTGTTGTACTACAGAAATTGCCATTCTGATATCCCATACCTTTGTCGGTAATGTCCTTCTGCCTGCATCCTAGCCGCCTCGCGGTGGAAGCTAAAGTGAGTACACTAATTGCAACATGGACGGACGAGTGTATCCTATAACAGATCGGTGTAATAGTATCTGCTATAAAAAAGAATGCAAATAAAGTCAATCGCCTGCCGCATAAAAGCTGGTGAATTTCATAAGAATATTCTTGTTGCGTAAAATCAGTCCACGCTACGTCTCCCAACGTCTTACAGCAGCAAATTTACAGTACAACACAAACTAATATAAGGTTTTGTCCCTTGCTCTTCATAAGGTGGGAAAGTGTTTGGAGATCAAGAAACGGTGCATTTTGTTTAATTCTGTCCACCCTGTCCTCCAATAAACTAATCTTAATTGAGCCCTTTGTTAGTAAATAATATTTTATGCCTCAGCCGCTTCCCGGTAGTAGGCAGTAGGACATTACTGATCAAAACCATGGAGACTATGGAGATTTCTGTATGTGACCTGGCGTTCGCGTTACAATGTAAGCAAAAAAGTTTAGACAAGGGGCCTCCAACGTTGGAACATAGAAGTACAGTTTCAATACTTGCTTG
Source organism: Ligula intestinalis (assembly GCA_036362985.1). NCBI lineage: Eukaryota > Metazoa > Platyhelminthes > Cestoda > Diphyllobothriidea > Diphyllobothriidae > Ligula > Ligula intestinalis. The sequence continues at coordinate 46,171,213 of JAYGXS010000002.1, forward strand.
GGGTATCTCCAGTGATTACGTTGATGGTTGCATTGTTTTCTTTCCAGCGGTGAATGAGCATTTTAGGCTTCCAGTGAGTCCTAACATGCCCAACAAGGTCAATCTAGACCCTAAATGTGTGTTAAGTATAGGGATCAAATAATTGGAATTTGGCGGTAATAGTTTTGGCTCATGGCATTCTATTATAAAGCCTTTGACTTAACATTTGAAATAGATTTATTCGGTTGGCATCGAAGATAGATACCTAACCTTGCAGCATGCCAGCTCCATTTAGTGGTCTGCTTTAATTGGTTCTTAATTCACTCGGAGACCTCAGAGACACTCGCGAGCGGCTTTCTAGGTCGTCGTTTTGTTTTGCTCATCTTACCTGCGCTTAATCCCGCCGATGTGCACAGCGAAGATTCTTTGCAAAATTTAGCATACTGACAATACAGAAAATGGCCGAAAAACGAAATACCTGTTTCGTCATTATGCTGTCAATACATTACACGTGTTTTAATGTTGGCATAAACTTTCGGGCTTGGCACTGCCATTTTCATTGTGACTTATCTACTACAAATTAGCACCGCACCATGCCACCTCACAGACCGCTCGAGTAACTCTGCCTACGCATACAGGTGCCCACACATTAACATCACTGCCCTTAAGTGCTGAATAACTTCTTTTTATTCACGGCCATATGGCCGGAGCCGTCATACTTGACTCAGCTTCCACAGAGTTGCAGTGCGTAAAAGGCATTAAGATAAACAGTTTCTGCCAACCCACACATCCGCGAATCATTGTGGTCCGATAGTCAGTCCACCAAAAAGTCGAATTTACAGATCACGAATAATGCAAACTTATACTTATAGTCTGAAGGCTAACACTGTATTACCTGAAAGCTAACATTTCGGAACTCAATGTTAGAAGGTCCGAATGCATCAGCAGCATGGGATTGTAGTAGCTCTGCAGACCGACGCCCTCCTAACTCGTGACGCCACAGACGAGGTCACTCTGCGCATAGGACCTCGCGCGAAGACATTTCTCGGCCATGCCGCTAGGGTCAGGCGCAAACTGATGCTGTCGGAATTGCGCGCCGTGCCTCCTCGTCCTGGCCTCAATCAAGAGTAGCTTGAACTCACTCCATCCAATGAGATGCCCGCGTTAGTAGATTAGCCTCAATTAGTAGGTCAACCTTAATCCCTCTGGACAAGGGCCTTAATTTTTTGACTGCTGCCAGACCTCACTTTGGGCCCGACCCGACTAGGGGACAGACTACTTTCGTCTGGGAGTCAAATCTGCTCCTATCTATTATTCATTACTTCTGTACAGAATGTGCTGTTCCTACCCCTCTGACCTTCCTATGACTCCAGTTTATTTGTCCACCTGTGATAAAGTCACCAGGAGGACGTGCAAATTTTCAGCTAAAAGCTTTGTAATTTCGTTAGGACTAATCTTTGGGGGAGCGTGGCCGCTGAGGATTGTGGTGAATTTCTTCGTCGACATCGGCAGGTGCTGGTTCATGGGCCGATTCCCAAGGCATTGCGGGAGGAAGGGCTGTTACCTATAGAAGATGCGATCGCTGGAACAATAAGTTTATTTACCTGACGTTTCGGATTCTGTTGAGAACCCCTTGGTCAGAGGTAACCGTAAAATAACTTGAGTCATGCACAGATTGGGATGAAACATGCACAGATTGCATGGTATTAATAGTTCGTAGCGGCCACCCACATGCGCAATGTAAGTATCAGCTCCACCGCTGGGGGTCCTAATTGGTGCGGTGATGGCTTGGCAGTTCGCATTCAAGTCATTAATTGCCGCAATTTCGTTGTCCATGTTGGACGCAAGCTTGATGATGGCGCGATAATTATGTTCGCTGTCATCAGGATTGCTGCTGGACCCCGGCCCTCCACGTGACTGATTCTCCTGCTCGGATAATGTCTCAGTACGGAGTATAGGCACGGCAATTTGTTGCGCTTGTTGATTGACTGTGGGTCTATGAACCATGATTCTAGCAGCTCGCGGCTCACGCGATTGAAACTTATTGCGAGCATTTTGGCCTCGGTAAGCTTGAAAATATGGCCGGATCCCATCGAGTGAGCTGCAACTTGAGAGTTGATGTCTTCCCTCCTCACCGCTGCTGCGTGCTCGGCCATTCGCGTCCAGAGTAAGCTCCCGTTCTCTCCGACGTAGTTGCCTTGTCCCACTTGCCCAGATACGGTAAACTACTCAAACCATTTCCTGTCGTGGCAGTGGGTCTTTCGGTCTCATGACCCGGCGCCTGATGATTGCTTCGGGCCTGTGTGCAACTCCAACGCCGAGTGGAATGAAGAGGTGACTGAGCGCTTCCGATAATTCTTCACGTAGGTAGGTGCTGATACGTACGAAGGACTGATATCTAGAAACTTCAAAAATGAATCTCGAGCATCTGCCTGGTCTTTCTTTGGCTGTCTGCTCCTTTTCACCAAATCTTGTAGTTGACCTTGCTCTGAGGAGTAAGTCTCATAGAGAACTACGCTGTCCACCTTGTAGCCGACAGGAACTTTCCTCCTCTCCGACTGACTCTTAACCGCATACGTTAAAGAACAGCCGACGTGATGCGCGGTCAGTGCGCAGCTTTTCATTCTGACAGGAAAACAAAGCAGTGCCGCCCCCAAATAAGGCTAAGTAGTCATCACAGACAGCTGCCGCATTCAATAACGAGTCAGACTTTGCTTCGGTAGTAAAACTGTAGCCTGGCTAACTAGCTCGCGTCGAAGTGCACTTTCTTAAAGGCTTACCGATGCGGCTTCTCGAGGTCTCGATCAGCCAATCATAGTTCCCGCATCAATGAGGCGACGAATGGGGAGCTTGCATGCGTGCCCGACGCAAATTCCCTCTCTGCCCAAAATCTCCGGGCCGACCTAGCCAATAAAAGCTCTCCCTCCCTCCGTCTACTGCCCCGAGTTCTCTCAAACAGTCACTTGGGATCCGGTCGATCTATTGAGCGTACGGGGTCTCCCGAGTCAATCTACTCTCATCTATTCTTCTCTCCGTTGTTTACACAATACATTCTTCCTACTACTCTGGCCTGCACCGACTTCTCTTCTCCACTAAGTAACCATGGTCTGAAGATCGCAGTTGCACGGTTAGAATTACTTAACCGCCTGCGATATTGGTGACATTCCGACGTGAGATGAACACTCAATCTCTGATGTGGCCTGCCTTCTCTGCGTAGTTGCTGACTTCCCGACCAGTCCCAACGCAGTTCCCTGCGTATTTGGCGATTTATGGACCTGTCCTTACGAATTTGGTGATTGGCATTCGCGACTTTCTGCCGATAGCCCATTCAGCCCAGGTCATGGTTACTTTCCAATCCAACAAAGATGTCCCCTTATGAGTGTCAGCACCTAGATCCACTTCTCCATCTCCACCCTTCCTTCTACTGCCAACGATTCTTCCTTTTCAACTCATACTGATATGGCATACTGATTTGCCGTTGAAGTTCAACTTAGCCAACCAGGCTCCCTCCTACGTAGTTGAGATGCCCAATCTTCTACAACATGCCGATGCACGCGTAGTCGAGAACTTTCCTCCTACCGCAGACCCAGTTGCCCACGCGGACACGAGATGACCTTTCCTCCCCCCAAGCGGAACTGGTGGCACTAACCCGCCCCTCGCAACCTCATCTTGGTACGTATCTCCCTCACTTAACTAAACTATTCTTCCTCCACTCGTTGCGGTCTCTGGGGGAGTACTTGTAGTGGGTAATGCCTGGCTAACTAGCTCGCGTCGAAGTGCACTTTCTTAAAGGCTTACCGATGCGGCTTCTCGAGGTCTCGATCAGCCAATCATAGTTCCCGCATCAATGAGGCGACGAATGGGGAGCTTGCATGCGTGCCCGACGCAAATTCCCTCTCTGCCCAAAATCTCCGGGCCGACCTAGCCAATAAAAGCTCTCCCTCCCTCCGTCTACTGCCCCGAGTTCTCTCAAACAGTCACTTGGGATCCGGTCGATCTATTGAGCGTACGGGGTCTCCCGAGTCAATCTACTCTCATCTATTCTTCTCTCCGTTGTTTACACAATACATTCTTCCTACTACTCTGGCCTGAACCGACTTCTCTTCTCCACTAAGCAACCATGGTCTGAAGATCGCAGTTGCACGTTCGGCTTACTTAGCCCCCTGCGATAATATGACGCGGATAAATGTGGTCTGCCTACGCGATCCCTGCAGCTCACTCCTTAGGGCTTTTGATGTATCAGGTCGAAGCCTTTGAGATGAGACTGCAGGTTCCCGCGGCTGAAGTAGCCTTCCGGTTGGAACTTTAAACGGGCTATGGCCGCTGAACAATGCACGGTCCCGTAAAGCCACAAATTCGTGCTATCTGCCAATGAATGGCCGCGTTGAAGCACCACATCTTGCTCTAGTATATGCAAACGCGAAGATTTTCCACTTCCACATAATGACCATCATTCTAGACCAATGCCTTCGGCCTGTTAAAATATAACAGTGTGACGGAAACGGACTCGTTAGGAACATAAGCACCACATAAGTAACTTGAGCCGCACTACTGTTTACATGAGACACCTCCCAGACGGCTTTTAATGAAAATTTTGATGAATGTTAAGTTTTATAACTGACCTTCACTATCTGAATTTCTTTAACGTTGCAGCCTACTCTTTTATTCACCCGCCTACTGTGAAGAAAATATGAGAACAGACAAGGCTAAGAAGACGACCGTGTATCTCTTTTATTGGTAGATAAAAGCACCGATCGGTTATGAGACTTACTTGTCTCGGCGGAGAAACCCGACGTGGACATCCCAGTCTCCATGGTCGTTTTTGGCAGTGTTTATCTATTACTCTAGAAGCAGTACTAACGAAGAAAAGATAACCTACAAGAACGGTATCTGCCCCATCGCGCACGTAACATTTTAAGATCCCACGTTTTGTTGCCATGCTACTGAATGTTTTAGATTGCGGCGATCGACGCAACAAGCAGATCGATTAATTGATTAACTGCTTTCTCATTGTAGGCTCAGGTTTTAATCAGTCACCGGCTTGTCTTGCTCCTGGCGTCGCTGTTAGATCAAACTCGTGACTCGTTTTGTAGGTGCGGGGAGCCACCTGTGATAATGCGTCATCCCGTCTCACAGCCAACTTATCATCGTGTAGGTGCCATCCGAGCATGCGTTCTACGCCTTCGAGGGGAACTCAATCACCAAATATATCGACCCTAAATGACCTACGCAGGGCCACTAAGGCGGTGCTGTGATTCCAAAATGGACTGTGCATGCATCTCAGATGAAAGTGGTAGTAAATGACCCAAGCAACGTTCCGTGTGAAACCAACAGGAAAGAAGAAACGAAAGCACTGGAAGATCGTGTGGGAAAAAAGGTAAAATCACCACCTGAAAAATAAATGAAAGATAAGAACGTGGAATAAGCATATGATTCCACTCGATGGGTAAAATCTGTTCATTAACGTGCCACCGGATGGAACCAGTGAGATTATTTGTGAACATGCAGCTGAACCACGTCTGGAACTAGAGGCAACAGCCCTCGAGACCGTGAACATTAAACTAGGAAACTAGACAGCAATGTTGACTGTCTGCCAGTCTACTACGCGGACTGCTACAGACCTGCACGAAAAATATGCAGTTCCTGTTCGATGGGCAGTTGTATCGACAGATCGAGGGTGCAGCTGTGGGCCAGTCCTAACAGCCATTTCATGTCAAACCTCGAAAGAAAATTAGCCAATTAAAGACATTCTGCATATGCAAACAACATAGAAGTGTATGAGTAGTTGCGGATACAATTGGACGAACGCCCAGGCAGTTGGCAACTCGGTCAGCTGAGTATATCTGCCGAAGTG
>JAYGXS010000002.1:46202045-46284902 GCA_036362985.1 Ligula intestinalis
GCAATGTTTGCTGATGACATAAAACTTTGGAAGGTCATACGCAACCAAGACGATGAATTAAACCTCCAGGCAAATTTGCATAGACTGGAGCAATGGTCGACCCTTGTTCTCATGCCATTCAATGTGGCCAAATGCAACCTAATGCGCTTTGGTAGAACCAGCACTACGCCTTGGAGGTTGTATTACCTGAATCACACGCCGCTACCAGAGGTAGAGGTTCAGAAAGACCTGGGGGTGTGGTTCACGCCTTCACTGAAGCCATCACTCCACGTCCTAAAAGTGGCTAAATCCGCAATGTCGAGCTTGTATCTAATCAAGCGCGCCTTTGTTAAGTTTGACAAAGTTGTATTTGGCAAGGTATTCGGCACGTTCGTGCGACCTCAACTGGAATTTGCCATCCAAGCCTGGAGACCTTGGACAGCCAAAGACAAAAAACCTTGAAAGGGTACAAAGACGCGCAACAAAATTAGTACGAGGCCAATGGAACCTCCCTTATGAGACCCGATTGGTAAATCTTGACTTGTTTCCTCTGGATTACAGGCAGCTACGTGAAGATCTAATCCAGGCATTTCGCATGTTGCGTGGTCAGGATTGCTGCCTCCAAACAAATGACTTCTTTGAGCGGGCCACCACCTCTAGGTTGCGAGGACACCCCCTCAAATTACGTGTGACTGGTGCAAGACTTGACCCAAGAAAACTCTTTTTCTCTAAGAGGGTAATCCAGGCATGGAATTCCCTTCCTGCGGATATTGTCATGTCCCCTTCCGTGGATGTTTTTAAGGTAAACCTAGACCGATTTAATGAGTATCGTTGCGATAAAGTACTTCAAATCCAATCACTGGAGTATTCCGAATCTAAAAATTGAAGCGCTCTACATCCAAACCCTGAAATGCTATAAAAATATACTAATAGTAATTTGTAAGAAGTATTATTTTTAGCACTTAACCAAATGAGTTGCAACCATTATCTAGTTATGACGTCTCTGCTCACTATGCGATCTGCGCCGATCGTGTCTGAGGATGCATCTACCGCACTTATGGTCCTAGGCTACGCGGCCCTGTCACACCTTTTCTCGTATCGACCGACTGCTGACGACGTGGCGGGCTCCTCGGCTCTTGGCACAGCAAAGGCGTATCATGGTTGCATCTCCGGTCTTCGGGACGTTCTCATGACTCCGAGGTCTCCTCCTCGTATGGTCCTTCGGATGTAGATATTACTCGTCATGGACACCATGGCTACCGTCAACATTCACAGAAGTATCATGCCCCTATCATTTGCATACTTCCCCACGAGCGACAGTTTTTTCTCCTAAAAACCAAAAATGGCATTCCATTTTGAATTATGAGCCAGCCTTAGGAGTTTTCACTGTCTGCTCTTCTTCCCCAGTTACACTGCTGGCTCGTGTAAACTGAGTGTGAGTTTATTACTTGAAACAAGCGAGTAGTCGTTTGAAATTGTGTCAATTACTTCTTTGGAATGTTCGGCTTTGCCGATGCATTTCTTAAATCCTATGTACCAAGAGGGAGTTCAAAGGCATTTGCCTATATTTCCTTTAATAAATTTGACTTGACTTGACTTGACTGTGGGAGGTCGTTCGCCTGTTGTATGCTCTGTTGCGTGAAGAATTCAGAGCGGAGGTTGAGCTTGGACATCTTTATGCGCAGCTTCATAGTGTGCCAACGGAGAGGATACTGCCACGTAAACATGTCCTCAAAGCGCAATTTTTTCTCAAGACCGTGTTTTATCTTGTAAGCTAAGGTGAGATACCCTCTTTTGCCTGTAATGCAGAGGGAATAACTAAAGGCATGTCAGTCCGTCTATAGAGTGGTTCTTTAGACTATTTTCTAGCTTTGTTGCCCAACGCTGCACTTTCTGAAGACATGTTGCGTCTTTTGCTAGCAATGGCCATATGCCATATTCTAGGTGCGGTCAAACGAATGTACCGTACACTTTGTCAAAGAGACCTTCGTCGAAGTCTAAAAGCGCCTTTTGTTAACGTGCAGCACTCTCGTGGCTCTATTTGCAGCTTTAATACATCGTAACGAGAGCTTCAGATTGCCCTGTGCCCAAATGCCGGGGTCTTTCTGTGAAGATTCTACGGGAATCGGACTGTTTTTCAAGTGATTTGTGCTCGTGCTGTGGGGTATGGGTTAGTTTGTTGGACGCAAGTGGGGGACGACACATTTTTGTATACTGAAACCCAGGAGCCAACTTTCAGACCACGTCTGCAGTTTGCAAAGATTATTTCACTGAGCTTTTCGGTCGCCAGAGCTTAACGTCATCGGCGAACATGATTTTATCGCAGTCCAGTTCTTGAAGGCTCTCGTTAACATAGAGAATGAAGAGTAGAGGACCGAGAACCGAGCATTGAGGAACACCACTAACTAAGTTTGTTGTAACGGTGACCTACAGGCTGTGTCACCAAATGTTATAACGGTGGTACTGCGTCGCCAAATTGTTGTGACAGTGGCCAAGGCTGCAATATTAGCTGTCTAACTACGCCTCGTGTGAGCTATCAGAGATAGGGGGAGAGAAAACAACAAGAATTGTGCAGAAAGCAAACGTCTGTGAGTGTAAGACGTACAACAAATTTAGGGAAACGAACGTGTGTGAGTTAGGTCGAAGAACCAATCAGATTCTCTTCTGAAAAAGTGGCCTATCGTATTGGCTGTCGGCTCAGTGGATGCTGTGGTTTGGATTCTGACTTATCAATCAATTGACGGCTTGTGTACGTTCGCCCATGAAGGCTTATCGATAGCCTGCTTGGAGTGCGCCTACGGCTTGAAAGCTACTGCTTGCTAAGGCTGTTTGTTAGGACATCTTTACAACGTCCACCTAGTCTGATTTATTCTCCCTGATGCAAACGCGCTGTTTTTGACCGATCAAAAATGTCCTGATCCAGTGCAAAATTTTCCCGTTGATGTTGAAAATGCTCAGTTTGTGTAAAAGGCGTTGATGAGGCACACTCTCAAAGGCCTTGCGGAAATCTATGTACACTACGTCCACTACGAAGCCCTCTTCTGAAGCACTTGTCTAGGCCTCAAGTACAGTCAGCAAATTTGAAAGGCAGAAGCGCTCTCGCCGAAAGCCGTGTTGGAAATTTTTATGATGTCAGTTTCATCGCAAAATTTAAGTATGGCCTGCTTGACAAGGACCTTTATCATTTTGCAGGAAAGGCAAGTCAAGCTTATGGGCCTAAAGCTGTTTGCAGCCATCTTGCTTCCTCCCTTATATAACGGTACGATGTTGGCCATCTTCCACTGCAAAGGCAAGTCCCCTGTGATCATAAAATTCTCGAACAGAGATGAAAGAGGCACCGATAGCTTGGTCGAGAGTTATTTGAGTATCAGCCCAGGGTTCCCATCCGGTCCAGGAGACTTGTCTGGTTTGATGTAACTGAGGACATGTCTTACGTCTGCGACAGAAAAGGTAACAGTTTCAAAGATGGCTGTACCTTCGCCCACTACTACTCACGGATTGTTCTCAGTCGATTCAATCGTAAACGCCGATCTGGAAAACTCGGACACTTCCCAAGAATATCCCTTAGAGTTGCTTTGTCCTCCCGGTGCTTCCTTTGATTGCAGATATATCCATGAAACTTCTTTGAACATACTGCGGCTTGTGTTGTAAGTAGACGCTCAAAGGCAGTTCTAGTTATTTGTATTTCCTTACTGCATATATTTCGTTGCGCTTTATATTTAGCAAGTGATGTTGGATCTTGAAGGTTCACGATTCTCTTCCTATTCTTCGTTCTGTGGGGGTGAGATCGTGATATGAAATATTTTTCGTTTTCCAGATATTTGGAAACGCGGTCTCAGCAAGTGAAAATAGAGTCAACTTCCCTGGCTGAAAAGATTTTAACTAAAATAAGCGGGTTATTGATACGGAATGTCACGCAAATAGCACTCGCTATTTTATAAGGAAAACCACAGGTGTACATGAAATCAACATGCACGTCAAGTGCCCGTGTGGAGTCAAGGACATACTTCAATAATAAGTTACACGTTCTCTAATGTCTCTCGTTAGATTCACTCGCAACCAAACGAAAGGGTGACTTAGGACACTTACAGTCCTAGAAAAAAGAATTGAAGGTGTTCCCATCCGATACGCTCCCAAGAATCGAAACTAGGCAGCCAAAAATTCAGCGTGAGGCCATTACAATTATCTGAATCGGTCAAGTCGATTTTTGTTTTAATCTAAACTAGGACTTGAAGGTGTTCTCAAGTAACGCTTTTGTCCAGAGGCTTAAAACTTTCGACGATCGCTACGGGCCCAATAACTTTAGAACAAGCAAGACCGTGGAATTTTAGTAACAAGTAAGTAGACGTTGTCTGAAATTCAATGAAAATTTAACGGGTTTAGCTAATATACACCGAGAAGACAGTTCGATCGCTAGGAATCTTTTTTAAATTGACATAAGGGCATTTCTGATAAGACCATACTGCAAAAGGTCAGACGTTTGTTGGGAATTTGAGTGCATATTTCTGTTCATTTATTGGTTACCACACCTTAAGCCCGTCCTCGTACTGTACCGCATCACGCTTCAAGCATTACCGACATTAAATCAGTATACACAAAACAGAAATCACCCAGAACGCTGACCAACGTTTCGCGAATGGTTGCATACTCTGATTTGACGTTACTAGTACTTGATCGGTCATTCAATAGTGCGTAACCCATTTTACGTTATTCCCCGCATACTCTCGTTGTAAGTTATAAAAATACCCTTCTTTCGAATTTGAGACACCCAGTTATTTACTCTCCATTCACGTGGGAATTTATTATCTAATACCATCCTCTCTAATCCTCTGTTTTGTTTGTCTGCATTTGTGATCATTAGGTCATATCTACAGTACGCTGCTACCTTTCTAAATACATGAAAACAAGTTATTTTATCTACAACATATCACCATCCCAATATTTGTCAAATGCGGCCAATCTGTCGCATATGCAATTCACCAACAACATTAACATCGACAATTCTCCGTAGGATGACAACACGAAGTAAAAAGCGTGTGCAGAATCGGAAATGGAGAAGTTGAAAGCCGATCCGTATTCATGGTTGATGTGAATGTCGTGAAAAACTTGAACTGTGAGTATAACATGACCTTGAACCTTTGTCCCTTTAAAATGACCCTGTATTTACCTTACCATCTGCTCTCCGTGAATGGAGCCATTTTTGCTGAAAATTCAGGTTTGTAAAATACTCAGTATAGCATTCTTCTTCTTCAAAATACCACTTAAATGCCCGCTTCAGGCAATATGCGATTCATCGACAAAATAATCCGTGCGAATCAATTTTAGTCATCCCCTTATGTATGCGTAGGCGTCACTCTAATGCCCCACGTTTTCCGACGTCCCGACAGCTGCGATGACGAGGCCCTCTGGGCCTAAAATATCAAATATATTGATATTTATTATTTATAAACTAACTAACCAACAGGCACCCTGTCAAACGAAGGCAGCCACTCAGGCTTGACGTCAGTAAGTCATGGGCACGTAGCACGTATCGGCCGGCTTACCTGCGTCACCCCTCTTTTCTTGGGCTTGGGTAAGCCAAATTCTGGCCTCTGACCTAATCAGTTTCAAGTCAAAAACAAAACAATTACGAACGCACGCTGACAGTAGCAGACACAACTATCTCAATAACACTTCCATAATTACACGCGCCCGGAGACGTGCCATGTTCAGTCATTCAATTAAATGGCTCTGTGTAGTGAATAAATAATTACGGATAGATTTTTAACGTTTTATATCCGATTGGACGAACTCTTTATATGCATTTTTGGTCGATCGCTTACACTTGGCCCCCAAACACGCACATATATGTCAGTAAAAATCCATATTTATGCATTTTGAGCAAGCCATCTACCTCAAGATGTCTCCCTTTGTCTAGCTTTTCAGGTTCTTTTGCACGAGTCTGATTTATTTATTGTCGGACACGTTCTCTTATCCCTGTCCCTAACCCCTTGATAACAGAAGACTCAAACGCTTGGACTTCTGAACACTGGAAAACTTTTCATTATAACTCAGTTCGTGTTGGATATTGACCTTTAGTTACACTAAACTCCCTATATTATTATAATTATTTGATGATTAATAATTAAGACGTGTATTGGCAGACCTTGACTTCTTGAATATTCATTTTTGAAAACATTATTAAAAGTTTCCTTTTAACAGGTTTATCTTACTAATCTGAGCTGCTATTTGCTATTGTTTTAATTTTTCAACTTAATGCATATTGCAAAACCTTTCTTTCCTCACGCTCAATCTCATTGGTTGTTCTTGTGATAACTTGTTAGTGGATTGTGCAACCTATGGCACACTATATAAGTCTATCCACAGGCTTACTTCGGTACATTAGGAACGACCTTCCGCATCTCGCTGTACCTGGGCAATTTTGGGTGTCGGTCTTGCTACTTACATCACGTCTGCCTATTTGTAAGTTCGCTTTTGTATTATAAAAATTTGATCACATATTGCAATGAAGTTTTGTGAATAATTTTCTAACGATAGATGTTTCAAGGGACCTCATCCTCTTAGGCCTTAGAAACTACATGACTTATGTATTCTTAGTTAAACATATTCTCTTCTGTGTCGGTGATAATTTTGAATGTAAGGCTCAGTAACTTTAATCCGTTTTTCATGTTCTCCAGTTATTAAATAACTGGTTAACTGGTTACTTCTCGTTCATTTTGCTTATCAGTCATACCAGTTTGTTTTGTGCCACGTAAACTTTGATGACTAGTTTTTATATGCCTCTTTTGCATACGGTTTGTTTGTAGACCGTGTGGTTACTTTTTGATTCCGAAATGCTTGTTTGAAGATTATAGCGTCCAGGTTGTTGTCCACATTGTCCAACATGTCAGAAAATACAGATTGCGATGCTCAGGTTATGGAAAAAGGAAATATAGACCTCTCACTCAAGCTAACTAAGGAGTATGCGTGTCGCGTAGACGGCAGTCTCAAACCAACCGACCCATTCTTTGAAGAGACTCGCAAATTTGCATGTCTATTAAAGTACACTGTGTGCCGACATATAGGTAAAATAAACGCACCTTTTTCCTTTTTGTGAGCTATACTTGCGGACAAGTGTTAATTTATTGACGTTGCAACTCTAATTTTACTTGAAAATTGGATTGGTACTCTGTTTGGTGCAAAGTTTGTGGGTAAATTTTGATGCAGCCTGTGATTTCTATCAAACCCGTAACTGAATTTGAAGGTAAGTGTTACAGCTCACTTCCGTATAGATCCTAATCAAAAAATACATGTCAGTATTTGGTGATTGGACATTTCTTTTCGAGGGCTATCCTCGTTTCTTAAAAAGTCAAATTATCGCCTACAATGAACTTAATTTTACAATATGGCCAAAGTGCAATGCTTACTGAGGCTCACTCAAAGTTTTGAAACCGACTATTAGTACGATTTAGCATCTTTAGAATCATAAACAGAGCTGCTGATTAAGGAGGATATTTTGTTGCATATCCTAATAAGTGTTTTCAAGTATCTTAAATGTCATTTACACACGATTCCAAAAGTGACACTTCCTGATAAATTGTTTTCTACAGGTTGAAATGTTGGACGAATATGAACTGGTGCTAGTTCTCACAGGCTTTCTGATGGCCTTCTTATTAGCCTTTGGAATTGGAGCAAATGATGTTGCAAACACGTTTGGTACAAGTGTTGGAGCCAAAGTTTTGGCGCTGCGGGCGGCATGTACGCTTGCTTCAATTTGCGAATTGTCTGGGTCTATTCTTCTTGGTTTGTCAAACAACTTTCAATTTTCATTACAATTAGGTGGCCACGTATCAAAAACTATAAAAGACGGTATTGTTGACATAAGTCGATTCAACAACAGTGTGGATGGTGTAACACTTCTTATGCAAGGTCAAGTATCTTCGCTTGCAGGTAATATTATGTAACTTTTTTATACGAATTACTTTTGAGATAGGCAACTGAAATCTTACATTCGAAGTTAAACGCTTTTCAACGTTTCCCATCAAATTATTATTTGTACGTTTAGAAGTTTACTTATTTTCTCAAAGCAAAAATGAACACATTTCAAAACAGATATATTGTGTACTAGGATAGCAACTCCAAATTTTCACTGCTTACTTACCTAATAGTTTTCTATAACTGCTGCCTTTATTTTCGATGGATTATGTAGGTGCATGCATCTGGATGCTTATTGCGACATTTTTTCGCCTACCTGTGTCCGGAACACATAGCATCGTTGGAGCGACGGCGGGATTCGGTCTGGTTCAGTTCGGGCTGCGAGGCATCAAATGGATGGGCCTTCTGAAAATAGGTAGGCAATCAAAAATTAAAATCTATCCGTTTTGGTAAAATTTGTGGTATTTGTAACGTTGTCAGTGTTTGATCAGCCTGCGCCACCAACTACTTCTGCAGCACATTTTATTGACCAAGTGAGGTGAAAGAGAGTTCAACAACAAGGTCCTTCCTGGAGGATGTATTGACACTAAAACGTGATCTGCTCGGCTCCTCGAACACACAGAAACCTGTTTGTGACTCATAGTCGTAGTCATGGGTCTTTTTCTTATTATGTTTTGTGTTAGTGTTAGTAGGAATTATGGCGTGAAATAATCGCGCTTTTCAAGGATTAATTACACTTTGATCAATGACAGGCTTAAGGGTAATTAATTTGAGGGTAAGTGAGTTAAGACTTAGTTCTCACTTTGCTGCCTACTATATACAAGTACGTCTTTATCTGTAATTAAGTAGCCTGTGGCTGTCACAGTTTACAACCGATACATCCGTTCAATTCATTTTGGCTGGAAATAATTATTTCATGGGGCTCATAATAGGAGACGTTTTAGCTTAACCGAAACAGAAAATAAATCAATGTTACACCTTTTTTATCGGATTTAATTTGACACTCAGGGACCTAAACTTGTTTTTAAGAATAATAGTTCTTCTTTAAGAATTCATTTTAAAGAGGAACCTAGTCAATCAAACGACTGTTCTTTTGATATCCGCGCAACAGATTAAACACGCGCTCTTCTTTCATTTTAGTCCTTTCATGGTTTATCTCTCCTATCCTCAGTGGTGCCGTGTCCTTTTTTATCTTCGTCTTCATCAAGCAATTTGTTTTATCAAAGGTACCTACAACCTATTTCACATTTGACTTGATGTCCTGCAAGTTTCATTTGTGTACATAATAAGGGCTTGCGTTTAATTAATCGATTCACATTAAGGAAAGGCCACTGGAACCGGCACTGCGATCCTTGCCGTTCATCTTTGCCTGTACCATCATTGTGAACGTATTCTCTGTCTTATTCGGTGGAATTCCTAGTAAGTGTTATATAAACAAACCTCTCAAATTGTTGTATATTTATAAGCAATTTGACTATACAAACTCTACAGAAGCATTTACCTGAAATGATTTATTATTTTCCACTAGTTTTCAATTTGAAGATTTCACTTTGGGCTGTCCTCGTGGCGTCATTTTCGTCTGGACTCGTAGTCGGTCTGTTTGTGTACTTCCTCTTTGTTCCCTTCGTTAGAAAGCGAACACTCCGTACGTTTTACTTCTTTCTATATAATCTTATTTTGTCTCATACGAAATAGTTTTTTGCATTGTTTTTTTGTTATGCATACGATAGTGCTAACTTTTCCATACTGACATAAAATTTTCTGTATTTAAAGGGTATGTGGAGTTTCTTAAGCAGAGAGAACTTGACGGCTGGAATGGAACCTCAGACTTTGATCAGCCATCGCGGTTCCGGTCTTTCTTTAAAAATGTATACAATGGTTTCCTCGACTTCGTACATTGTCGTGTCTGTCACAAAGGTCAAACATTGGACATAGAAAGCGGATTGCAAGAATCTACATCCGGTGAGTGTTTTATTTGCTGGATAAGGTACTTTGGTTCAGCAATTTTCTGAATACACTGTGCTCAGGTCTGAATGGTAAATGCTTATCTCGCCTTAAATCTCATGGTTTTGACTTTCACTGGTGTAGTACTATAGAAAACTTAAGACACTTATTACGAAATGATCACCAATTGATCCGGCGTTCGACAAATAGTATTCCTTATCCATGCAGAACTTTTTCATTCATTCGATCTCATTCTGTTTTTCAAGTTGACGTTGGTTGGTTAGTAGCCCTTGTTGGATGAGGGGTTCCCGCCGGAGTCCAAACTGGGTGCAGTTGGGAGACGGAGAAAAGCCGCGACCTGGGCCGGCTTGAGCCAAAGGTCCTCGGGGGTGAGTTGGGTGCCTGACCGGAAACTGCAGGCGAAGAGATGATGGCAGTCATGCGGCGAGACGCCGCAGTCGGGTATGGATGGTTCGAGCCGGTGTTGGTACTGGCGAAGGAGCATGCAGTAGCTACTGCGTAGCTGCGCCAGGGTACAGAAGTTACCCTTGGGAGATGTCCTTTCGAGGCGGCAATCGAAAGTGGATAGTCACCCAGAAGGACCGGGGGTGGTAGCTGGATTTTGCGTCCACAATGGCTCTCTGGTGAAGCCGCTGGTAGCCTGCCTTGATGACGGAGCCATCAACGGGTAGATCCAAGAGAGACGAGGTGACAACTGCCTTGTGGAGACCTCGGTTAGACGTCCGAATGGAGCGTTGCAACGATGTTGGTTCGGGTGGCCAGTTTGTGAACAGGTCCACCAGAACTGCTGGCCCAGTAGTTTTTTGTGCGCAGCAACTGGCAGGACGGAAGCCTCCGCGTGAAAGTGATCGATGGATGACATTTTATAGCAGCCCGTGATCGTGCGGAGGGCACCGTTCTGGGCTGACTGAAGGCGGCGGAGGTTGGAGGAGCTGATTGTGGGAGAACAGATTGGTGCCAAATAGGTGAGCTGCGGCTTGGCCAGCGCTTTGAATTTTGGTCGCCAGCGTCTCTTTCGAGCAGCCCCAGGATGTGCCCGCGAGAGCCTTGAGGACCTTGGCGCATTGGCTCATTTTGATTGCGAACTCCCTCGCATGGTCCGCGAGCGTAAAGAGCGGATTAAAACGGACGCCAAGGAGCTTGGGCTTACGGAACAGCGGCAAAGCCTCACCGTTGACGATGATAACTGGGTGACGGTTGAACATTTTCGGGTCCAGCGTAAAAGCAGTGACGGACGACTTGGCTGCCGAGATCTTCAACCAGCGCTGAGTGAGGAAGTCCACAACATTAGGCATGAATTTCGAGAGGACCTGTGCAGCCTGATCGATGTGATGGTGCTGGCAGAAGAAGGTGACATCATCCTCGTATGATACCACCTTGGCGGTTGCCGGAGGGAGTGGGCGTTCCCGCATGTAAATGTTGAACAGCGTTGGGCTGAGCACAGGGCTTTTATGAACACTGCAGGTCTGCTTACGGGGCTTGGAGAGAGTGTCGCGGAAAAGGACACGATCGTGGCGGCCATGGATGTAAGCTGCCAACCATCGGACCAGGCCAGTCGTGACGTTCAGGGAGACTAAGTTCTGCAGGAGCTGATCGTGGCGGATACAGTCAAAGGCTCGTGACAGGTCAATTGAGACTGCCACGGTCCGCGAAGCGGGCTTCTGTTGATTGAAGCCCTCGAGGATGGTGTCGCTAGACAGATCCGCTGCAGATGTCAGAATTGGGTGGAGAAGTCGTTTCAGAATCTTCGCCAGTGGACTGAGGAGGGCGATTGGGTGAAAGGTCGCTTGACTGGGGTCCTTGCCAGCTTTGACCAGTGGGATGATGATGGACTGGCGCCAGCAATCGGGGATGATTGAACTGGCCAGCGAAAGATTGGAAATGGCAGCCAGGTAGGCAGCCACCTTAGGACCGATATGGCGCAAATGGATGGGTGTTAGGCCATCTGATCCTAAGGCTTTCGTTTTCCTGACGGCGGTGAGGATAGCATCGGCCGAGAAGATGTCCGGAGGCGGGGCCTTATGGAGTCGGCGAAGCAGGGAACGTTGACTTTTGGGAGTAGACATCGAGCGGGGCGAGAACAGTTTGTTCATCTTCGCGGCAATCTGATCGTTGTTAGAGATGAAGATATCGTTCCCGAAACTAATGGACTGGTTAGGTGTGTCAGCCCGGGGACTTGGTCAGGTTGTGAAGTAGTTTACAGGTGGCAGCTGAGTTGCCGCAGAAATAACAATCTGCAACTCTTTTACGCTAAGGTTCCTGTTTGTCATCATTGACGGTCTTGGTGATAAAGCCGTTGATTTCGCCGACACGCGGGTCATTTGCATCTCGCGCTCGAATCTCGTCTCTCTCTCTCTCTCTCGTTCCAGTCGGGAGGCTTCGCTTGGGTAGTTAGGGTGGAGTATCTGAATGTGAACGTTCGGTATGTGGTGGCCTGCTGCTACCAGAAGCAGGTGACGAATGGCCCGCTCCGCCGTAAAGACACAGGTGGGGGCCGGGAGCTGATCGGTTCCAGCTTTGCATTGGGCGGTAAACGCTGCCCAGTCAGCTCTCTTGAAGTTGATGAAGTGCCTGTTTGGAGCCTTGATACGGTCGGCTGAGGTTGCCAATTTGAGCACTATAGGAAGGTGATCGCTCCCTAGGCTGATTGCCATGCTCCAAGTGGTGGAGGCTACCAGGCTGAGACTGGCAAGGGAAACATCGGGAGAGCTGGGGGCACCGGTGGGTGGGAGCCGCGTTGGGCTGTCCTCGTTGAGGACTGCGAAGGGAGCTTGGTCTATTTCATCGGCCAGGGCTTCTCCCCGGGAATCGGCCGCCAAGTTGTAGCACCATAGGTCGTGGTGGGCATTGAAATCACGTAACACAAAGCGGTCTCTAGAAGGTTAATAGGGAGCAATGGAGGCGGTGAAACTAGGAGTACAACTGGAGGTTGAAGGGATGTAGATTTTCTCGACAGTTAGCGGCACCGGGCCAATGTCGAGGGAAATCGCCGAAACCTCCGTGGGGTCGGCACCAAGCATGGGGAGCTGATGGTGGGCAATGGATTTCTCCACTAAAAAGGCCAAGCTTCCGCCTTTGTTGCGACCGCGGTCACGGTGGACGATCGTATAGCCGGCACAGGAGGGGACCTTGGTGGAGTAAGTCCACTTTATTTCCTGGGCAGCCGCTGCAGCTATACTGTGCGAGCGCATGAAGGCGAGGAGTTAGTCGAGCTTGCCAAGTAGGCCGTTGGCGTTGAACTGAAGGATCTTTAGACCAGGCGGTGTGGCAAGGTCAGAGATTTGAGGCAGGATTGAATTGAGGGCAGGGCGGGCTTTAGCCGCAGAAACAACTGGCGGCACGGGACAGCTGGGACATGCGAAAGCGGGCGACCATCGGCAGCTTTGGCGAGGCCACTGCAGCGGAGATGACACCAGCCATTGCAGGAGCCGCAGCGTACAGACTGGTCGCGGCGGACTTGGCAGAACGAGCAGTACCAGAGAGGACCGGGGTTGGCCTCAATTCCGGTGGTGAGTGGAGAAGTCGGAGCAGCGTGGCCGGGAGGGGCTGCTCCGTTATCAAAAACACGGGTTGGGCTGAGGGGGGGGGGGAGCCAAGGTGGGGGGAGGGGGGGGGGGGGCCTGGGCCGCCGGGGGGGGGGGGGGGGGGGGGGGGGGAAGGGCAGGTGGCCACGCGAATGGAGACGCGTCCGCTGTGGTTCCCTCAAGTTGACGTATCATTCAATGACGGCTTAGTTCAGTTTTCCTGATGAGGAGCTATAGGCGAACTTGTATATAATAACGACACACCTTAATACTTCAGTTTCTGTTTTAAAATGTAAAAGAAACACTATTAGGACAGCTGAACATGAAGTGGTCTTTTAATATAGCGTGCCACTTTGTACGTCCAATAAACCGATAGTGCTTCTCCAATCGAGGCATCAATGGCTTTGTGAAAATTGCTGGGAAAGCTAGGCGCCTTCTGGTCAGAGCCAACTATTCGCAGTATATTTCGCTCACTTTATGGCTAGCGGTCCCCGACATGACTAAGTTATGATATATTTTCCCAGCCAGGCTATAAAACCCGTCTCAGAAATGTTCAAAGGGACAATACGAGTTCTGTCCGTGTTTATGCTTAGGCCAGCTTGATATTAGTGCCTCTGCAGCCTGCATCTGTAACCTTACCTTTTTCTTTCGACCCGCGTCAGCTGTTAAATCGGACAATGGGGTGAAATATTTTTACACCTTTATGTGCCACTGGGGCAGAGACTGCGTCGTTTTCGGGGTGTTGCAACTAACTTTGCTTCTCCCGAGCAGGCCGGTGCCTCCGCACACCATTTACTGTTGTGGCCGATTTGATAGCAGCTGACCTGCACAAAAATGACACCCTAGTAACTGTGTTTTTTGCGGTATAATGCCATCTTATTTCCAGCGGACTACTACCACCACCACTGCTGGTGTTGGGGGACAGAGAACTACCGAAAACAGCCATCCATCTGTCACTCTATGACAGGGTGGCGTGTACACAGGATGATGGTCAAAGGGATAGACGTTCTCTGAGAGGTGGGTTTCGGCTGCTTTTCGGGCTTTAATGCTCGTTGAAGGCGGCATTTTCTGTGGACTCCCTGCACAATATGTTATGGTCTGTGAGTCATTTTAGTCTTTATTTTGCCGGACGCTGACATAGGATATGTCCCTATATCTGTATCCGGCTCCTAAATAATCCTCTTCCTTTGTACTCTTGTCTCAAAATGTCACTACGTTTTTTCTATGTCTGGGAAGGTACGCCTATTTGCTTGCACCTGTGAATCTAGTTACACGCTTCTCGGTAGCGTTTTTCACCTTGCCCTTTTGTTTTTTCAGTTCATCACTTGTTACGGACGGTAATCTTAATTTCATAATTTCTCTGTATTCAATAAATACCACTGATCAGATAAGTCTCATTCTTGGGGGGTGGGTTCCATTCATTTTATCCCTTCATAAGTAAAAGGTAGATTCGTCCTATTTTGGAATGCATGGAACACACTAGCTTAGGCCGTTTGTCAGTTGCTGGCGGTTGGTGCTTATTTAAGCTGCTACCTCGTGACATTGGACGAGTCCACTGGTGGCGTCAGCCTGTGCTTTGACGGAGCAAGCAACGCCCTGCGGGAAGGCACGCCCTCGGGAGAAAAGGGCAGGAACATTGTTTCGCATGCCGCCCTAGTAACGTGACTTCCGTGTGCCACGGAACGCCATATGTGGTTTCGCGTACGTCGAGGCGGCATCAGGCCAGCGGCCATCTTTTGCTTAACTGGCTTTTGAACTTTTAGTCTTCCTGTTAGCGGCTATGATACCTAAACGAAAAAAAACACAGTTTTAGCGGTGTTGACTTAATTTCTGAATGAGTTGGCCAAACTCTAGCACACATACAAGGGTATTTCTGGAATTGGTTCAAAGGTCATCACTGCCCATGTTGTTTAGGCTGGGCTTTCAACTACCGGCATCCGAAGCTGTTTCCTCCCGGTGAATCCTCAGATATTCTTCTGTGAACAGAAAGGGAACCGACCGTCGTGTAGTAGCTTAGTCATCTTGCTCCCTGCGTGCCTTCCATCTCCTTCCTGTTACTTAACTCGTTTTATATCGTGCACTTTGAAACTCGCCTTATAATTTATGTTAGAAAGCAACGGTTTATTCAGGATTTCTTCTCATTACAGAAGACATTTCCATCATGTTAGTCTTATTTCCGCTTGTCAACTTATGTTAATACTGACGAGCAAAGCCAACCAACCAATCAATATTAACCATTTTTAGTTCATGCCTCAGCCGAGGGTGACATAAGGCCAAAACCTATTCACCGAAATGATGCGCTCAGTTCTAAAGCTCAACTGCTGCATCAAGTGGCATCCGAGTCGACCTTGGACAGCCGCGAAACGCCCGAGCGGACAGTAGACGATGGTAAATCTTTGAATGTGGTCTGACTTTTATAATTCATTGGTTTTGCGTGTGCCTTTGCGTATTTCCCTGAATTGTTTATCGTACATTCTTTTGCCCGAATATTTTGACAACTTAAAGTACCAAAAAGTTCGGAAATTTGATCATGGCTTTCACATGTTTTCGAAGATCGAGCATCAGACTTATTTTAAAGCAAACTTTCGTCTTGTTATCTTATACTTTTGTTCGCTGCCATTTTTTTCCTTTAAGGCTCACTTTCAATGGAGAAAATAAACCGAAGCTCACCGAAGAATAATATTATATTACTGTCAGGTACTGATGTAACCGCAAGCGACGATGGCGATGCAATATTTGTAAGTACTCTACGCTCCGAACTGATTTAACTATAGCGTCGAGCACAACATGTTTTAAAGATAAGCATAGAGCTCCAGTTATGGTTTCAGCTACGATTACGGCAGAGGCATACAGTCAAGTCTTTTACATCACCAAACTTGCAAGATTTATTTTCCTTTTTAGTATTCGGAACCAACTGTCATGACTGATCGACCTGAGGAGGCCAAAGTCTTCTCTTATGCGCAGATTCTTACGGCAACGTTCGGGTCTTTTGTTCATGGCGGCAATGATGTGAGGTAGGTCCCCACAAATTAAAACTAAGCAGAACTTTCAAAATCAGTCTTGCTAATGGTACATTTTCTCACTTTTAATACTTCAAGCAACGCAATTGGACCTCTTATTGGGCTTTGGATTGTAAGTACAACGGGATCCGTTACGATGCAAAAGAATATACCTATCCCTCTTCTTATCTACGGAGGAATTGGCATTTCCGTCGGACTTTGGGTTTGGGGCTTCCGTGTGATTCAAACCATTGGTGAGGATCTCACAACAATGACCCCTACCAGGTAAAAAATATTGATTACGAAAAATTACGGTTTTCTAAAATCGTCAAAACGTAACCGAATGCGGTCTATGGCTAGTGTATTTTTAATTAATCAAGATGCATGGTCACCATAGTTACACGGTTTGAGTTATTTTCTTGATTTTGTACTTTAATTCCCATAGTATTCGACCGCACGGCTAGACTATCGTTCAGCGGCCTATTGATGCCTACGGGTGCCCTAACACGAATCACAATAAATTTTTCATCAGGCAGGTTGCTTAGAATAAATTTTGTACTCTAACGTCTTACATATAAATCCAAATTAGGAGGCAGCGCTTGTGGGCAACCTTATTTAATGGCGATTCGAGGTTGGCATGCAACAATGCCGACATCAGGCCTTGTGGCATAAGACATTCGGCATGCCAGACCTTTGTCCTCAATGCCTTGTGCTGCAACTGCGTATTTGCCACAGTCCATTGTCTGCTTGGTTGGTTGTCAGGCTAAATTTACCGAAGGCCGTTATCGTCAGAGCTAACGGGTGAACCCGTGTTCCTGGCTCGTTTGCAAATTTGCTTCCTGCTTATTGGCTGCGCCACTTCGTTAAACTGTCGGTACGCTATGCGCGCACGACGTCTGGTGATTTGGGGAAGACAGTATCGATCGATACGTGCTGCAAAATGGGGGGAAGGATGCGTGCGCGCAGACCTCTATGGTTCCTTCTTTGCCGCGGGCATGTGCGGATGTCAAACCCTGGAAGCCCGCTCTGGTGGCTGAAACAGCCTAGTCCCCTATGTATTCAATCCGCTTCCTTCAGCTTACTATGCCAAGCCTTTTAAGTTTCCCAGTCGGAGTGACCACTAAGAATATTTCTGTTCTATTTATATCCATGCAAATTCCATTTCGGCACTTTCTTTTGATTATTTAGTGGTGTGAGCATCGAACTTGGCTCCGCAGTTACGGCTTTGGTGGCCAGCAAAGTGGGTCTGCCCGTATCAACTACACACTGTCAAGTTGGTTCTGTGGTCGCAGTCGGCCTTGCCCGCTCACGCAGCGGCGTAAACTGGAAGTTATTCATCAGCATCTTTGTCGCCTGGGTGGTGACGCTCCCAGTGTCCGCTGGCATCTCTGGCCTTGTTATGTACACAATCACTCACATCTGAGCTCCAGCGAAGGCTAAAATCCGATTATTCGAAGAAAGGAACTGATGTTTTTATTTGATATATATGTTTATTGAAGTAATTTGTATGAAATACATCGGAGTCTTGGATGATTTTGCAAAAAAAAGCAAATTTAGCAGACTAGTTTACTTTTCGGAAATAAAAAAGAACATTTGTTAAAAGTCTGCGTTTTTAACAGTTGTACCTGCGTGCAAACATTTCTTACTTGCTTACTTACTCTTAGTGAATTTCTGGTGGCCGCTGTGAGATCACTGATTCTCGCCGATCAGACTCAATTAAAAAACCGAAAGCAGTCGCTCGGCTCTGCTAGGTTGGCCCCACAGCCCTTCCACTGAGCATATCGTAGGGGGTTAAGTGAGTTAAACTCCGGCAAATGCTGTCATCAGGCCCGGTTCCTTAAAAGGTGAGCGAAGTCAGAGGAGGCCAGAGAGGTCGGAAGAGTAAATTCTGTACGGAACGAATGGGAGAGTAGGCAGTAGAAAATTGATTGTCAAACGTCCGCAAGCCAGCGGACGGCGTCTGAAGTAATGTCTGCTCGGCAGTCGTCACATGAGGTTCTGTGGGAGTCGGCCTGTGATTGGCTATTCCAGAGGCCGGAAGCAACAGGCGTTCCATAAATGCACTTCGCCTTGAGCTAGTTACGATAAGCGTCCACAAGTGCACTTCGTGTAAAGCTAATCACTACAGGCAATCGTTGGCGGAAGGATATGCATCGTCGAGATTAGCGAACGCCAGCTATTTTAATTCAGAGCCAACTGCAGAACCTTAACTCCAGTCAGTAGCTGCGGATGTGATGTATCGGCCAACCTCTCGACGGCAACAAAGGGTGATACGAATTCTCCTCCCGATAAAATGTTTCCATATCGTCGGGCATTTTCTGTCAAATAAAGGGTCACGCCAAAGGTAATTTTATACTCCGTAGGTTTCTTCGTGCATCCCGTACCGTTGCAAAAGGATTGTTTTGTTACAAATACTTCACTCCCACGTGCCTAATAAGCCGATTTCTTCCTGGAACCGTAGTTGTACTCATTTGAAAATTCGACCTCGAGCTGGAGTTCTTCTGCCCAGACAAGAAGAACAGCAATAAACGCAACGTGTAGAAGAAATGAGGATGAAGATATAGATAATTTTGAAGGCGTAAAGGAATTGATTTCGTCATTGTGTGCAGGCAAGGGATCGAAATGTTCATTGACAGACTTCATGTCGGAACAAAATACCGTCCTCTACTTCTGTGCTCAGAGATCGCTATTCTCGACTGCGTGGCAAATTTGTGTGAGACATAGTTTAACGTTGATCCTTTTTCTACTTATAAATACTTTCACAATCTCCCCTTGATGAAAGCCGACACTTAAAAAGCCAAGGTTTAATTCCACTCGGTTGCATTAGTTTGTTATGTGTGTAGTCTTAAAGACTCCAGAATCATCTTAACTCAGTGCTCCGAGGTGACCCTGTGGACGTAACTTCATGCTTAATTGATGTGTAATCCTCAACTCCTACAGGCTGCAGAGTTGGAGAGGCTATCATGACATGTGTCGAATGGCACAATATTGTTATCGCCATTATCAAGCTGGTGGACGGACGGGCAGAATGGTATAGAGGAAGATTCTGTGGGATACGAGGTAGTCTATATCCACGAATGTAGGACAGAAGTATCCCAACAGTGACAAATTAGTTAATAAGAGCAAAGACGTTGGCCACTAAAAACAACGGGCTTTTTAGCGTCTGAATGAAAATTCTGGCAAGTTACTTACAAAGGCATATTTAACTGAGTAAAACAAGAAGCTGTTTAATGTCACTGCAATCCTAACCACTGTAGTGTATGTGACGCGCTTACTTGCCCTGTCTATATACGTCACTACTTTAGGCCTGTGGCGTACTGATAATCGGTAATAACGGCGAAACAGCTGTCAGCGTTTGGCATGTTGCACCCTTAGCGACATATGTACCTATGTATCCCATGTGGCATGTATCCGATGACACAACGTTCGGTATCGCTAGTAGCCACCTGGCGGATAGAGAATGGTCTTGAGCAATATCCCAACCACAGTAATCGGGTGACGCGCTTAGTGGACGCTCTCTTAACTGTGTCCTATTTCATGCTCACTTACGTGAACGGCGGTAAATATCCATGTCTATCGACAGATTTCTGGTGCCCAAAAATGCGTGTTAGAGAAAAGCATGGGACTTTTTTTACTTCATTTCGCTTTTTGCCATCGAAAGCCGTTAGGTAGTACACACTAGTCTAAATCTCTTGTTCCGGTCTTTGGAAGGTGGCCCTAAAATAAATGACATATTTCTAACTGCTGTATCATATATTATGCTATTCTAAACCTGCAGTGAAATATAAACGTACTTTTGCAAAAGCATTGAGGCGTTTCCAAAGAGGAGCTACCTATTACTTTTTGCTTGTTTAGTTCAAACAAAGGATGAGCGTAATTGTGTCAGCTGAAGACACCCTAAAGATAACAGTTACCTGTGCCAATAAGAAAAGGTTTGATTAGAGTCGGACAGAAGCCCACGGTAGCAGCGGACTCTGAGACAGTCGGCATTTTGCCGCCTTGTGGCTCACACCTTTTCGTAAATACATAAGTTCAAACTTACCTTATACATCGTTAGAGCGTGATCAGCACTAATCTCTTTGCCTGCATCGACATGACGCGTCTGGTCAACATCCGATGCAGACCTCAAAGGCGAATTTGTGGAAATAAAAAGGAGGTATTGAGGGCTTGACTTGGACTTACGTGATTGCCTTCGACTCCAATATTCATTCGAATTTCTGGACTGGCCCTAAAACCTTCTGTCCTCAATAATTTCTAAAACCATAACTTTGAAATGTATCTGTCGTTCAGATATCAGAAATCAACATAAGAGACGCTGGAGGATCTCCTGTAGAGTTAAACCCCTCGCAGCTGAAGCATGCAGCAGTGGAAACATAGTTTTCGGTTTTTGTCTACGGTAAAACCTTGATAAAATGAGAATTAACTATATTTTTTACTTGAGTCATTATCTGACCAGCATTTTAAAATGTGTTAAAACTAGCGTTTTCACGATCCTGATAGACAAGTCAAGTTTATTAAAGGAAATATAGGCAAAGGCCTCTTGGTACATAGGATTTAAGAAATGCATCGGCACAGCCGAACATTCCAAAGAAGTCGTTGACAAAATTGTAGACGACTTCTCGCTTGTTCCAAGTAATATACTCACACTCCGTTAACAAGAGCCAGCAGTGTAACTGAGGAAGAAGATCAGACAGTTAAACAACTCCTAAGGCTGGCTCATAATTCAAAATGGAATGTCATTCGTGGTTTTTAGGAGGTAAACTGTCGCTCGTGGGACAAGTATGTGAATGATAGGAGCAGGATGCTTCTGTGAATGTTGGCTGCAGCCATGGCGTCCATGGCGAGTAATATCTACATCTGAAGGATCATACGAGGAGGAGACCTCGGAGTCACGAGAACGTCCCGAAGAACCGGAGATGCGACCATGATACGCCTTTGCTTTATCAAGAGCTGAGGAGCGCGCCACGTCGTCAGCAGTCGGTCGATACGAGAAAGGGTGTGGCAGGGCCGCGTAGCCGAGGACCATAGGTACGGTAGATGCGACCTCAGACGTGATCAGCGCAGTTCGCATAGTTAGCAGAGACGTTGGTTAGCTAGGTAGCCTTAACGCATTTGGTTAAATACATATAATTATACTACTTAAAATTACTATTAGTATATATTTATAGCATTTCAGTGTTTGGATTTAGAGCAGTTCAGTTTTTGCAATCGGAGCACTTCACTGTTTGGATTCCGAACACTTCATTGTTAGATTCGGAGCGCTCAATCACGACGCTACTCATTAAATCGGTCAAGTTTGGCTTTAAAAACATCCATGGAAGGGGACATGACAATATCTGCAGGAAGAGCATTCCATGCCTGGATTACCCTCTTAGAGAAAATGAATTTTCTTTGGTCAAGTCTTACCCCAGTCACACGTAATTTGAGGGGGTGTCCTCGCAGTCTAGAGATGGTGGCTGCTCAAAGAAGCCATTTGTTTGGAGGCAGCCATCTTGACCACGCAGCATGCAAAATGTCTGGATTAGGGCCCCGCGTAGCTGCCTGTAATCCGGTCAGGTCAGGTCAGGTTTTATTGAGGGAAATATAGGTAAATACCTTTGAACTCCCTATTGGTACAGTTTTTTCAATGCATTTGATCTGCAGAACATTTCAGATCAGTGGCGTTGCCAAAAATTTGAGGGCCGACAGTGAAAAAACTCCTTAGACATTGTTCAGAAGTCTAGGGGTTTGAATGCCATTTGAGAGATTAAAGGAGAAAAACTGTCGCCTGGGGGAGGGGAGGGGTGCAGAGTATATTCGAAGGAAACAAGTCAAGATTGACCAATCGGGTCTCATAAGGGAGGTTCCGTTGACCTCGTACTAATTTTGTTGCGCGTCTTTGTACCCTTTCGAGGGTTTCATGGTCTTTGGCTGTCCAAGGTCTCCAGGCTTGGATGGCAAATTCCAGTTGGGGTGGTATGATCGTGCCGAAGACCTTGTCGAATAAAACTTTAGCAAACTTAGCAGAGGCGTGCTTGATTAGGTACAAGCTCGATATTGTGGATTTAGCCACTTTCAGGTAGTGGACTGATGGCTTCAGTGAAGGCGTGAACCACACCCCCAGGTCTTTCTGAGCCTCTACCTCTGGTAGTGGCGTGTGATTTAGGTAATACACCATCCGAGGCGCAGGGCTGTTTCTACCAAATCGTATTAAGTTGCATTTGGCGACATTGAATGGCACGAGCCAAAGGGTTGACCATTGCTCCTGTTGATGCAACTTTGCCTGGAGGTTTAATTCATCGTCTTGGTTGCGTATGACTTTCCAAAGTTTTATGTCATCAGAAAACATTGCGATTTCGCAGTCTAGTCCGCTTATGCAGTAATCAATATATATAAGGAAGAGATTAGGGCCAAGAACATATCCTTGTGGAACCCCGCTTTCAACTGCTACCTCTGCCGACCGCTGTCCGCCAATACATACGGTCTGGGTACGACCAGTCAAGACGTTTGCGATCCACTGCAAAAGGTTTCCCCTATACGGCTGAGCTTGTATAAGAGAGTTTGATGAGGCACCGTGTCAAACGCCTTCTTGAAGTCTACGAAGATTGCATGCACCGTATTTCCTTCATCGATCGCTCGGGTCCATTGTTCTAGACAATAGAGCACATTGGTCAAGCAGGACCTTCCCCTACGGAATCCGTGCTGTTTGTCAGAAAGAAGTTGATGTTGCTCCAAAAAGTGCATCAGCTCGCGTTTGACTATGCGTTCCATGAGCTTGCAGGATATTGAGGTGAGGCTGACCGGTCTGTAGTTACTTGCGGTCGCCCGACTCCCACTTTTGTGGATGGGTGAGATTCACGCTGCTTTCCAATCGTGTGGCACTTTTCCAGTATTCAGAGAACATGGGAAGAGTAGGTACAGGAGTACCGCCAACTCAATGGCTAGCTCTTTTAATAGCTTTGCAGGTATCTCATCCAAACCTAACGACTTCATTTCTTTGAGTTGTAGAAATTCTCGCAGAACGGTAGCTTCCGTGAGTGCAACCGAGTCTATGGTCTGGATCTTACCCACACTGCAGTTTATAGCGGTGAACTCAGCCTCTTTCGTAAAGACTGAGTGAAAGAAGCAGAAAAGATGTTCCACCTTTTCGTTAATCTCGGAAATTTCTACACCGTCGTCTGTTTTTAATTGAGGAATAGGGTCTCTATTTCGAGTGCATTGTCTAACGTTGCTGTAGAAACGCTTTGTGATTTCCTACTGCCCAGTTTATAAGATTACTCTCAAAGTTTTGGTGGCTCATTCATATCAGGCTCTGAACCTTGTTTCTATGCGCCTTATACTTATTGTACGAGTCGGGGGTCCTCTCTCTGCGATAGGTTTTACACATCCTTCCTTTGTGGTTTACTACTCTCTTCAGAATCGGCGTTAGCCATCGAGGCCTATTTGTTACTTTATTTACCGTGATAGGACAGAAATCGGTAATTAGTCTGTTTAATACGGCTTTGAATGCCGACCAATCATTGAGAACGCACCCGGTGAATAGTTCGTTCCAGTCTATCTCGCTCACTGTGGTTTTCATTTTTGTAAATTCCCCTCTCCCGATATTGTGTCTGGTTACCGCACTACGATCGGGCACAGAGAAGAGTCAGTTGTGGAGGCCACTTCCTTTAAGTTGCACAAACAACGCTTAGATAACTACATGCGTCCCCTCTTGTCGCACAAAGTCTGAACTCTAACTACCAGACTTATTTGTAAAACAATGTTAGACGCGTGACTAAATATCGGACCCATCACGTAATTGCTGACTGCTTATCTTTGAAGAGGATTCCTGTCTAACTAACGGAAGATATTTATTATACTTTTAGTCTTCAGGTCAGGACTTTGCTCGCATGTAAATACTTAGTGAGGCGTTCATAAAACTCTGGTATTCAAAAAATACTCAAAAAGTATTTTTAACCAAAAGCTTGATTTCTGCGTAGCTAGTATGTTTTTTCGCGCCTTTCAGCGTGGCTTTTACTTACTTTTCTAAACCTTGTAATTTTTCTTTGTAATGAGCAGCAATCAGTAGTTGTTATCATACTTTAATCTTAGCGAAGCCTTCGACAAGGCAAGGCACAGAAGCCTTCTAATAAAATGAAAGCCATCGAGACCTGGCCACCTCTCCTTCAGTTCAATGGTTCCTACTTCATCAACTACAACCAGAAGGTCTCAGTAGGTAATTGCTACGCGGCGCCTGAGCTAATCACAAGTATTTTATCAATAGCAGAGCACTGAAAGAAGTGGAAAAGTACAAAGATCCGGGTATGTGGCAATCGCAAATCTGATGTAAACAGATTACTGTAAAAAAATCGGCCAAGAGGGCAGCATGCATTTAAACTCTTTCCCCTTGATCTCTTCGAAAAATATTCGGAGCCTTCGTGGAACGATATCTATGTTACGGAGTGCCAATTTTGACACCGTGGATGAAAAAATATATTGATCTCCTCGAACAGGTGCAACGGAGGGTGATGAATCTGGTCGACGGTCGTAAGGACAGATTGAAAACGTTTTAATTATTCCCTCTGACTTTCAGGTACTTACAGTATATTCTACTCTAGAAATTTTAGATAATTTGGGGCCATAGTCCCTACTTAAGACCGCAGGTTTCCTTGGAGTTTTTCTGCACACCTTTCTGCAGTGGTAATCCTTACAAGGTTACTAGAGAACCAACTAGAGTGAACTTAAGAGTGTCCTTTTTCAGCTATCAAGTGGTATGACATTAGAACTTACTACCAGGTGAAAAGGTTACCGCCGACACTATTTCCGATTTGCAAAAAAGACTTGACACCATTACATTTGACAAAAGGCAATTCATGTAACACGAATTCGTAATGCCAGCCCTGTAGAGTCTAACCGGCTCTTGTTTTTTTCTACATTGTTTCGCGTTGCATCGCGGAAACTCGTGTAAAGTTGTGCCATGGTTTGACTCCAAAATATTTTTAATAGCTACAACTCAACACTGACGGCAAATATGTAATAGTTACTTAACATTAATAGGGTCATCAAGGAAAATTCCTGCCTGTTACCCTCAAACATACATATAAAGGGGCATAATGTTTCTTTCCACGACTCTCCCTGTCATGTCCAGTGCTCAACCAATACGACTTATCGAAAGAGGCAGGTTTGTAAGAACTGCTGCCCTGTAGATTCACTGATCTGGGATCACTGGGAGCTAATATTCACTTATCTGGGATGTCCTCGAGGAGATCGTGAAGCTTTTTTGGTTAAAGTGACCAGAGCTACATTCAAGTGCCTACCTTCTTAAATGTCTGAAATTTAGAAATAAAACGTCTGTTGCGAAAACCCAGCCCTAGGTGCGTCCCCCAAAATGCCTACAATAGTATAGGAACGATCGCTCTTAAAAAGAAGGCGCATTGCGGTTCATAAGTTAATATTACTTTATTTAAGGTTATCAACTTCCTGTAAAGGCAGACGGTTGCGAAAACGAGAGAAATCGGTGTAACTGTGTCAGCCGAAACCTTACATGTACATAAGCCTGTTGGTGCAAAATGCCGAGTAAATAAGGCAGTAACAGTCCAAAATAGTCGTTTTGTGAAAGCCTTACAGACATACTCTTCCATACTCGCAATGTATCAGTATCAGTATATTGAGGGTATGTAGGAAAAATTCCTTTGAGTGCCCTATTTGTACATATGTGTAGTGGTAGCAAAAATTTTGTTGCTTAGACTGTTGGCGAGGCCAGTTGTCCTGTGTCATAGGATGAAAATAGGAGCAGACAGTGAAAAAACTCCTCACTGAGTGCCAAGAGGCTTTTACCAATCTCAGAAACACCCTGTATTCTGCACCACTCCTCGCACTCCCCAACCTCGAGCCAGGGGCACCTCTTTTTATGCTAGACACCGACGCTAGCGGTTTCGCGATGGGCGCCGTTCTCTCTCAAGAAGGTAGCGAGAAGGTCGAACACCCGGTCTGTTTCGCAAGCGAAACTCTCTCCCAAACCCAGCGCAATTATACCGTGTTCCGTCGGGAGATGCTAGCGATTGTGACATTCATAAGACAATTTAGGCACTTTCTGATAGGGCAACACTTTGTCCTTCGTACAGACCACCGTGCCCTTGAATGGCTTGCGTCCATCAAAGACCCCGCGAATCAAGTCGCACGATGGCAGGAATTCCTGCAGGATTTCGACTTCAAATGCCAGTTCCGCTCGGGACGTAACCATGGTAATGCCGATGACTTCTCTCGCATGCTTACTAGCCCACCGACCGATAAGTCAACCCCCGAACGAGTGTAAACGCTATTTACATGTCCGAGCCTACCCGTCATACATGGTCGACATCTCAAGGTAGCGACCCAGATACCGCAGTTGTGTACCGTCATACATCGCAAGGGCTACAAAAACCGGCCGAGCGCGACATGAGAGGATGTAGTGAGAATGCCCGCCTCCTACTGAACCAGTGGTCTAATCTTATCATCGAAAATGATATCTTATTTTGGCGTGACCCCCACAACCAACATCTACGCCCTGTTGTGCCAGGGTGTCTAATTGAAGCCGTGCTAGGCCCCCTTCATTCCGAGTTAGGTCACTGTGGCCAGCACAAGACTGAATCGGCGATCCGCGCGCGCTTCTGGTGGCCTAAATTACGTAACGCAATCCATCACTTCTGCCAATCCTGCCCGACATGTGCGTCCTTCAAGCCACCCACCAAATCACCCCGAGCGCCGATGGAATCTATGATTACCGGTTTCCCTGGGGAACGTGTTGGCTTGGATATTACCGGCCCCTTACCAATATCGTACCACGGTTACAATTTCATATTAGCAATGATTGATTATTTCACGAAGTGGGTTGAGGCTGTCCCCATCCTACGTCAAAACGCGGAGACAGTTGCAAGCACCATCACTCGTGAATGGGTCAGTCGTTGGGATTTGCCGCTATCCTTTCACTCTGACTGCGGTTCCAATTTCGAGTCCCAACTTTTCCATGAGGTATGCGAAGTCCTCGCGGTCAACAAGACCCATACGACCCCATGCCATCCCGAGGGCAACGGATTGGTCGAAAGGACGAATCTTACCCTCCTTAATCTTCTGCTCGCCTTTGCCCGGGACGGCCACCAAGAAGACTGGGATCTTCACCTACCCCTCTGCCTCCTAGCTTACCGGGGTACGGTCCACTCACCTACCGGGATCACACCCCACTACTTGTGGACTGCACGCGATCTACGTATTCCGACCGACTTACGCAATCTTTTTTCGGCACCTAGTAGGACTTCCACCCATACTTATGCCTCAGAACTCCGCGAAATTACCCGCTGCGCCCATAACGCAGCCCGCACTACTCTCGGAGCAGCTACCCTCCAACAGAAGGAACAGTTTGATCGGCGGGCCTCCGGGGCCTCAGTGGATTTTTAGGAGAAAAAACTGTCGCCCTTGTGGGGGTAATGCGTGGGATTTAGGAGAAAAAAGGGGGTTCCCACTGGAAAGGGGGCATTGCAAAGGTTCCCAAGATCATCACCATGTGGAAGCCACGTCCTGATTCTTCCTTGCTGATTGCAGAGTCCGCCAACGGAACTGGAAAAACAGAGGCATCCGTCCAGATCGTCGACAGTCCGCTTTGGGTCGAACCAAGGGTGAATGTTTAGGCCGTCAGGTCTGGCTGATAAGATCGCCAGCAGGTAATCACGGTACGCAGATAGCCAAGTAGGGTAGACCGCGGAGACCTTCGCATGAGGCTATGCGTGGGAGGGCGGTATAAATAGGAAACGTGAATGGATATAAAACTAATACTACTGAAAAAATTGGAAGTAGTATTATTATTATTGCAAATTGTCTGTTACGATCCATCGTGCACTGCTATATCATTCCAGTTTCCGCTTAAAACCCTCTAGCAATTCCGACAAAACAACGTCCTGAGGAAGCGCATTCCACGCTCCGACCACCCTTCTTGAAAAGAAGTGTTTCCGACCGTCCAGCCTGGCCCCTGTCACCTTTACTTTGAGGGGATGACCGTAACCAATCAGCCCAAGGTTCGAATTTATATTGGAAAATGCTTTTACGAGAACTGTTTTATTATCTGCGCTTGTCTGAGACTTGTTTATGATAACCTATGACTAAGGATTCCAGACGGAATCCAAAATATCAAGACAATAAAACCCTTGTTCCAGTGATCGCTTTTTCTCCTTCTATTTTCTTTTTCTTTTTCCCCAATTATTTTATAAGCTTTAGGCCAAGGCAAACACATTTTCCCTTAACTGAGTTCTTAGGTACGTCGCAGGAATAAGATATTTCTAAACTCACAGGCGGACATGCCACTCAATGAATAACAAATTGAACCAGGATTATCAGATGTAATCGCAAAAGTACCCGCATATTTATTTGTAATTATTTTGGGAGTCGAGTTACGACAAGATCCAGATCGTTTTTGAAACTGTAGTGAACAATTTAGGATTGTACTTATTTTGAGTCGATTGCCCACTGATGTGGATTCAGTTCTATGTGCTTATGAAAACCTTCAAAATAACTTATTTTTGGAATGAATTTCTGTAAAAAGCGAATTTTTTGATCAGAAGTTCAAATGCAGCTGGCCATTTGTGTCATATTTTAGGCTCAACTAACATGCAAATGCATGGTCGAGATAAGTACACGACTACAAAAATGTCACACATTTATATATCTGCGATCAATTCTAAAAGTTTTTGCCTTAAAAACGCTTTGAATAGCTAGTGTGACTTCGAATATTTGCGCTCTTTACGGTTTGGAAGGTGAGCCCAGATTAAAATAGGGACTCTTCTGAAAAGTCTGCTGAAAACAAAATAACTTCTCATCTTTATACTGGATCTGTTTTCACGATATTTGTTCTTTAGGTCACTTTCTTAAGTTGCAAATGCTCAACAAAGTGGTCGAGTATATACTTAGCTTTTGCGAAAACAGTAACTCTCCTGCCCGTTCCACCTAAACTGTCCCTACTCATTCGTAATCAATTATACATAGAAGTTGTTTCTATACCTTTTACAGCCAGACAGAGGGAAATGATGGCGTGTCACGGGATTTTATATATATTAGTAGGCAGATTTGAATAATTCATTTGACACAGTTGTGAAAAATTTGACGGCCTTTGTGGGATTGGAGCACGTGCCAACAAGGGGAAGGCCCAACATGGTCCATCCCAATGAGGCCGCCACATTTTCACAAGTTTTTGTTGGATTTTACGACACAACTTTTAAAAGTTCTTCCAGAGAATAATGTGCTTTTTTACAGTTGCTTTAACCTGGTTTTAATGAACGAAAAAGCAAAATGCTTCATTTTCTTGAAACCCTTCTAGCTTATACTGACTTTCATTTTTAGTACAGAACACACAAACAAGAGGTTTTGATGCTGCGGGACTTCGGCTCGCATATTTACATCAAATTTTGGCCTGCGCTTCTAGACCAATTAGTTTCCGAAGAAATGAAAAAAAAATGCATTTTTGATTTTGGAGAGGCAACACGAA
This sequence comes from Ligula intestinalis, assembly GCA_036362985.1. Classification (NCBI taxonomy): domain Eukaryota; kingdom Metazoa; phylum Platyhelminthes; class Cestoda; order Diphyllobothriidea; family Diphyllobothriidae; genus Ligula; species Ligula intestinalis. The sequence goes on from JAYGXS010000002.1 coordinate 46,231,895, forward strand.
AAGCATACAGGGAGTGATTGGGGACACACTGATGAGCCAGACCACTCGTAGTTGTGTCAAGCAGCGGCATAATACCGATGAAATTTGTGTCCGGACTCTCAATCGGTATGTGTGCTGCCAGTGTGGCTAATAAGTGTGAATAATATACTACTGAATGTCTGGTGGTAAATCCTGAATATTACGCATCTTTGTTCCACCGACCGTACATCTTGGCGTAAGTCGTACAAGTCTTGTGAATTTTATCCGCCTTTTTTGAAAAATCGAATTGAAAGTTCGTTATTTTTAAGCAGAATGGTCGCATAAATCTGACTTGAATGGAGGTCCTGGAGGTCATCTTGCGCTGTAGCGATGCAACTGTTTGTATGAAGGATTTAACTGACTTTACAATATTATATGCAGCCTCTGAGTTAGTACTATTTCTGCGGCCATGATTACAGTACAGTCAAGTTAAGGCTTGGATATGCGCCGGCTGTAAGAAAAGTCAAAGGAGAATGGAGAACTGACAGTACAACGTGCTTCTTTTCACTCTATTGTGGTGCTATAACAGACCGGACTTGAAGACTACAGTCACATCCCTGACAGCAGCTTGTGGTGTCTGCCAATACTATATGTCAATTTTTTTAAGAAGTCTGGTTACTTCAAAAGCATCTGAATGATACTTATTTGCCGTCATTCTCTGGGGCAACCTGCAACTATCTTGCTATGAAACAGGTACGTACATGGTCGCTCAGCACACATTCATATGATAAGATCTGTTGTAAATGTAGCCAAAAGCCGAGATATCACCGTGTGACCACGCCTTGTGTTAGTCCCCAAGGAAGGACGCAACAAGAAGAGCGCAGAAAAAGAATTTCTTTTTCATACCTAGTGCAGCATACTTATGGCAAGCAAGGCGCACAAGATTGGACTGATCAGATTGTGGTCTCAAGTGAGGGGTGACTGCATTGGCTTTGTTACTCATCCAGTTGGCGTGTTAGCGTCCACCGCCTGGTCGCAGCTGCGCGCGTCATCACGTGCATTGTGTGTGAGCGGACTGTCAGGGCTGTGTACACACGCAGTAAAGTTGGGCCCTAACAGGATCGTTTCGTCATGGGTGTATGCACAAAACCGCTACCCCGCCATAGGTTTCGCCTTAAAAATCACCTACGTGACTGGAATATATGGCCGTTTCATTAAGCACAGATAGACAGAAAACATCTTGATCTAAACAATTATCATTATTCAAGAGTCCAAAATCCGATAAAGGGAAAATGTGTAGTAGGGATGCTATGCAGGTGGGTAAGCCCCTATTGTCACAACCCCGAATATGATCCCGGAAATGACAGGTCAGAACAAAGGTTAACGTTGACTTTCTAAAGCTGCAAATTACATCGAGCAAAAAAAGGATCTATCATGAAGATGTATGAAAAGAACAGCGGTAGACATATAAAATACAACATCATTGAAAAAAATTAATTTGTGGACTGTACAGATGTGAGAAGTAGTTTTGAAGACGAAGCTTGCTGCGATGACAGGTGATGCAGAAATTTAAATTGCGGCAAAAAGGCTTTAAGAATCAACTCAGTTTATTCAGCCAGAATCCTGGATGGCAGCGGGAATTTGCAGCTGGTTACTGGCCAGTAGCTCCTCAAGCTGCCGCACGCGTGCCTTGGCAACATCCCTTTCTTGTTTCAAATCAGCCATTTTTTGCTCGTGAGTGAGCGAAACAGACACGATGATGGCTAAAAAGCAAATGAATGAAAATTTCCGATGACATATACAACAAGTTTAAACAAAATAATAAGCAACATTCAATTAACAGATAAGGTGCAAATTAATATTTTTAAAACTAAGGGTTGTGCTTTTGTATAGGACGGACTCAAGTCATTTACTTAGGTTCGCAAGCTTGCAATTGTTTAGCATACAAAAGCACCATGTAGGTGCGATCGGTAACGTAATATTTTTAATTTGGTCTTCTCGTCTGAAGATGTTGAGTCTAAGCGGCCCTTTACAGCACGCCATACAATTTTAGTTTGATAATAAATCTTTAAAATTTTTTCAAAGCCGAGCAAATAGCTTGCAATTGATGTATCGTGTGATAATTATGGTTGATAAGCTAACAAATGAACATAAATCTGAGAATTCACGCCTATAGCAAAAGGGGAAGTATTTTCGTCGAATTTTTCATATTTTTATGCGGAGCATATTAAACTTATTCGAATCGACACTAACTTACAGAAGGGCTACGTTAATACATCCAGACAATGCATTATAGGAAGATTCCCTTCCTTTACTGAGTGCCAGCAGAACATAAATTTTATATCACATTGAATACCACTTAGATTCGTTTCTGATGTTCTCCTCGATAAAATGTTCGAGCATTAATTAAAAACTTCGAGCTGATAAGGCTCATCTTCTGGCAATCATGTCGACGTTTTCTACATAAATAGTCGATTAGTGACTCACGTGAATAAGCCATTTCTTTTTCTAGAAATCAGAGAAGTGTAATAAAGTCTTAAGCTGAATCCAAACTATTTCTAAAATCTAATTCTGCAAGTCATAGCACATGTTGATATCTGTCGGTAAAAATCCATCAGCTTTTGAAAGCAAAATAAAACAAGCGTGTCCTCTCAGGATCCCCAGGGAAACCTTTCATCTGCAAATGCATAAATTAGTGTGGCATTGCCTTAGATTAAACACTGAAAGAGGCCAGCTCCAATGGTCAACCCAAGCTCTGAATACTTATTTTAAATAAACACAAAAATTGACTGTCATCGGTAAGTAGCCTGCAAAGGAGGTTCAAACATATTCATTTTGAAATGGCACATAAGGTGGGGAATAATCCATTTAGGAATTTACAATATGCGCATAAATTATAACAGAAATTTTCGTTTTTCTTAATGCTAAGCAAAATATTCTTATATCACATGAGCAGTTACTTCCAAATTAATCTACATGCTATAAGGGAACTCGTTCAGATATAAGAAAATGTATCAATTATGACTACACCTAGAAGAGCAGGATGTTCGATTTATTTTTAAATTATGGCTTTCAGAGGCACATATATTAAACACTGCACGACACGCTGAATATTATTCTTTTTGAAAAAGGCGTACCCTCTTATACCAAAAATAAGGCAACACCAGGAGGCAGATGCATTTGAAAACGTTTGCAGCCGCTGAGTTTTGAGATCTCTTCCAAAACGGATGCAATGACTGAAGCCCAATTTACTTTTTCTGGTGAAGGCAAAGCGTCCGTCCATAGCTTTCCGTTTGGAGCAGAAGTGATACTAACGTTCTCTGTAAAAGTGCCAGTGAGACGCCATGCCTGATAATCTTCGCGGCTCTTTGTAACTTTATGCTTGAATCAATATATAAAAGACAATATTAACATTAAGGATCCGAGCTAAGATACTTTTTCCAAGGGGGCTTTGCATTTAGCGACAATTACATGATCGATGCAGTATCTCGCATGTTGTGGGTTTGCTGAGTTTGACGTGCATTTTGACATCGACGCCGTGAAATAAGTGCACTTTCTCTGAACGAATAAAAAAGAACTCAGATTCGCCTGTTTAATTAATTTGCAATGTCACTATTTTGCCCTCACCACGGTGGTTTTACGTATCGGCAAAACAATTTGGCGGGTTATACATTTCAAAGGCTATTTGATTTCTGTTTGTTAAATTTTGCGGCTAAACAGTGAATTTGCGCTCGACTTACTATAGGAAAAAAACCATTGACAGCTTGTTAAGTCAAGCAAAAACTCATTGTTCCAAGAAGAAGAAATTATCGAACAGAAACAATATATATTTTAAATCTATTTTTTCAGAACGGATGTCTGCCTAAATTTGCTCATTGAGGCATGCGGCTAAAACAGTTTAAAAAAACATTTTTTTCAGACAGACTGGCGAACCTTCCCTTTTTGAAATAAAAGTATCGGAGTTCGTCGAAAGACAGTTACAAAACACCAAATACAGGGAACGCACGAGCTTACAACGCCTTTGCGCACCCTGCTTTCACGCGCTAAGGTTAGAGTTGGATGTTACAACAGGGATGAAAACGTATACCAAATACCGTCTACCTGTGGCGTTGCAACCAAACTAGGGAACCTTTCTTTATCCGTGCATGAGAGAAAGCCAACATCATTGACACCTGGCCAACAAAAAGAGCCGCAGCATGCTCTAGAAAATGACCTGCAGGAGGTTTACATTAATCGGTAGATCGATACAAATGCTATACATAAATTTCCTAAGGTCACAATGGAATTGAATTCAGCCAGCATCTACTAGATACCTGCATGACGCTGACTCCTATTGGCATGCATGTTGGTCAACCACAATAACATTTATTAGACTGTTCAAAGCTAAATATGCCTAGTGTATGTCCTATTTCTTTGAAAAACAACTGAAGTATCACAGTTAAAACTTGGAAATATAAAAGTTGTTTTTTTTTCTCAAAATAATCGCTTGTCTCCAGGTAAATTTCTTGGCATGACAATATTTCAATACGCATTTATGTTAAGAAAATATATATATCCCAGTATATAATACAAGTCCATCCCCCAAGTATGTTAAAATTTTGGAATCCAAGGTGAACATTTAATTATATTTGGCCTCTTATTTGATATTTGAAACTCCGATTACAAACGGAAGCCTATTAAATACTCAGAGATATTACGGAAAAGTCAACTTGTGGTGCTTCGCATCAATGTTTTGTAGTTTGAGTGCTTACTTCTATCACTTCGCCACTCAACCGCAGGATGCTTTCGACCAATCGGTTGACCCATTTACTGGATGGTTCTTTCAAAGTTTTGATCGGAGGTACTTTCAAACATTTCGTTTGTATCGGAAAATTAGCCAAAGTATTCATCTTCTCGAATGCGCTTAAGTGGTCAGCTGAACAAAAGGCTGATGACAGAAGAGTTTTCATCCCCTTCCTCTATTTAGCAGCCTTCCTAATATTCCCTCAACGACAAATGCGCTCGTCATCCAGCGGTGAAAAATTATCCAGTACTGCTGTGGTATTAAATATCTGATGTCTTCGTATTTGAAAACATTTTTCATCTAGGTATCACTGTTCCACCAATCTGAAAATTATAACAAGGACTTTTGTTTCGTATAAGCTGGTATGCAGGCATCCCAAGAAATATAAATTCAAGAAAGGGCATAATTTAAGAAAATTAGGAGACTTTATTGAGTAAATTTTAAACACTGGGTTCGCAGGTCGTCTTAAGACTTGAGAAAAATGTGCAAATGTTTCTTTGCACATGTTCTCAAGTCTGACGACGACCGGGGGATCCAGTGTTGAACATTTTCGTTATAGTCCCATAGGACACCTTTTCTTGAAATAGCTAAGACTGGCAGAAATAAACTTAAAAAAACTACTTTTGTCGCGAGCATTTGACAGGACAAAGACGTTTTTTCTGCTTTTATTGAAATTTTTTGTCAAGAAAACTGTGTCACAGTTTGACGAGAATCAAACATCAAAACCTGATAATATTTTTGATAAATCTTAGCTTTGAAACAAAGAAACTGCAAGGGTGTGAGGAATTGTTAAGTATTCGCACAATAAAACTTTCAATCGAATTCCATAATCGTTTCCATAACTGCGACCATTGTATTCTGGCTGCACTGCCCGTTAATAATTTTTCCATGGAATGCCAGCGAACTTAAATTTAGGTATGACTGGCAGAAAGTAAAACGACCGTATGCACAGCACTCATTTTCTAGAATGTGTGCAAGCGGAAACGGTCAACATGACGTTTTCCGTTGATTTTCACCGCCCGTCGAAAGTCAGCAGTTTAATTAAATTCATCACGTTTCTTGATTTTAGCGTTTATTTACTCAGCCATTTGTTATGGAACGCGCCAGCTTTGAGCGTTTTAGAAACATTTATGAATTTAGTTTTCAACCCGTCAGCTTAAAGTACTTCCTTGTTCTTTTATGATCTTAGAGCGACCTTAAACGGCTAATTATGCTCAATTGTTGATTCAGCTCTAAGCAAAATCAAAAATGCTTAGAAGATGCTCCCACCATAAGGGGATATAAACTCCCAAAATTCGATTTTATTACCAATTTATCCCAAATGAGGATCGACCTGTGAACATATGGACAGTATGGACAGTATGTAGGCATCTGAACAAATATATTCAGTGGACAGAAAACTGGATGAAAAAGGTACCTATGCATTGTTTTAATAAAATGCTATCTTATTTTCCAAAAATAATTTTAACTTACGGCTCTCCTGGTGATAGTAAATTTTATTTATGATGATTATAATTTTGTTCGGTAATTTACAAAAAGCCAAGACAAGACAAGGATAATATTTTTCCAGGATAAATTGATACAAGTTAACACGAAAGAACGAAAAGGCAATTTGGCGATTAAGGCTTAGTTCAAGAAGAGCAGTTATTCAAAATTTTTCTTTTCATGAACGGCCGTGACTGGCTGACAAAACATTGTTCAGATAAAATACATAAACTACTGTTGATAGTGGTGGGTTGAAATCCAGTGATGATAATACTTCTACGCACAGCGCTTTACCCCGCCAAAAGCAGAAGTACTCATAAATCTACCGGTACACGACTGAAGTATGCACCGTATGAGCAATATTGAAGCATTTTTGCTCTTTACTGCTCTTTCGAGCCGACGGGAAGAATGAGTCATCATTTTGAATTTCTTTTGATATCGAAACACTTGCGTAGCTGAACGTATGTAAAAATTTATAGAAACTTTTTTGTCGAGATAAATCGCAGAACATCGAGCGCTATTCACACAGAAAGCTGAATGCACTAGGACAACAGTTAAGTCGCTCATCAAATTTGTAAAAAAGTAACGGCTATTTATTTTTTTGTAGCTCTCCGGCATTTTGCAAAAACCGTTCTGTTTTAAGAAATATTCACTGCAGTTGTGTGTATTTTTTTGTCGTTGATTTTCAAAACCCTAAAATATTTGAGGATATTTTGCAAAAAACGTGCATTGAATTATTTATTATCATCCTCATTTGGTAGAAAATTGCCTCTCTTTAAAAGTATATATTTGAGAAGAAGGTATTTGTTAGTTTCAAAACACATTTTCACGTTCCTGCATAATTTAGAACCCAACATTATGCTACACCTGCATTCAGGCATTCCAAACTGAAAATTGTCTAATTTCCATACAAGGAACATTTTTTACATTTATATACGCTCGTCAGAGGAGTAAGTGCACAACTTTCAAATTCTGCAGATAACACGAACCACCAAGTAAACTTTTCAAACCACATTAGCAAATGCGAAAAAATGATGTATTTGAATGGACATTTTGCAGGCTTAGATAAATTCATGATTAAAAACTTTCTTAAAACGAGAGATTGCCTTTCTTCAAGTATAAACTGTAAAATAGACATACAATAAGTAAAACTGCCCCACAAGTTTTCTGTAAAATATAATAGAATGTTAAGGAGTCTTGAAATCAATGAAAAAATGTATGCTACGCAAGTATTTAGTTTTAGCGCATAGCAGTTGTTAAATACAACCATTGAGGAGCATGTGCAAAAGCTAGCACAATGACGTCACAATGTATCGTGTGGTAATGATATATGATTGTGAAACATATTTCATAATTTTGGTTAGCTTTTCACGAGCTAGTATAGTTTCTGTACAAACACGGCTAATGTTTGCAACTCCCTGGTATTAAAGCTCCATATGGTAGAGGGAAATCAAAATGGCAAAGAATATTGTAAAGCAGCAAAAAAAAGAAAACTAGGTTGCTCTAAGCCCCCCGTTAAAAAAGACACTGCGAATTTACTGCCAGGAGAATGGCGTGATCAAGCTACCTCAAAAACCTATCCTGAGGCAATTACTTGTAGTTTTTACTCTATACACTCGGCTTTTGTTTCACATAGAACGTTAGAGTAGGTAACTATCCCTTACCATCTCAATTACCAAGCATTCACCCACTTGCTTATGTTCGACTGGTTATATTCGCCACACAAATTAACGTCCGTTTAAAAGGTTGTGAGTATAAAAAGCACCACTCTCGGACAATGCCGCGTATCGTATTGGCCCTAAGTTATATTTTCGTATGATTAATGAGCTCCCACCAGACTTCCCTAAGCCGGTTGGCAAGCGTTTGTTAGTGATCCGAGAAGAAGCGACGTAATGATAATAAAGCCCCGTACTGTGCGTATGGAAATTCATAGAAGCTCCACGTACAGTCTGGTAAAAGTTCGGCTAACTGAATACAAACCTCCGCGTCCTAGTGCACTTCCGCTCTCTGAATTTGGCTCTTCGTAATCCACACTATCTGTTTCTATCGATTTTTCCAACCACTGTCACGTTTTACGCCAATCTGCTTGTGTGTCAATGCACTGGCCTGAAATTAATTTATCAAAAGCACACATATGCCTATTAACTATTTATTCGCATTAAACATTTACTTTTGTTGCTGCAAAAAACATTATGCAATTTGAAAAAGACCGGTAATCAATCGCAAATAAAAACTGAGTAGGGGTGCAATGCTGTTTATCATGCAGTCCAATTTTAAATACTTTCAGTCACGCTAAGATGCCCCCTCCTTGATAAGCTTCTTTTTGACCGCCGCAAAAAAATTGATAATGTCAAAAATGGCTTCTAGATTGCATGCATTTTAATCACAGATTTTGTCTGCTTTTTGATATTCAAACATATTTTATGGAAAGCATGTGCAAAAAATCCTCTCTTCTACTTATTTGATAGAAAATTACGCCTTTTTTAAATTTTATTCTTTAAGAAAAGATTTCCTTTGATTAAAAAATGTTTTTTATTTACTGAATGAGTCTGAAAATTACCTACTGCTAGAATTGAATTCAATTTTTACAAACTGAATGTTGTGAAATTTAATGAGAGATCTGTAACCACTTCCTCAAACCGTAGGCGAGAACTACTTTACGTTAAACGCGAAAAACACAACATTCCGTTTTTTTAAACTTGAATTAAGTTCTAGCAAACAGTACGTTTCAGACTCATTCGGCAATTTAGAAACTGTTTTTAAAACAGAAGGAAACCCTTCCTTTAAAAATAAAATTTCAAGAAGGCGTAATTTTCTTTCAAATAGGTACAAGAGATGATCTTTCGCACATGCTTTCCATAAAATATGTTTAAATTTATAAAGGCAGTTAAAATCAATCATTAAAATGCTTGCTATTTAGTAGCCATTTTTTACATTGTCAAGTTTTTTGCAGTGTTCAGAAAGGTGCTTATCACAGAGTCGTCATCTTAGTGTGACTGAAAATAATTTTTATTGATCTGCATGATAAACAGTATTGCAACCTTACTCAGTGTTGCTTTGCGAGTGATTACCGGTCGTTTTTAAACTGCGGAATGTTTCTTGCAGAACTCGCCATACTGTACGTTTATGACCATGCGCAACACACAGTCGAGTTTTATGTGATCTTTATAGATGAATAATTCAAGTTTTTATTTTAAATTATCCTAGGAAGCTTATCTAGGTCTCTTCCTCTACGTACTATGCAAGATACTCCATGCCTTAATTCTTTAACCTGATGGAATAGGTCTCCATGGCCATGTTTTGTGAAAAGTTATTTACAGTAGTGATTATTTTTTATCACGTTAAACGTCTAAAAACATACATATATATACAATCAGCTTGACTCTTTATATTAGTGCGTTAACGGTTCGGCTTATTTTCCGAGTAATTTTGTTTAATTTTAATTGGTCTGCAGGGCAAAATTCCTGAAATTTATAGATAAATCAGTACTTTAAAGCAGTCATGTGACAAGTAATTTCATATCGGTATCGGGCAGTGGCACAAGCAAGTACTTGTTATGGTACCTTACGTTATCTGCTATCAAAAATATCATTAAACAATTGAAAATTTCGTCCTTGATATTTTTTCAGAAGTTTACTGTTATCCACGATTATCAGGGACAGTGGTAAAGTACGTCATGTTACGCAAACTTCAGCTGACATTCACGCTTCGCAACGTTCTCATGAGCAGTGGGAGCCAACAACTGTTGCTTGTGTTGTCAACAGACCTGCGCCACATCCGCGGTTACTGAACTTTGATCTCTTAATTTAACATGGCAGTAGGTTTGTAAATAGGAAAACTAATGGGATTTTTGTCTGCCAAACGTAACGGGGGTGTATACAGCGTTTTTATGGCTGCAGACACAGCTTTGATGAGTGTGCTAAAACATGCGGACGTAATATGCATAGGTTAAGCTTGTCCTCAAATTATTTTTTAGAGATTCGCTGTAAGTGCACAGCTAAAATAAAGGCCACACGCACAGCACGTGATCGTTACTCCTTTTCACCTGATTAGCTAAAATAATGATCAAGATGATTTCAAAATTCTCGCAGATAAACCGTTACACTTTATTAGTATGTAGGTGGCACATAAGCGTGCAAAATTCGTTACTTTTAGTCAGAGTACTGATATTTCTTTTCCCATTTCGCATGATAAAAAGGGGTGGGGTGTCAACTGGGAAATGTTTTTGCAGTCTGAAGTTTTGAGTGACGATAGTAGCCTTCGGTGCGCAGTCCTCCTTTCATGACCCACTTTGTCTGATACGCAGATCACCAGTGCAAACTGTAGGGCGAAATTGGACTTCAGTGGTCACCATCCGCATTGACAATGGCAATAAATGGTTAACTTTGATTGTTCTATTAGATATAGTAAAGGCATAGTACATAAAACTACTCTAAGATACTTAGATAGGGACTGCCGTGCATACGCATGTGCCTTTCTTGACAACTCCTCAGCCTTTAATACTATCGCACGCCATCTTTTTCTTAATAAAACTTCTGCATGAGGCTCTAACGGATGGGTTGTCTCTTGGCTTGTGGACTATTTCACTTCCCGCGCTCCACTATTTCGGTGCAATAACGAAAATCCATGTTCCTTCCCAATACCTGTGGCGTTCCTCAAGGGTGGATTTTATCCCCTCATCTCTTCTCCCTCTACACTGATGGCCTACGATTGCAAAAAGAATGTGTTTTTTTGTTAAATACGCTGATGATGTGGTTGTTAGCCATCCTCAAAAAAGTCAGATACATATCGAAGTACTGAAAGATGGCCTGGACCGCGTCTCAGCAAATGGGCCTTTAGTTGACGACCAGAAGCCAGTCCAGTGCGTTTTTCGATTGCGACCCTCTCCCAGTCCTGAATCCATTGACATTCTGCTCAATGAAGTATCCACCTTGCGTTATCTTGGTGTTACTCTGGCATCTTTCCTCTCATTTACTCTTCGTATTGAAGGCATCTTTATTAAAATCCGTAAATTTGCATATTATATTCGCAATTTGTGTTCATATCACACACTGCAAGCCCTAATCTGGCGTTATATGGATGCCTACATTTTTCCTCTAATTCTTTTTTACTGCTCTCCATTTATTTATACAGCTAAACTTAAAAAAGACCTGGTCACTTTAAACGTATTCTCCGAACGCTTTCTATGGTTTTTTTTACCTGGTATTATAATGCAGTGACACTTTAAAAGGGTCGAGCAATTAACTGATCGCGTGCTAAGTGAGACCGCTCCCCTCTCCACTCTAAACTAATGGCAGCGAAGTCTTCCCGTTATATGAGCCGAAGCTTCCTTCATAGGCCTTTAAATACATCAGCATATAAGCACTCTATAATTCAATTCCTAGAACGCTACCTCACATGTGAAGAGACGGAATTTCAGAAGCTGAAATCCGACCTGTCTCTATAACATCCGTGGAAATTATATAAACCTTTAGATTTAGAGTGGTTTGTGATATTTTACCTTATCTTATCCCTTGCACTCCGTGAATGGAGACATTTTTTGCTGACATTTCTGAATATGTTCCTTCGAAGTAAAGCATGCTTCTTTCTCTGTCTGATCACAGACTATCATTGAATTATTCTTTTATGTAAATGTAGCAGCCTGTTAGGTCTGCTGCCTTTACCAGATAATCAGCTCAGGGAAGCTCTGAGCCCCAACACCTATTTCAGATACTTGAATGGTTGAAACGTGCGATTATCCTATGTATAGTATACTGAGAGTGTAGCCTCGGAAAAAACACTGTCCTAATACAGAATAGAAGGAACTTAAAAAAGACTACAGGTGAGAGGACTTAAAATTTTTGCACGTTCTCCAGAATTTACACACATTTTTAAATAAATAAAGTCCCGATCGAATACAGTAGCCCTTATCAGTTCAAACTACTTAGCATGGACTTCATGATCTCCTTTTTTCTTGAATGCCAGCACAATAAGTTGTCGTAACAGTGGAATTTCTCGTGCATTATCTTCTCCAGCTTCGTGCCACAACAAACCAACAGCCTTATACTAAAATAACATACACTATCCGATATTTTGACCAGTGGTTTCGATTTTGTTCATCGCGCCCTCCGCAGACGCATCGTGCATGGATGGTGACTTATGCTGGGCTATAGTGTGTGAGTAGACGTGCAATGCATCTACCTCACTATCCCACCCAGGCCTGGTGTCAAGAAAACAGGAGGTGGTAAAGTGGGTGCAGGCCAACGCACTATGGCCTACCACAAATATAAAAACCAGAGCAAAGCTAGGATGTGGCTCAGATTCTAGCTAAATGAGAGTGCTATAGAGGCCACAGTAAGAAGCAGCTATTGCAGCCTGATTCTCAGTTCGCCAGTCAGCCACCCCGACAGTTTGAACGTCGTGCTCGATGAGGTCCACCGCTATTTTCAGCAAACTTAAGCGATGCGGTGACTGCAGCTGGATTGCAGGGAGAGCAGACCCACCGGATCTACCCCACTCTCTGACCACTCCCACACCTGAACCGGTTTTCAAGACAAAAGTCGAGAAGACCGAAGGTGGGAGAGGGCACAAGCGGTGTGCAAAAAATACACTCAAGCACACGCCCAGACAACACCACGTTGCTAGGTTGGCTCCCGCGTGGGAGCGCTATTAAGGCCACGTTAAGAAGGAGCCATTGAGCCTGACTCTTAGCCCACAGTAAGCCACTCCACTGCATACAAAACAACACACACTGAGCTGACAGTGCTTCCCAAGTTATCCCGTCAGTTGGAAACCTTCCGAGTCACGGCTTTGTACGCACCATGATGCACTTGAGCGTGTCAAGTTGTTTACGAGGAATGTACGCTGAGCCCTCGACCGCACTCCCACATCTACAGAATATGCCACCGTCCGAGTCGGTCAGATGCGAGGTTGGGACGAAAACAACAATAATTAAAACGCGGCTTACACTGATAGAAGCCTATTTGAGGGTTAACGTTGTGAGTTATTAGTTCGGCTAGCCAGCCTCAGAGACTGGATAGTCCTCTTAACTGCTATTCTCATAGGGCGAGCTTTGCTTCATGCGTAGGTCGGCAGTGTGGGCTGTGAGACTGAACTGGACTCTAGTTTCCCCAGGACCTTTGTAGTCTCCATGCTCGATAAGCGCAACGAAAATTCGTTTCCTTGACTGGTTTACACCCTCATTGTCAAAAGAAACTTTAAAACCATCAAGCGGAGACTATTGTCTGACAATTACGTTAACATCTATCCGTCCGTCGTCAGTCTTGGCGTGTTTTTATGCTTGGAACCACAGGCTTCGAAGAGTCAAATTTGAAGGAGGTGCCAACTGTTGTCTACCTACTTCAGTGTAGATAAAGAATTTCGTCATTTTACCGGAGAAAACGACAAGCAGCGCTAGATGCGAATGCGTGAGCATCAGGTGGCCGCTCAAGGGTTGGATTTAACATCGGGGCCAGCAACCTGCACCCCGGAGACGAGACACTTACTAAAATTTGAAGCTATTGAGATTGTGGGCTGAGAAGATGATTAAACTTTGAAAGAGATGCAATTAGCCTGGACGTCCACCGGCTGCTCAAACATTTTTCACCTAACCTTGCCTCTCACTCCTTAACTGGTTTTGAAATCCTCCTTGAAGGTGACAATTAAGTCAGGAAACAATAGGAGAAGCCCATTATCGTCACGATCAACGCCCAGGGAGACGACAAATGTCGTTGTGAAATGCGATTCCGCTGCCGGCCCACAACTTGCATTGGTTGCTTAAACTTAAAATAAAATGTGCCGTATGACAGGAGCTCCTACAGGAATCTTCAGGAGTTAAAGATGAGTTGCCGCATTAAGCATTCCAAACACATGAACTAAACCTCCTCTCCCCAACAACGCCTTTTTTTAGTTGCTTTTTTCGTAGAAGGCCATTATTTTGTTGTGTCACGACCCTGTAGAAAATAATATAGGAAGAATGCCATTGGAATAATAAAATATCACATTGGCATGTTAGACCAAGTAGAAGTCAGAAAGTAATGAAAATTCACTCAAAAGCAATTACTCTCATATACATTCCAGAGACATGGCACCTGATAAATGACGCCAGACTGCTCACCTACATCCAACGGGTCTTTGATATATGACTCGTGCACGCATAGTAGCTGTCGGGCGATGAGCAATACCCACGCCGAGCTCTGCAGTGATACGCTTAGTTGCTGCTGAAACGTTTTTTAATGTAAGGTAGAGCGTACCAGAGCGTTGGTGGTCCCCTTTCGTTTGTTCCCCGTGGGCGCGTTCGGAGGCATCGGTGGATGAAGCTGTTGGGGTATCCATTCCTGGCAAGTTGGTCCCGAAGATGTCGTAATTCTCGCGCTCGTCCTTCTAGTTCACTGCAGTGTGTTTTCATCCTCTGAAATAGTGCTCGAATACAGCCAGGTTTATGCGTTAGTGGGTGGTTGCTATGGGAGCTGAGCACCTGGGTTGTGTTAGTTGCCTTTCTATAAACCATGGTGCTGAGTTCCCCGTTGGGTATGCGCGGGATGAGGACATCCAGGAACGGTAGTTGTCCGGCACTCTCTTCCTTCTTTGTGAATTGAATGTCAGGGAGGATACTGTTTAGCAGGTTGTAGAAGTCTGAAAGCCTGCTTTGTTCGATTATGACGTAATTGTCATCCACATATCGGCACCAGAATGCAGGCTCAAATTGGGCGAAGGCGACTTTCTCCAGCTCTACCTTACATTAAAAAAACTTGTCAGCAGCAACTGAGCGTATCACTGGAGAGCTCGGCGTGGGTATTGCTCATCGCCCGACAGCTACTATGCGTGCACGAGTCATATATCAAAGACCCGTTGGATGTAGGTGAGCAGTCTGGCGTCATTTATCAGGTGCCATGTCACGACTGTTCTTGGAATTATACAGGGTAGACCGGGCGGCACAAACGGGCAGTGCAAAAATGCGACCCACAGTCCCAGATCACTTCCCACACTCTGGAGGAAGACCACGCATTTGACTTCTCGAACACACAGATAATGGCGCGGGCCAGTAATAGGACGGAACGTGAACTGCTGGAGGCCTGGATGTCAGGTCCTTACTCCATAAACAGGCATGTGGAAAAACCACCCTGTTATTTTGCCATCCGTGCCCGGGACCAGAAACCGGGGCCCAGTTCTTCTACAAGCACTCAGGCCACCACCTCAAGGTCACATGCCATAACTCCAGGGATGCGCTTCGGAGACGCGATAAGATAGCATGAGAATGGAATTGGCATGGATAGAGACCAATCAATAATTTCCACTACCACCCCCTCCCCTATCAACCCCATTTATGTGTAGCTGACGCTTGCTCTTCTCATTTACTCTGACAATGGCTCCTCGTGTGGAGCCGAAAGCTCAGAATAGAACTATCGTTCCAGAGATCGCGTCTTCGTCTTCTTTACAATAAGAACCTGGTGCACGCATACTCGGTTCCATTCTGGAGGTTTAAGACTCCGAAATGAGAGCAAGCATAGAAGGTTAAGAGGCTTTATTTTCAAATAGACTACTTGGTGAGAACGAAGGCATATTCCGATTTTTGAACTGAAAACATCATTAACGTGGACGCAAATGTTTAAGTTCCAAAAGACTATTTTTGGTAAATTCTCGTAAGGCCTTTATACTATTGTCTTGATGCAACTAAATAAAATATAAAAGTTTAAAAAATAACGCACTTGTCAAGCCATGTCATACACGTTTTGACAGTCTACGCCTGTGTACAGTGGATTGCCTATCTGATGAAATCTATAAAATATTCATAAGGAAAGTCATTTTTCACAAAAGTAGCTCACGTTGCGTCCCCTCAAGGTCTTTCAACAATAAACAAATGGTCATTCTTAAAATATGGCATATTGCAATTTATCAAGTAATATAAGGTTCTTTTGAAATGCCAACTTTTGTTAGAAGATATAAAAATTTCGAAAAAAATAAAATTGGGCGTACTACGTACACTAAAGTTTTAAATCTAAAAGAAACCGTTTCATGCAAAAAACGAGTAAATAAAGCAGCAAATGTAGAATTACGTTGGAAAGTAATCGTTTTGTGAAATATGCGGATAAATATGCTTCCAAATTACGTGCGATGCAATGTATATCTGTTACCGATAGCATGTATTCCAACACCATTTCACTAGAATGTATTGTTTTTTCTTCCGTTTATACATTGCTTGAGTTACGTTTGGCTAAGCAACCCAGATGTTCGCTTGACTATGCCGATTGGGAGGCCAAATTAGTACGCTAGTTCGTAAGCTCACTTGCGGAAATGCCGGACAGTCACTCATACATTTAAATGTAATTATCAGGCGCAATCGTAAACGTACAGTTTTGTGTACACTAAGAGAAGTTTTCTACCGTCATATTTCTTTGTAATTATTTCGGGGTTTTGATTAGGACGAGGTTCTAATCATTTTAAAAATGGTGATTTACACTTAAAGATTTCACTGGCTCAAGTCGATTAGCCATGTTTAAGAATAATATCCTGTGTGCTTACCAAAACCTTCAAAGTAAGATATTTATTTAACGCATCTTCCTAACTGTGAGTCGTTGGGCATTATTTACAATGCACATGATTGTCTGGGTCATAGTTTTATAAACACCCAAACCTGTCAAGTCATTTCCGAGGAAAATGGAAGTGTGCAACACTAGTAATGAAATACGAAGCCAAGGATCACTCAAAAAGATTTCTATAACAACTTATCTCTTGAAAATGAGCTTTAGTCATACATTTCAACGTCAAATATCTGCGTACTTTACCTTTTTCGAATATTATTTTAAGATAAAAATCGCAAAGTGTGACCATTCTCTTGACTTCCTTGAGACGTAGGAATAAATCTTCTGATAAAAGTGAAAGAACTCCCTACGCATGTGTTTCATACATACTAGAGCAGTTTTCAGTATATAATTTTACTTTTTGGCGCCGCCCTATGATTGCAAGCACGTCAGAGTGACATAAAACTGAAAAAACAGAAAACTCTGCTGCGCAGACAAACAGAAGAACCACTGAAGATATGGCACGCTCTACCATACATAAAAGACGTCTCAGAAGCGACTGAGCGCATCGCTGCGGAACTAGGTGTTGGAATTGCACACAGACCCAAAGCTACAATGCGCAGCGGAGTAATATAAATAAAATTCCGACCTACGCAGAATGAACAATCTGAAGTAGTATATCGCATTTCATGCTTAACTGTCTTTGTAATTATACAGGTCAAACAGAATGCATGCTCGGATCGCGTATACGTGAACACAAGCAGGCCGTGCGACTAGGCGACGAGTACTCAAAAGTTGCAACTCACACCTACGAAAAAAGGCCATGAGTTCAACTTCACTGCCGTCAAGGTACTCGCCCACGCGGGAAACAAGACGAGCAGAGAATTTATCGAAGCCTGGTCCACTGATGAGAATTCGGTCAACAGATGTGTCGAATGGGCGCCAGCGTACAGGGCCTTACGCTATTGCAAACGATCAAATCCAGACACCCATCGTTATCAAGTGGCCCAAAATCCTTAATAATCAGCCCACTTTCGATGCTAAATAGGCCATTTGGCGCCCAAGCCTACATAATCCTCCTTCTCTTCTCCTATTACTTTTTAATGGCCCATCCCTTCAACCATAACTATTACTTGTTTTTTTGACGATTCTACTGCTGTAAATATTTCCACCCAACTTGTCGATCTTGCCTACTGGCACAGGCTAGCACAGCCCTCAGTGGCAAGTAGGCAGCACACACAATTATTGATTTTCTGCACGTTCAAAATTGAAGTTATTGTACACACGCACCATGTAGCTTCCACATTTGTTACTGTTTCTCCACCTCTGACGATGGGCTCTTGTAAGAGCTCGAAAGCTCAGGAAAAAATAAATTTTGTTCCAGTGATCGACCATATGTCTCCTTTACCAATAAAAAGGATCTCTTTAGTCAGTCCCGTAAAAAATAATTTTTTGAATTGACTCCGCTCTTCATTTGCAGAAAACAATACGTTGTCTCATTCTTGCATCTACCTTAATTTCATGAACGCAAAATGAAATTTTTCTTTCCCTGAAAAGATATCCCGAAACCTTTCTGATTTTTATGAATATTCGTTTGTAGTATAACACGCACAGGTAATAAGTTTTGGACCACAGCCTTAAATGGCGTACGAGTTTTCTTGGACATCAAGAAACTTTGGAAATTGCCAAATTCTGCGCAGATTTTCCTTCAATATACTGATGTTAAACGAAATAACTTCTAGTAAGCAATATTTTGCGTCTAAGCTCAGCTGAATTAATAAAAAACCAAAGTGTGTGTTTAACCATCCCTTTAAATTTTGATCTTTACATTTCATCAGTTAGACAATTAACTGTACTCTTCTTAACCACCCACATCTTATATGGAGAGAGTTAGGCCAAAATACCAGTCTTGATAAACTCTATTGGCATGTATTCATTTACTTGCTCCCGTGAGGCAACATATATATGGATATATTAGTCGTGCGATCCAACATTTGTCAAAAAGAAAAATAAAACAGTCCCCAGCAGGGTTAGGAAAATCACAAATAAAAATTCAAAACAGTTCTATTCTCGCCTACATGGTAGCTCCAGATCATCACATAGGGGCTTTTCGACTGATTTGCTGTTTTTCTTTCAATTTATACAAAATGTATTACACAACATCTATTGGCTACGCAGAAGCGTCTGCGGTTAGGTTACGCAAACCAGTGCACCCAAAAGAACTTTATAAAGGTGCTACAGTTACTATGACCGAAATCTGACAATTCAACTGCCCACAGCTCAGTACGTTAACCGGCGGCTAGTACCCCCTAAAGCTGATCAGATAACTGACCAAAAGTTTTTTATCCGCTCTCTGACAACCAGAGGATTTTTTATCGACATAACCACAGATTTTGCGTTGTTACCTAAAATATAACCGTAAAGGCTTGACAAGAACATATCGAAAGAAAAAATATGCTCAACAACTTATATTTTAACTTGTGCTCTAGGAAGATTCGGAACCATAAAACAGTTTTTAAAAGTACTCGAAATCTCGAGTTTATTTTGCCAACGTATGCAATTACTTAGGCAATGCGAGCATACAGCAAAATGATTATACCTTGCTGAGAAAGGCCTTGCACATTCTGATTGCATTTTCCGATATGGTTTGTGAAGGTTTTTTATTGAGCACAATAGAACTGTACACTGTCCTATTTGAAATGGTATTGCTCAGTCAATATCCCAAAATCAGGGGACGGCCTTTTTAACTGTGTTACCAACAGCAACTTCCCAGGTATTGGAGACACCAACAGAAAAGTAAATTCAACTCTTCTTCGGGTTTGTCACTTATAATTTCCGAGCTCGTTTGAGATTTTGGAAAACTTGAGCATTTGAGAAAAAAACACTTTCGCTTTCATGAGTTCTTGTTTCAGTTTCTGCTAAATTCACTGAGGTCCCCAGTAGCATGCCGAACTTCTGTTCTGCGCTACTGTCTTGCAACAATACGCAACTTTGCGCTAAGCTACACATTTAAATCAAAACCTTTTTTCAAGTTACCAGTGCTTATACCGTAAGCTCGATATTAATCTTGTGCCCATGACTTTTGGAATCTGCATTTTCTGACCGTAAACTCAACTTTATAAATGTCGGATAAGCCGATCAAAAGCTGTTTATAACAGCTTTAAATTCAGCGTGTATCTCGAAATATATGAGATAGACTTGGAATACCAAAACGAAATAAACAATACTGGGGCAGTCGTATTACATGAATAACAATTGCACAGATTTTATTTAGTTAATATGCTTCATTGGGCAGCAGATGGAGCCACCAATTTTATGACTGAAGTGCGCCAACATGGATATTTCTTTCTTTGGAGTTATTTGAATTTATTTCCACAGAAGCGGATATATAATAGAGGACATTGCATGAAAAGCATTCCTTTAGACGTATATGCGCTCTCCACGGGCATCTGGACGGACCAACCATAGTATACATAATAACATGAATAATTGTAAGAAATACAGGCCTGCTCCCAGTAACCGCACAATCTGTAAAGCCTATTGAGCAAAATAACCAGTCCTTGATGCCGCAGACGAATAATATTCAAGCAGCGAGTGGCAATTTTAAAAATTTGAACAACACTTAGACAACCAATTTAGTAGAATTTAAAGAAATGCATACAATTTAGTGAAGTCGTAGGCAACTGCCTGTGCACGCCCCATCAAAATGTTAACATGTAGTTGCGGAAGCCACTCCATTGGGCACACACAAAAGCATTTGGCCCCGCGGTCAGCCGAACATATATCGAAGTGGCTGCTTGGAGCGGAAAATCAGATACCCAAGAGATCAATCACAAAGAGCCCAGTGTACAATGACCATACGGTCGACCCAACGACTACATTGAAGGTCATACTTAAGATGACGACCGGGCTGTGATTTGCGGGGTCAGGTGCAATACTGAGACGAAAACTAGCATTTTGTAAGTAACTGATCACAGTATCAACCGCCCATTGCCGTGGTAACGATCGATCAAAGACGTAGATCGTCGTCTCACGCCCACTCCCTTCCCTATAGGATCGGCTGCTACCCGCACATTGCTCCCCCTTTCAGCAAGCTTGACAGGCTCTCCCTATAACCTGAATTGTCTTGCTTCGACAACAAGTTCCCCTCCTCTTTCCCCTCGCCATGCGCACTCACACTCAAGACCAACAGCTCATACTCTATTAACGTATCACGCTTCAATCTTCTAGGTGGATACTTTATTAAACAGTTTGTTTTATCAATGAGCAATGGCTGTACTCAGTTGAATAAAAGGTCACAAAGTTTTATGACGTCATTAGATTCTGCAAAGGTCCTTGCCTTTGCCTTGTTTAAATTTCTTCTGGGAAACAATTTTTTAATGTTAACAGTGTCAAAACGCACGCAGTAGGATAGGGAAGACTCTAGGTATCTCAATTGTATCCATGCAAAAATGTTCTAGTCCAAATAAAATATTTGAAATTGAGAATATAATAAGCTGTTGAGGTTGATTTTAGAAATAAGAGGACATCCTTGGTTTTGCGTGTGTAGACGTGGCGTTCATATGGCTGATTCCGCTTCGCACAGTAAAGCCGTCAGATGCTCTGGCACCTTAGAAGGCACGTAATAATTCGTATGTCAAATTTTGCCTTTATATCTCTACTACATTTACTAACAATTGTTCTATGTCCGAACCACGAGCAGGGTTGGGGTTTATATTAGTAATACCATTTCCCTTGATTTTAGGTCTAATGCTGAGTTCAGGAAACGGGAAAATGAAGCTTTCATGGGATTGTGCACAGAACCAGCTCTATTACTTGGTCGGGAACTTCCTGTTTCCGTGTGCTCTTTAGGCAACTAACATATCATTTTTTCCCTTCCAGATCACCATTTAATGAATTATCCTTAACTAATTAACTGATTAAATTGAATTACTTACTTTGCCCCCTAAATGGGTCACGTGGCCAGCTCGGAGCGTGACACGTGGGGTTGCACTCCCACAAACAAAATGCCGAACATGGGGAGGGGAGCGTTGGTGGCACGCGTCCGTGCAGACTCACGCACCAACTACTCGTGGACCTTAATAGCACTCCCACTCCTTGTGATTTAAGCTGGGTGTGGCGGCTTCGGCTGACGGCTCCCTCTCATGCCTCCAGTCTTTTTGACTTGGTCTGGACACCGGGCAGTGGTGTTTAGGAGAAGAGAGACTAAAATAGATGCAACGCACGTCTACAATCACTTAAATCTAGTTCACACGCATAAGAAACCACCCCTGCACCACCGTGCTGTGTAGCATACGGTGGATATAGCGGTAATTGGCAGTCAAACTGCCGGTGATTAGGTCACAGAGCATAATGTTAGAAGAAATGCTGTTCAATAGGTTATGGTTTAGAAGCTCCTACCGTTGATGATTCGCACAATACGCCAGAGTCGAAATAGGATGAGCAGTCCAGCTGCCTCAGCAATTGGAACTGAAGCCGCCTTGTCTGGTTCCAAGCACACGGATGAATTTGAAGTCCTGGTGTGGTTTTCCTCCAAACGGGTATCCGCCTCTCCACGGTGGGCTACAGTGAGCACTATTACATAGACGTCGAGTGCAAAACTGATGAGGCAGATCAGAGCATCGACTGTCTCCACGCAACTCGTGAGATAGAATTGAACCCCGAAAACCCACAGCTTCACCGGCAATTCCAGGATGAATGTGGTCAGGACTGCTAGACTTGTACACTCGAAGACGAACTTTGTCTCTTCAAACATCCTCGCAATTTCAGCATCCTTAAAGGCAAGTTAACACGGGTTATGGTCTTTTTTTTCAGCATTACACTATAAACGTTTAAGCCTCGAGCAGAAAGTGAAAGACAATGGAAGTGGAAGACTGACAGCTAATGGGAAAAATACGCAGTGAAAGTGTGAAACCGAATCAAGAAAACAATCATGGGATATCGTGACTGTACAGCAGCCTTTCGAACCTCAAAAATTCCCTCTTTATCAAAGAGGCAGCGCCAAATTGTGAGTAAATTTTGGATTTCACTATATTTATAAAAAAAGAGGTAAAAACTAAAATAAGTTCCTATAGCTGGCTGATGAATTATAAGCCGGAATCTAATGCCCTTTGCTGTCGGCAGCAATGTATTTTTGTCCATAATATGCTAGCCGTTGAGCGGCTGCTGACGAGGCTTGAGTGTGAGTCCTGAGGCAAAACAGGACGAGTGAGTATCGTACCAAGTCATAAGTCGATGTTTTCTGACGTTGTTTTAAGCTCTTGCGTCTCATAAGTGGCAGTTTCAACCCGTTCTCGGTTGACTGGCACGATCATGATTTTACTTATCGCAAGACCCCGTCCTGATTTGGCCTGCTACATCAAACGGTTAGCATTATTTGCGTGGCCCCCAAGTAGAGCACTAGAATTGAAACGCCCCAGGAAGGGTAAATACTTCCGTACCCTAGGCCTAAAAGTAGATCTAACATAAATCTTAACTGTAGTTCCAATAGTACTGTCAACATAGAAAATGGAGATCGAAGTGGTTGTTTCTGGCTTATTATCCATCGTCAGCCAGTCATACCCAGCCCCAAGTGGTACTATCTACCTATACTACTAGCTGTTACAGTTTCTGTCAGAGTCTCAGAAACGAGGCCCAATGCAAAGGCGAAGCGGGATAAGTGAGTTCCGCTAGCAGTTGGTGAACATTCATCAACGAGTTTAGCCCCAATCTTAACCCTAATCTACGGTCTATCTCTACAGTTAACGCTTACCCTAAACGTCATCCTAAACTTTGCTTTGAAATGCTTTGACACTAAACCTAAGCCTTCTCTGAAGCCTTAACATCAACTCAACCTCACCATAGACCTAATCCAAGTCCCCTGGGGGTTAGCACAAGAACAGCTTTATTGGAAGGTGGTTCCTGTTTTCATGTCCTGCTTGGGAGGCACATAAGTAATCCGAATCCTTTAATCATGTGATTAGCTTTTAAACTATAAAATTTATATAAATATATGAAATGTCACACACCGGAGTTGGATAGCAAACCGGACGGGGTGGAGCGAGCGGGACAGGAGTTCATTGGTAAGAATTACTTAGATGGCTCCCCGAACTGGTCATGAGGAAAGGAACTACCTGCAATAAAGTTGTCCTTGCACCAGCATGTAGGAATAATAGGATTTGCTTTACAGTATCCTTAATGCAATTTAAGGGTTGATGCTAGGGCTAATAATTACTGCTGGCTAAAGCTAAAAGTGGGATTAGATTTGAAATTTATACTACAGTTTAGACTTGTCTTAAGACTTATGTTATGTTAAAGATCCATGACCAAAAGTGCGCACTATAGAAAATATATGGTGGGTTCAAGGCCTGCCCGTTAACAAAAAACTTTTGTTTTTGATGCTACAACCCTCCATTCGCCAGAGATAGTCCTTTGTTTATAACAGTTACCTATTCCACCGGTTGTCTGAAGCGTTTGACGTATATCAGTGTTTCAATTAGGCCTAACAGGCAACATTAAATAAGCCTGACAACGGCATAGGGCTTGGTTATTGTCAGATAAACTACTGTTTCAGTAATGTAATCATCTCTGTTTACTAGAAAGCCCTTAAGGACGTAGGAACTGCCTGAGAGAATTGTGCTTAAACTAGGAATTTCCCAAATTCTATCAATCGCTGCTTACAAATGCATTATAAAAGGATATGTCGCAGTACAAGGGAAACAGTAAACTGCAGCTTTACCTTAGTCAGTCGAAATAGAATTGTACTTAAGTCAAGCAATCTAAAATCTTACCTCCCAAGTCACTATTTTATTCTTTTTCCAAAAGACATGTGTGGTGTTATTCAGTCTTCAACTGCATTGAACATAAGTGGGAATTAAACCGACAATCTCTACATAATTCCTGTTTGGAAACTATGTCTGAATGTGTAATACGCAATGCTTTTCTACCAAACCATTTTTGAGCTTCTTTTCAACTAATCGCATTTTAACTGATATTTTAAGCCTGAAGGTTCCTAGCATTAGGCCTACTTGCGTGAATAGAATTAAGTTTAATCTTGGCTTTTACGGAGGATTCTTTTAAAAGAGCTTTATAACTTAACGAATCAGACACGTAAAACCTAAAATAATTTGCTAAAATTTAAAAATAGTGGTTTCTAAAACAACAAAGCAATCTTTTTTCCAGAAGAAACATTGCCGTTTCTCTAGTGAAGGGTTAATTTTGCATGAAGGAGATAAAGGATTAGGCACAGTGCCAACTCATTATGCATGGCTGCACAACTGCCTTAGCAGTCTACTTCAAGCACTTTAGTTTGAAAGACAACTTACGGCTGATTGCAGTCGTTCGATTTCCAAAAAGAGAATGACGATGAGAAAAACTCCATCCAATCCAGCAAGACCAACAACGGTGAGATGGAACAACTTATGCTGCAACACATGATGCAGCCTTTCCTTAAGCTCTCTAATAGAAGGGCATCGACGAGGTGATCGAGTACGTTTCCTGTGCGCTTCTTCAGCTGGCCAATCACCAACATCAAGATTTATTGCTTCGATTGAATTGTGGTTTGCGGTCGTATTTTTTGTCATTTGGAGAACTGTCGAACTGGAGTATTCAGATGGTAAACTATTTAGCTGGTTCCCAGTGGTTGTTGTTGGCTTTTATATAATTGTGCAATAGAATATTTTTCATTCTCTAAAATGGACAAACATGGGAAGCACTCTATAAATTTAAGGTAGGAATTCTGCATTGACAGTTCCGGTGACGCTCGAAAGTTGTAAATAAAACGTGCTTAGAACTAATGTTTTTTAATCATCCCCCCTCCCCCTCAAAACAGAAAACGGAACCACTGGTGGCAGAGGTTGTGGTCTAGTTTTCTGTCACCGATGTCTATATCAAGTACATGATATTCTATATTCTAGTTCAATTTGATTGAAATATAGCATAGTCCCCTAGATGGGTCCTTTTCAAGTTGAGGACCGCTCTATAATATAAACAAAGAAAGCAAGTCTTTTGAAAAGAACTTATTGTTATTTTGATAATTCCGAAACCGTGATTGACTTATCCTAGCTATGCCTTAAAGTACTGAGCACGCTCTGCTCTTCATAGCGTCAGAATAACAATAAATCTGTTGCGACTAGCAACTTTTATTTTTTAAATTAAAATTCCTAAAAATCTCAATAACGCTGACCTGAAATTAAAGTAGTTATCTTATCACTGTGCAAATAAAAGCAATGTTTATAGCTCTGGAAATGATAACATAAAAACGACTTTAGTGGCTATTATCTTGGAACAAAATGGAAGCCACTTTAACTGGCATTTAGTGCCTGACTAAAAATAAAAAAACTGCTTTCATAGTCAACAGAAACGTAGTCTCGTTCGAGGGGATAAAGGCTATATTGTTCGAAAGGGAAATGCATACATGTCGCACAGTGTACATCATAAAGACAGCCGATTATGAATAAAGGTCAATATAGCTGCAAGTGGTTCACATGCACAACTGTATATTTATAGGCTTTTATAAACATAAATTAAAATTCAGTGATATGAGGTAACCATGAGAGCATAGACCATGAGCTTAAGAACGTGAAACTCAGTATTAATTTTGTCGAAATAAAACTGATTCTTTTCTAGGGAACACGTGTAAATAATCATTTTACAAGATTTAAACCCGCGCCTGAAATCTTTTGTTCATCCTCTTTAAAAACATCGAACTTTTTGTAAATAGCTTTGTCACCATTCGCGTTTAATCTGTCGATGAAATATAACCAAAAGGGTTTGCGGAAAAATAGTCTATAACTCAGATGTGGATGGCTAATTTGACAAATAAGATGGCCTTGTTTTTTCGTATGCGAAAACCCCTCAATTATTATCTCGGTATTCTTACTTTGGCCATACAGCACAAAGTAAACTATGTCAAAAGCTGTACAATTGAATGAAGAAGGAAATATAAACTAGTGCTAAGATAAAATAGTTAATATTTTAAAATCTTTCGCAAAAAACTGACCAATATTTCAACCCCTTTTTATAAATGAACACGTATACAGATTTTAAGATACTTGGTGATTTATGTGTATGGTTTCAATTATCTCGTATAATTAATTTCAGAATATCAGTCTGAAGTAAACAATTAAATAACAAAGATGAAACATAACCAGGCGTATTTACTATTTTTACATGTTTTTTCTCGGTCACCATATGAATTTAATAACCACCAAAATGAACAGTGTATGGCTATAAAGGTCTCCAATTGATCAGGCAGTACGTGGGTAGTTTCGTAAATTCTACAGTGACAATGAATATGTTGAAAAGAAAGAAAGAAGACGATGGCCATGCCCTCCTGACAGTAAGTTTCTGGAAGCAGCATTAAAAAAACACATGGAAATATCAGCGACAACTAATGCTACTAGTTCAGCGGTGTCCGACCATCAGATGCAAATTGTCAGGTAAGAGTGTCACTATATGGGCCTTAGATAAGCTCAATGGAACTGAAAGAAGTGGGCGTTTTAAAATATTTTCATTGCTATTTCTGCGAAAATGTAATGCTCAGTAATAAAGTATAAGGAAATTTGATCATTTATGATAGCCATAAAGGATCAGAACAATGGCATGTTTGTGACGCAGTACCCAACCATTTCTGGAATCTGAAATTAAATCAGCGGAAATTGACAGCGACATTTTAGTAGTCTGCCATTGGTAAAGTCCTTCAAATCTTCCTCGAGCGCAGCACAGCAGACGTATATTGAAAACAGCTCGAAAAAGTACAAATTCACTTTTGAATTGATGTCGTGCAATTATGCTTCATGACAATAAAGTGCAACATGATGCCAAGTTGACACTGCAGAAACTTCATTTCTTTAGGTACGAGAGGTAACCATATGCCAAATATTCTTCCAAATTTGATTGACTGACTACGATTTTCTCAGGTATTGATTCCTATTTTCAAGCAAAATATTTTGAAAAGCAATACTGAGATAAAGCTTCTTTCAGAGATTTCTTAGCAGTAAAAACAGTGCATTTTTATCGATGAGACATAAATGATCTTGCTCATCAATTGCACAGATTCATCTATGTTCAGCACGCATAATTTAAGTAACACTAACATATGTACTGTTGCATTTAAATATTTGCTTTGTAGACAAAAAGACATTGCCGATAAACACAGGAACAGCTTGAATGCAGGATTATTAGGCGACATCAGTCAGCCATAGCCGATTCCAGATGGTGCGCCACCCGAAAATCGAACCTGCAACCCATTGGTTAGAATTCCAAGGTTAAAAGCCACTGTGCCATTAACTCGTCGATTTTGATCGGGAAGATTAACAATGAGCACGGCTATGGAATTCGCTCGTCTCGTTGCACCTCCAGCCCTACTCCTGTGCCCCGCCAGCGGGCGCTCAAGTGCTGACATAAATTCATAGGCAGCAAGGTATTTTTTTCCCGAACTCGGTCAGTACGCAAGACGCAATGCAGATTAAAGACCATGCCATTATCAATTATTCATCCTTAATTCTTTAAACATTTTTTAAGTCCATTTGTTTCCACCACATCTGTACATCGGTGCTGTGGAGCCCAGCTGGGAACTCATATCACACGAAAGCATGATCTTGACATACGATCGGGTTCTTAGTAAACTAACAGGTTATGTCCCGCTTTTACGAAAATCTTTCCACTTTAATATGCTTAAAAAATTGTGGTGGCCATAGCACTGGAA
Organism: Ligula intestinalis; assembly: GCA_036362985.1. NCBI lineage: Eukaryota > Metazoa > Platyhelminthes > Cestoda > Diphyllobothriidea > Diphyllobothriidae > Ligula > Ligula intestinalis. Next base: position 46,260,306 of record JAYGXS010000002.1, read on the forward strand.
AGAAGTGGCAATTCGATGTTATCAAAGCAATTTTTCTGATCAAATTACTTGCTATAAAAACTAAAATATTCATCAAACATTATTACATTAATGCGTTCAGTAAAGATGCAGATGTTGTGTAATAACTTGCCTCTTGAAATCTCCCATGCATGAACCAATGGCGTCTTTGCAGCTGAACTTCACTAATACAATTTAAGCTCTTTTTTGGGGTCAAAATATAGTGCATTTTTATTACTCATGTTTTGACATTTGGCAAAGGTATGCTTACATTTCGTAAGCCAGTCTTCGTGTCGATGCTTTATTAGTGGCTTTTAAGGGGTTGCTGAACTAAAAAACCAGCATAATTGATATTTTAAAGAGCAACTACCTACAATAAGACTTAGCAGGCCAACCTTACCTCAAAGCACCACTAAACAGTGATGAGTGCTTCCTTTAGTGCAGACTTGTATGTTTAGGCATTTTAATTGGAATTGTTCCCTTCATTTTTATCTTTATTCCCTAATTGATGTCATATCATTAATTCAGCCGAGCGCCCGTCGTTTTCTTATCTTTGTTTATGTGATCAGGCAAATCTGGTCGTCCTATTTGCCTCCACAGGTCTGGTGTTAGACCTCGGTAATTCGTTTAATTCTGGTTGCAGAAAGGGATCTTTGGACTCTAACTTTTGCGAAAATTCCCCATTATGCCCACTAGCTTTTAAAGCGTACCCCGAAAATTTTGGCAGATGTTTGAAATAATGAAATTTAATAGACTACGACGGCAACTCGAGCTAATGACCTTTTCGGATGTCCTTTAAAATCAGCATCTCGCTGATTAACCGAAGTCAGTTTCAGGACAATTGACCTGAAAGTCAAATGGACTGAATTTTTATTAACACCGCCCACGGGTAAAGAATACGCTATTTATAAAACTAACATACTTGTTCTCTCTTGCTTGTTTGTCCGAACCACTCGTTGCCTACACTTGGCGTAAATCCGTCGGAGTAGAACATTTACTAGATCAGTCCAAAAGTTGATATGAATACTGTAATTACACAGGCAGGCAGTCGGTAATATACAACTACGAAATTACTTGCCCCCTACCAGCAAAGTTGCTAGTACAGTATGAATGCGAGAGAATACTCGTATTCCAGGAATTTTTATTCGTAAAGGAAGCATATGGTCGATCACTGGAACAAAATTTATTTTTTCCTGAGCTTTCAAGCTCTTACAAGAGCTCATCGTCAGAGGTAGAGAAACAGTAAAAAATGTTGAAGCTACATGGGGCGTGTGTACAATAACTTAGATTTTGAACGTGTGGAAAATCAATAATTGTGTGTGCTGCCGACTTGCCACTGGGGGCTGTGCTAGCCTGTGCCAGTAGGCAAGATCGACAAGTTGGACGGAAATATTTACAGAAATAGAATCGTCAAAATTCTTCAAAATTATCAAACTGGGATATTTTTGACAAGTTTTTCACTTATGTGAAAATAAAGGGATGCGATATACTACTCCAGATTGTTCATTCTGCGTAAGCCGAGCTTTTACTTTCATCACTCTGCGGCGCAAACAAACAGAAGAACCACTGAAGATATGGCACACTCTGCCATACATAAAAGACGTTTCAGAAGCGCTTGAGCGCATCGCTGCGGGACTAGGTGTTGGAATTGCACACAGACCCAAAGCTACAATGCGCAGCAGAGTAATATAAATAAAATTCCAGCTTACGCAGAATGAACAATCTGGTGTAGTATATCGCATTTCATGCTTAACTGTCTTTGTAATTATACAGGTCAAACAGAATGCATGCTCGGATCGCGTATACGTGAACACAAGCAGGCCGTGCGACTAGGCGACGAGTACTAACAAGTTGCAACTCAGACCTACGAAAAAAGGCCATGAGTTCAACTTCGCTGCCGTCAAGGTACTTGCCCACGCGGGAAACAAGACGAGCAGAGAATTTATCGAAGCCTGGTACACGGATGAGAATTTGGTCAACAGATTTGTCGAATTGGCGCCAGCGTACAGGGCCTTACGCTATTGCAAACGATCACATCCCGACGCTCGCCGTAATCAATTGGCCCATCATCCTCCATAATCATCCTACTTTCAATGCTGACGTGGCCATTTGGCGCCCAAGCCTACATTATCCCTCTCTTCTCATCCTCCTTCCCTTCCTTTATGACTTTTTAATTGCCCATCCCGCCCACCATAATTATTACTTGTTTTGTTGACAATTCTATTTCTGTAAATATTTCCATCCAACTTGTCGATCTTGCCTACTGGCACAGGCTAGCACAGCCCTCAGTGGCACGTCGGCAGCACACACAATTATTGATTTTCCGCACGTTGAAAATTTAAGTTATTGTACACACGCCCCATGTAGCTTCCACATATGTTACTGTTTCTCTACCTCTGACGATGAGCTCGTGTAAGAGCTTGAAAGCTCAGGGAAAAATAAATTTTGTTCCAGTGATCGACCCTATGTCTCCTTTACCAGTACAGTATTGGCTTCAGCCTAAAACTGTATGCGGAAATCGAGGTTAAGCACTTTAATGAGTAGTTGTCTTGGGACGGGCCGTCTAAGGAAAACACCTACTGCTTCACGCTATCAAAAAGCTTTCACATTGTTTTCATAACATTTTGCAATAGATGTGTACCATAGTATATACTTTATAAGCAGCGTTTATAAATGAGCAGACGCGATGCACTATGAATTTACCTTTCCCGAATCGAAAACTTATTTCATAATATCAGTCGACATTTCAAGCGATCTGCGAAAATTATCATGTTACTCTTGAAAACTCAATTGGTTTATCATATGAAGTTTCCCTTAACATAGACCGTTCAAAGATTTCTTGGTGTTAAAGGAACTCACTGACTTCGGGAAAGTTGACGTCAGACTATGTGGCAGCAAGTATGACGATCAAATTTGCAAGAATTGAGGAAAATGTTCGCGTTTCAGGAACGTGTTTATTTAGAGAATAATACGAGTTGTCGAACACCGGAATCAGGATTTTATTGGTCTGAGCACAGACCGATGTAGTCCGCAATGGCGAGTCGGCGTTCTCAGCACGCAATTATAGATTTTCTATACGATAAATGTTTAGTTGTTTTGTACACACGCCACAATTAGCCACCCCATTCGTTGCTGTTTTCCTATCTATGACGATGGACTCCTGCAGGAGCCCGAAAGCTCAGACCAATAAAATCCTGATTCTGGTGTTCGACAAATCTTCTTATTCGCAAAAAGACCAAATTTGCATTGCAATAGCTTTCGCCTGGTTTCCTTGTTCTGCATTCTACACTATAAATATTACATCAATTATGCAAATGTAAGAATTCCTGGATAAGAATCAGAGACCATGTTAGTGCTCACTGGAATGAGTTTCTGTGTTCGCTGACGTTTCAGAGAGCTGGGCCGACTCTCCCTTGCCAAAGCCTAAGCTTTTATTATTGATCAGCAGTTTTAAGTTGTGGTCGTACGCGTCGGCCGTAAGCTGATCAATTTTTTTTCGTTCACTGTCCAGCCCCTCGTATGGATTTTGGCATAGGTTGATGGCATTTAACGTTTTGCTTCTTCTCTACGATAGAGAAGGCAGTAAATCGTGCTTCCTCCTCCGTTTAACTTATGCCAAATTCCACACGAGGGCTCAGGCAGTGAACAAGGAAATATTGATATACTCACGGCCGACACGTACAGCCAAAAATTTAAATTTTTGATTGATAATGACAGTGGACGCTTTTTGAAGCAAGCGAAAACGGCAGAATCTATTTGTACAAATAAATTTCGATAGAGCTAATCAACAATTTCTTCGCTTTGTTTGTACACTTTGATAAAAGAGAGCCGGCTCAGCTCTCCGAAACGTCAGCGAATACAAACTCATTCCAGTGGGCATCAACATTATTTCTGATAATAAAAGCATTAAAACAAATGGTTTTATTCCTCCTTTTTGCCTTTCTGCACCTGTGCATTGTCACAAGAAGGGACTCTCGAAGTTATTACAGTAACGATTGCTTATATCGTTCCCTAAATATAGCATAAGAACAGAAGACTCCCACAGTAGGGGTGCTTTTGCACCAAATGTCTGTGAAATTAAGGTTAGATTTAAGGTGAGAGTTAGGTTTAGGCTTAGAGCTGAGGTTAAAATTAATGTTAGATTTAGGACAGGGGAATATTTACCCCTCCTGGAATTATGCGCAGGACTCCTCTTGCTACTCGGGCGTGCGTTTCTATTTTTTTGTCCGATTGAGGTGGCCGTAAATGAAACGCTTTCCTTAACTTCAACTGTGCAGTTGCAACCTGCAGAAATTTTTCATGAAAACGTGTTTTTAACTGGAAAGGTGATGTGCTTGGTAATATACAAAAACAATAGGATATAAAAGTTCGTGATAGGAAAACACTCAGTATATCAGAATGTGTCCACGAAAAACACGCAAGAAGCTAGCTCAAATGTTGGTGCTTCATATGATTTTTTGGGGTCTTAGTTATAATGGTTTAATACATTTTCAAAAGTTTTACTTTCGTAGGGCAACAAACTGACTCTAAATATGTCGAGCATTGCAGCGTGTGGAGTAAAACCCTTAAAAGTACTCGACAGAAGTTACGGCAAACTATAAAATATTCAAATTTTTTTCGACTAAAATACTGCAATTTTACAAAAACTGTTAGCTATTTAAAACGTGATTAACAATCAAAAAACACTGGGACGGTATAGGTGACTGTGGGAAATTCAAAAGAGAAACACTGTAATTTTTTGCATGTTAAGTATCAGTTCCCTTTAACTGTTTCATGAAAAGTAAACCAGAGAATGCCATACCTTTCAATGATTAAAAGCTGTTATTTTTAGCTAGAGAAAGCAAAATGAATGTATCATTTTGCTTCATTCGTTTACTTAAAAATAAATTAATTTTTTAGGCTATTGTGGTGAAATTAGGGTCATAAGCCGTAAAAAACAACTGTGGAAACATTTGATTGGAAAGTGTTATGAAATTGAGCAGGACTGCCCATGGCTACCACATTACTTCTGTCTTGAGACGAGTTAAGTTCTAAAACTTATGAATTCGCTAATAGGAGTGTACAATTCAAAATGTTTTCCAGTTACTCACAGAAATGTCAAAAAGGCTTAAACATCGAAGTTACAGGGAATAATCCATGTCATGCAAAGTTGACCGGATTTATAAAACGTGTTTTTGATAAAGAGAGGAAGCTTAAGTAGGGTCATAATATCGGCCATAATCCTACAATCCTTTGCACACACCAGGATGCCGGCATTCAAACGCACTTTATTTGGCCATATATATATTAATAGTGCAAAATGGTGTTAAGTGATTACTTAGTTAGTTAACATTCTTTTCTATTGATTTTCATAGCTTTTAGAAATCTTACTATGATTTTGATGGAAACTTTGACTAACTACCCTTTTCTTTATTGTTGAAACGTATTCAAATTAAACTAAAGTATAATATTTGGAGAGAAGCTATGTTTTGGGTTTGAAACAGTTTTTGATCATGAGCTTTCTCAAAACCGTACAGTGTCAGTTCAAATATCATCGTGTCACTCCGCTTACTGATGCCTCTCATTAAGTAAACAAAATGGGCTGTATCCACTGCATCTTCTTAAGAACAAAGAGCTTACAGACCGGAAACCCTACACGCAAACGAATGACACATCGGGTTTTGATATTCAAAAAGAGTACTGAAAGAATATATATTAAACCTTATAACGATACTGTTACTTTGAGTATTATGCATGAAGAAGACGTGATTAACAACCAACTGAGAATAAGCAAGAATGTTTTTGCTTACCTCTTCGATAAAATATATAAATACATAAAATTGCATCAAAAATTTCTGGGAAAATGCATGGTGATTAATTAATTTGTTACTTAGTGCGTTTTTTTGGGCCACCCGAAAGGCACAAATGCGAAAGCTAGCAATCTGGCGTGTCCGAAATACTTTAGCATTGAGCTGCATGGTAATTGGCTTTTTAACCCCATTTATGTAATACAACTTTTTGAAAACATAGTTCCGCATTTCAAGTAATTTACTTGAGATCAGTCATATAAAATGCAAGTCAAAAAACTATTCTCTATGCTGCGCAAAAGCCTTTAAGATGTGCTTTGCTATGCACATTTATTTCTGAGTTTCAATTTACATCCTAGGTAAAACAACTTACCGTATTCGTATGGATTGGTTGAAAGCAAACATTTTTGAGTCGGAGCTGTGGATATTTTTATCTTTAAACGGACCTGATTCTGGAATCACAAATAGATTTTGGTATTTTTAGAGACCTTGATGGTAAAAATTGTTTTATTTTTTAAATTATGCCTTATTGTAAGTTTTATTATACTTTAAAATGCTTTTAACCTTTCATTTTGTATGACCTGTTGAAATCTATATGTTTTTCGCTCAGCGCCATGAATAATTCACGACTTCTGTAACCCTTATAAGCGCAAAGGCGTGGCCAAGAAGATATGGAGCAAAAAACCTCACTTAATTTAAAGCGATAGTTCCTCAGACATCAACAAGCTATTCAGACAGACATTTAGCAAATTTCTCGTTCTTAATTAATTGGGGCTTATTCGGCACGCTAACTATTGGACCTTGATCATAAAGATAGCAGTATTGCTTTAGTTTAATCATGTCACTCTGAAAGTACTCTAAGGTAACGTAGACAATTCAGCACTTATCGCAAATATTTATCAAAAAATGTTCTCTTTCGCAAATAAAGGGCATAACTAAGAAGATGAAACAACTAGAAGGCATATAAATTAATAGTTGCCCAAAATATGCGTATCGGCTTTTCAAAAAGGCTTGGATATATACTTCATTTGCCAAAAATAAAAATCTGGGCGACTTCTTTGTTATAAGAATTCAGGCCATTAAGAGCAATGACTGAGCACAGTGAACGCACTAAATATCCCAGCTGCGTAGACCAACGATTAGTAGGGAGCTTATTCATATAAGTTCAGCCGGCCGCGACGTATGGATTGCATCAATTTGGACATAGTTTACTGACTGTCCATGCAGGATTTCCAAAACACTCAATATGAAATCCGTCAGATGACTACCAAAGTCACTTAGTTAGTAGATGCTTTACTAGATTTGATAGGACACCCATTGACATGTGTATATAGCTTGGAAGACGCCAACAACAAAAGAATAAAGCCTTAAGTGGGCATTTTTGGTTTACTAACCGTTTTTAGGCACCCAAAGCAAACCTTAGATTTCCAGCTTTTGAGATTTGAATCCGGGTTCTGTTGAATAAAAGTAAAACGCTGACTGATGACGGCTACGAAACCAGACATCGCTATTCCGGTCTCTCTTCCTTTTGTTGTTAATGTCATTTTTCCTCTACTTATAACCATTGTGAGTCTGTCTGTGTGTACACTCTCTCATTTCCGGCATCCTCTCCTATCTCCGGTCTTCTTGATTTTGCCTTGGCAACGGATCTGCATATACAGTGGTAAAGAGAATGAGGTAGATGCAGCTCATGTCTAATATCACTATAATCCATAGGAATTCACCGTCCCTGCACCACCCTGTTATGCAGGGTATGGTGGACCTTGTCGAAAAATCTAGTCAAACTGAGTGGCTCTAGATGGAATCCGAAGATAACCGAAGCGAAGGTAGTTCATATCATGATCGGAAAAGGTATTATACCGTACTCCCCACATAAGTACAGGGTGTTCCAGAAGTAACTGACCCTTTTGCTTAGCTCATACAACGAAAATTATTAACGCTAGGATATTGAAACTTGTTTTATTCGAACGAAAACTCTTTCTAAAATTTAGTGCGATGAAAATCCAAGAGAAATTCAAGAAACAGCTTCCAATGTGATTTGTCCATACGTTTTTGAAAATATTGATGGCACAACAGTAACAGTTAATGATGAAAGATACCTAACTATGATAAGCGAATTTCTTATTCCTTAAATTAAGCGACACGTCCTACGCAATACTTGGTTTCAACAAGGCGGAGCCCCGGCCCATACAACAAGAGAAACTATAACATCGTTAAATGAGTGCTTTCCAAATCATTTGATTTCATGATTCGGTAACACTCCTTGGCCTCCTAGATCTCCAGATTTGACCCCATGCGATTTCTTTCTAAGGAGCTACCTAAAGTCAAGGGTTTATGTAACAAATATAACAAATCTGCAAGAAATTAAAAACAAAATTTGTTCTGAAATAAAACAACTCTCGCCTGATACACTACGGAGCGTTATGAAAACGACAAAGAAACGAACCTTCAGTTGTCAAAATGACCATGGCCATCATTTAAAAGACATTTTACTCAAAACCTAGATCTAATAATTATAAAATATTTTTCTTTCGAATAAAACAAGTTTAAATATCCTAGCTTTTATAGTAGTTTTCGTTTTATTGGCAAATCAAAAGGGTCAGTTACTTCTGGGACACCTTGTAATAGCTGTAGCTATGAATATAGAGAGACAGTTTGATCTAACATTCGTTGATGAACGTTCACCCGACCGCTAACATGACTCATCTGTACCGGTCTGCCTGGTGTTTCGATAGAGGTCCTGACAGCCGTAGCAGCTGGTAATGTAGGCAAATAGTAGTGCCGGCAAAAATAAGGATGATAGAAGCGGCCATTTCTGGCTTACTAGCCATCGTCAACCTGTCATACCCAGACTCAAGGGACTTTCCACCCGAGTCTCGAACTCGCGACCTATTTGATCAGAGTCAAACGTCCTAACCACTGGGCTACTGCCTATACTTCGAGCTGCTACAGCCGTCAGGGCTTCTGCCGAGTCTTCAGCCAGAGCGAGACAGATGGGTTCCACTAGTGGTCGAGTGGACGTGTATCAATAAGTGTCAATATCCCTAGACCTAACCCGGCAAGACAACGAGCTCGTTACTCACTGGTAAGAGCGTTGGTCCTGATCAAACAGGTCGCGAGTTCGAGGCTCAAGTGTAGCGTTACTTGAGTCTGGGTATGACTGGCAAACGACGGGTAATAAGCCAAAAATGGTCATCTCAGTCTCCCTTGTCTTTGCCGGTAGTAATATATGCCTACACTACCATTCTAATGAAAGTAAGTAAGATAGGAGGAAACGGTAAATGGATCTTCGGGAACACCCTAATCTTCTCCATATGTATAGATGGCAATTGTTTCATACATTACTGCTGAAGCAGACAAAAATTAACAGCTCAAGCAGGTTTTTCTGATAATAAAGACATAAATATAAGCCGGATCTAGTGGCGCAAAGAGCCACTGAATCATATTCTACTGTCATCTTAATGACACAATCTTTTCACCTGAGTATTATTACCTGGTTCCGAGTAAATTGGAGTTTGTGCAGGAAAAGTAGGCCAAAAAAGCAGAACATATGTAAACTCTTTAGAGCAGGTCTTCTCGAGTTGTCTACGGGAAAATGCTACTAAATGACTCACGCACCACCACAATTGGGCATTTTAGATGAGCACACTTTCAAACGTCAAATCAGAGGCCATATAAAACGATCGAAAACAAAACACGTTTTAAATTGCATTACCGCCCACCCAGTGACAGTGCCACAGTACCACACCCAGTTATACACGGTTTTCTGTGGGTATTTTGTGGACAATAATGTGTGGTTACTCCTTGGCATATCATAGAAAATCGGTGCACAAATAGCGATTTTTGAAGACATTTGCTACTACATGCTTCCAACATATATGTTTTAGTCTAAACATGTTTTTGCATACTTCTATACACGTTTCAACGTTTACCCTATGTAGCAATTGTGCTTGTAGATAAATTGGATCATTTAATTTTTGAGTTTTTCTTTCCCAAATTTTATAGTAAACTGGAAATCAGAAGAACACATAATACGTATGATTGATGCGTCTATGGGGAGTACTTGTTACAATTTTTATATTAGTTTCGCTGAAATTGGGGCTGTTTGCTGTCACATGCGGACTATTGGCGCAAGCAGGTCTCACCAGAAAACTGAATGGCCCTGTATTTAGCAACCGAAATTATTACTAATTTCAGGCACTTGATGCCCACGCAGCAGAGAGATTACAATCACGATAAAAGTAAAAGGGAGGAAGAATATTTACCGAGGTGTCTATTGTCCACTTGTACTCCATACTAGCCGCAAACAAAGGAACCAGCCTAACAGTTTTTAAAGTTTTAGATTTGGGTCTAGTTACGTCAACTTCTGTCTACTGAAACGTTTTCCATTTGCTTCTATGCACTGAGTAGAATTGGAAGCACGCCTAACAGACTACGTTCAAGACTAGAGCAACTACGCGTTCCATGTCTCGTAAAGTAGATAGTTAAACAAAACATATGCATTTTAACCTGTTTGTAAAAACTGGCCAAAATGAATCGGCAGAGGTAGTTTAAGCAGTGCATCTCATATACCCCATATTCCAGCATTTGCCCTACAGAAACGGTGGTTATAGGGGTTTTGGAGGTGGGGTAATAGGATAGCAGTGAAGGAAATTTGTAGAAGTAGGAGTAAAGGGGAAAAATGTTGTCGAATTTGTTTCCCGCGGCTGCTGGAAGTAAGTTGTTCCGCATGTACATTAAATTTGTGCGCAGAGCTTCGCGCCGCAGGCTCTACTAATTTAACTCTAGAACGGTAAATTAGACCTCAGATAAGTTAAAGTGGACGACCTCCTGATTAACATTTTCATTTTTAGGAATTTCGAGAAACCTGCATTTTCATAATCGGGTTTTCCGTTAACAATAATACAGCTTAGGAAAATCTACAGATATAAATCAACACCATTTCTAAATACAATAAAATAAAAAAACCGGTGATCGAAACTAGTTCTTTTCAATCCATACACATACCTAGGAAGACAACCTTTGCCTCATTTCGTAAGTTATTGAAGTATACTCACTGTATATCCTACTGTTTCACAAATAAGACCCCTGTAACCACCGTTTCTATAGAACAAAATGCTGGGACTAGGGGTAAAAAAGGTGCACTACTTAAACTACCGTTGGCAATGGATCACTTAAATTTGTAAAAACTCCCAGATAAAGCAAACATTATGCTCGATTGCGATTTCATCTGAAGGGCAATTAACTGTGTCGAAATATAATGTGTTCTAATTTCCTGTTTGGTCGTTAATAAGAAAACTTGGAGCAATACGTTAAGGTTAACTTTCACACTGATGTTTTCGCGCGAGCTCTTACCTGTTGCTTAGTTTTAAAAAACCATAACAACTTTGTTATTAACGAAAGGTTATCATTGATTGTCCACTCAGTAAGTTTTCGAGAAATGCAATCCTTATACCAATCAAGACACAGGAAGAAAATGTGTTCAGCATGGAAGCTAACCACAGTCCATTTTTATTTTGGTCTTAGTGCTGCCAAGTAACGCCCGGACGAAGAATATCTGAAAATTGATAATATTTCAGTCCCTTACTTAGGACATATGGAGAATGTACATAATAAAAAACACGTTCTGCTAAACTAGTGAGAATGGAATTTCTACTGGAAAACGTTCCACAGATTGATGTGATACCCTTGACTTAATCCTTCGAGACATTTATTTTCGGACTTGTTCCTAAATTGCAAATGGATATTGGAGCCCGAATTCATCGTTTTCAAATACTTAGAAGCTGTCAAGAGATGGTCAGTAGTACATCACATTTTATAACGTCCTCATACGATTGGCACAAATACTAGCTAAAATCTAGGCACACGTATTGCAACGATAAATGCAAATCAAGGAAAATATAAGCTTATTCGACTATGAACAATTCAGCATGATTATTTGAAAAAATGGTGATATGTTTGAAAAAGCGCTATCATACACGTAACCTGGGTGTCAATAGGTCAGTGCTTTCTAAAAAATGGCGTTAAAGCACTGAACTTCGCTCTGCGACCTTTGAACTTTTTTGCATAAGATGAAGAATTTGAATTACCATATGTTTACCTTTGAACGCTTATCGTTTAAGCAGCCACTGCTGAGAACTGCTCTTTTTTACAACATCTATCGCTCAAACGGCTCAAAAAATGATGTTGCATCATCAAAGGTCATAAACTACAAAACGTGCGAAGGCATCTACCTACGATCAACGTTAGAACAGGCAGAAATTCGGAAAAGAAACATGCGATATGTCCGCAGAATTAGCCCCTCAATCTTAGTATGATTAACACGCAGCTATGACAGAAGGCTATGCTGGCTCAGTTTATGAATTCTCTTTTAAGACCTGATTTTGCTGAGGTTTTGCAATTTCAATCGCATTTATTCTAACAGAAACCACTTTGCTGCAGCCGTTACAGAAATATCTGTACCATCTACCTTGAAAACCCATATCTTATTGGGAATTGCCGGGATTTAAACTCATTTTGTGCGAATTGCATACTCACCTACATTTAAAGTCAACTACGTCACTTATGTGCATGTTAACCAAGATATGAATATTTAAATTTAATTACCACATTTTGGTCCATTTTGGAAGGCCCGTGAACCTGTAAATGCAGTCTGTCCTTCGCTACAAGAGATGTTGGAACTAATCTAAAACCCTGTGTCGACAACAATAGCCTACAAAGTCAAACAACTTAAAGCATAATATTGACTTTTAAGGAAATGACAATAGATGATTCATTTCATTGGAGCTGTAAATTATCATGGCTTCTGAAAAGATAGGCACCTATAGTAATATCCTGGACACAATAAATATGTATAAAATAAGCGAGATCTCCCAAGGAATGGAAAGATTCAGACTTTCGGTAAATAACTTTATATTTATGGCCACCCTCCTTCGCTGATGTTTGAAATTTGGAAGAGGAACTTACTTTTATAAATTATCACTTCATTTTCATCTACTATTCCAAAATCTATTAAAATATTCTCTTTCGACTTTCCCACGAACTTTGCAGAATATCTGCTTTGACGGAGACATTCATTTTTTAAATCGGCTCACAAAAGTCGCAATCATGCCTAAAACTAGTTAGATCAAGTATAAAAACAGTATCAAATCGAAATTCTCCATATCTAACGGAACGAAATCTTCTTAAAACCCAGTTTTCACTTGAAGTACTTGGAAACAGTATAGAATTTTATCCTTAATGCACTATCTAGCTTTTTCAATAATTTTTAAGTAAGCAGCCTAAATATTGACATCAGATACAAAGCTGGACCTGCAAAATGTAATTTTTACGTGCTATATGGATGGTTGCATGCTTCATTTCCTTCTGGATGTTCGTCAATACCTTACGCATGTGGCCATGCATAAGTTGAGGACAGAGTAACGTATTTTGTCATGTATCTAGTGCGGTTTATGCAGTTATTTAGCCTAGTACGTGTTTCGTCAGTATTCTGCCGCTGCTTGACATGGCCATCAGAAATTCAATTCATCGGTGGCCTTCTCGGCATTCTCTGTGCGCTTTCTAGTTGATACGCCAGATTTAAAATTTCAGCTTTTTGATTTAATTAGGAAGTATTTTTTAAACTTGATGTAGATCAGTATATTGAAGGTTTATAGGAACAGACGAAAATTTCGTATCAGTATTCGCACTGAAGTTCATCAGCTACTGCGAACTTACAACGAAATATGACCAAACTGTCAACAGGCAGACAGAAGTTTAATTTAAATGATTATTTATCACAATAGCAGCACAGCTACGAGCTAAAGGACACCTGTTTCACTGGTATTCTGCTACTGTTTGGCACAGCGGCTCTATTATGGTTATCTTTGTGAAGTTGCTAATGATTTTAAATCTTTACTTTGAACCAGGACATTCTGACGATGATAACACGGGATATATTTTTGGATGTGTGATACCTCCGTTTCTCGAGTTCAATGCTACAGTTTTTGCAGGGTTAGCTTCTCCGATATTTGTGTAAAAAATAGTAAAAATATACACTTTTGGCTTTTGTAACATAATTGAAATTGAATTTCCAATTGAAGAAAAGAGGAAATTATTCGGTATCGTTATCGGTCTTTGCGTCCACTGTAGCTTGTGGTTTCCTTTTTGTTTACTGCGACTCAGTGAAAGAAGTGTGCGGAGTTCCTTCTCCACAGTGGAACCTGTTATTGTGCTGAACTGTTTATAAATCGTAAAAGCGACCTTTTAAAAAATTGTGGTAAAGGGAAAAATTGCTTTTATGTAGCAGAATAAGACAGAACGTTCAAATTATTTTACTTTATTTATTTCAGTCATTATAGCCATATAGTCGACTGAAGTAATTTTCTATAAACACTCCAATTTTCTTTAATTAGATTTTTTCAGATATACCGGTTGTAAATTATAAGGTAAATGATTTCAATTTTCGTGAAGCCTATAAAATTCTGAATGGCTATTTCACATAAAAAACGATTTTTTAAAGTATATTCAGTTTTGCATAGGGGAAATGTTTAATTTTGGAATTTTCTCGTAAGGACACCGAGGGGATCCGTTTGTTGTTAAGTGTTTTACGTGCACCTTAGCTAGTGACCAAAATATTTTCTACAGAGACTGTTAAGTAAGAGAATGAAGAACTGAAAATAGTTTAACAACATTAAAATCAGTTTTGATGTGAAACATACACGAGAGCTTTGACAAAAAATAAAAATATAATCAAAACATAAACATAGGAATTTTAGTGAGAGAAGAATTTAAATGATAGGTTACCGGTTTCAAGCGACTTCAAAACAAGTATAAAAAGCAACGTACACATTTTGTTGCATTGACACATCAAAGCAGTCCGAAAAGGCCAAAATTATATTTTGGTGCATACAGCCTAATCTATGAAGATGAATTGGTTCAATTGTAGTAGAGGAGTAAATTAAGCACACTAAATAAGACTCAGGCATGTTAGTCCATATACCAAGAAATATTAGGTCCGGGTGTGCTTGACCATATGATTTGGTTGTGCACAAAGATCAGACCCCTTCGTTGCGTGTAAATGTCTTCCGCGAAACGCAAGTTTAAAATTTCATGCCCAAATATGGATCCTTTGGGACATAGTATATAACCTCTATCAGGCTTTAGTAGAATAATCTGGTAGCAATTTGGTTTTTTAACTTTAAATGCAACTTACGCAAGCACTAAACTACTCTGCTTGCTAGTCGGCTCTGAGATACGAGCAGGAGTAAGGCTGTTTTCTGTGTCCTGTGTAAACAATGGGTACACATTAAATTTGAGAAAATAGCGCCAGAAATATATGAAATCCTGAAGAAATATGACTCGAAAGGGCTTGTTCCCTTTTGCAGCACACGCAAGGTAAGTTTTCCTGGCAAGAACGTAGATGACACAAACACCGAATCACAAGAGACCGACCAAACCGTGGAGCAGGATAAAAATAAGCCTGAAATTAAGAAGGTGGATTCAGGCACCTCGGAACCGGATGCGACGACACCATCGGCGACGGTGGCACCATTGGAAAATCCGCAACCTACAAACACGCCTCTCGCACCACTTACAGCAATAAATGACGACAACGTAAGATGGAAAACACCGATAACGACAACAAGAAATTTAGAGTCGCAGGGAGTGTCTATGGATGCTCAATCGATCACCAAAGCATCAATTGAACAAAATGATCGAAAGAAGGCACTGCTATATTTTAATATTCCGGAATCAGAGGGGTCGATGCGGAAACACATGTTCAGCATGACTCAAAAGAAATGAGCAAAATCATTCTAAAAATGCTTGACCCAAGCGATGGCCGAGTATTGTGTGTTCAACTCTTCAGACTGGGTATTAAACCTGCCGAAGGCGGACGGCCAAGACCACTAAAGGTGGTCTTCAAGTCCGAGAAAACCCTAAAACGTCTGCTAACCCGCGGCTGGAGGCTCAAAAAAAAGCAATATCTCGATGCGAGCAGACCTGTCGTCTGAAAACAGAATAAAACAGCACAAGGCAAACGCAGAACTAAAATAACGTCGTGCCGAGGAGGAAAATATTTTCCGTATAATACAATTTTGGGGTGTCCAGAAGAGAAGACCCCTGTTCAAACCATTGCTAGCAATGGCCCAGGAAGCTCTGATAGAGCTTTAAGCATCCTGCTAACGAATGCACAAAGCCTTATTAATAAGATGACTGAAATACAGATTTTTATCGAGCAGAAGATCCCTGCTATTATTGCAGTGACAGAGACCTGGCTATTCTAGTCGGTTAAGGATAGTGAGATCGATGTACCTGGGTACCACGTCCTCCGCTGCGATACATGGGGGTGTCTTGGTGTATGCTACTGATGGCTTTTGGTATCAATGCTAGAACGCGCACGCACCGAAGACAACCATGTGGGACAACTCTGGTTGTCGGTCAAGGCCGCTACTGGTGCAACTACAACCGTGGATGTTATATATCGAAGGCCTCAAGCTAACGGTATCAACTAATTGACTACAGTCAAAAAGTATGCCAGAAGGTCGCAGGTGTGTATTGCCGGCGACTTCAATTGCCAACATATCAACTAGTCTCATCTGATCATCGAAGGCCCTACCTCTGAAACGAAGAACGCTTTGTTATAAATAACGAACGAAGCCCATTTTGTACAACACGTTTTCCAGCCTACGCGGATAGGTGACTCGGGTATGACCTCCTGCCTGGACTTGATATTTACAAATGGCTACACAAAAGTATCTGATGTTCGGGTTTTCGCACCCCTAGGCACCAGTCATCATTCTACTGTCTTCGCAGCACTCCACATAACAGGATCGCCGTCAACGCGTAGATGCTACAAACCGGCATACTGGAAGGCTGACTACAATGCAATGAGGCAGAGTGCTATAAACGTACCCTGGGAACCGAGTAGCTCGGCCAATGTAGAGGAACACTGGAGAATGATCAGTGGGAATATTAAGCGGCTCTGTACCGACTTTGTCCCCCTTAAACTATGTGGATGGGCAGCATGTCGTCCCTTATGGATTGATAGTGAGACAAAACGCAAGTTAAAGGCCAGAAACCGTGCCTACAAAGCCTTCATGATCCTGAAAACTACCGAAGCAAAAGCAAAATACAAAGCACTCAGAGATGAATGCAAACGTATGATGAGGGCAAAGAAAAAAGCCTACGAAGATGATCT
Source organism: Ligula intestinalis (assembly GCA_036362985.1). Taxonomy (NCBI): domain Eukaryota; kingdom Metazoa; phylum Platyhelminthes; class Cestoda; order Diphyllobothriidea; family Diphyllobothriidae; genus Ligula; species Ligula intestinalis. The sequence continues at coordinate 46,277,268 of JAYGXS010000002.1, forward strand.
GGTGAAAAACGTTGACACTCAGCCAAATCGATTCGATTCACTTCTGACGAGGAAATGTCGTTAAAGCCCGGGCATCCAACGTCTCCACAATGAAGATGGTGTGCTCAAAACAGATAATTTATTTATGGCTAAACTTCTAGCTCAACAATACTCTACTGCTTACTTGTCACCGGCGCCCGACAGTGATGATTTTGAGATCTTTGACTGAACTGAAAACGGCATAATAACTGCTACTGAAGATGTAGAGAATGCCTTAAGTAGATTGATACCTACTAAGGCCGCGGGACCTTGTAATCTAAATCTGAGGGTAATAAGCGAACTAGCTTCTATAATCGCATTAAGCACCAGAGCACTGTTTCTTTTTACGCTTGAAACTGCAACGGTACCAGATGAGTGGAAACAAAGTGTAATAACTCCGAGGTACAAGGGTGGTGACCGTTTTCTTCCCCAGAATTATCAACCAGTCAGCCTGACCTCGGTGTTTGTGAAAGTACTTGAAAACTTCGTCTGTAGCAAAATCGATGCTCATATTGCGCCAGCCACAATCCTACCGACAGAACAACACGGCTTTGTTAAGGGCATCGCGTACACCACAAACCTCATTGTAGCACGTGAAGCTTGGTGTGAAGCCGAAGAAAAACGACTGCTGGTTCATGCAGCCTAAATCGATCATAGCAAGGCGTTTGATAAAGTAGATCATGTGCTTCTCCTGACCAAACTCAGTAATATGCCAGTACCTAGAACTGTGATCAAATGTATCAGGGGTATCTATTAGGTAGATAATACTGGATCAGAATTGGCAAAGGATGTTCCTTTGCGTTTGAGGCTCGTAGTGAAGTATCACAAGGGTCGGTGCTGGGTCCCAGACTGTTTTCAATATACAATGCAGATATCCCATCAAGACTTGCATCCCCATGCCTTCTGCTCGTGGATGACCTCAAGGTATAGCGTGTCATACGCAACGACGAAGACACAATGACGTTCCAAAATGATGTCAATGTGATACACGAGTGGTCATTAGAGATCAGGATACCGGTAAACGTGACCAAATCGAATTTGTTTATAATTGGGAGAGACCGGGACCACCCGACCTATACAATGGGAAGCATGACACTGGCCGCTATTAGGATTACTCGAGACTTTAGCGTTACCATTCAGGACGCCCTCAAAACCTGAGAGCAATCAACTTTGGTGAGACGCAAGGGGCTAGCACTACTTTGGATGTTCAAGAGAGCATGCACTTCCTGGTCCATGCAGATATTCCGTAAGCTTATGGTAATGTTCATTCACCTGATCATGGAGTATAGATTGTCCGCTTGGTTTCCGTGTATGAAGAGCGAAATGACAGGCATTGAATATTTTCAACGACTGGGGTCAAAAATGGTGCTCGAAGTGAAAAGGTTGACCTATCCGGAGCGCTGTTAAGCACTGGATCTGTTTACCCTCGAATTTTGACGCTCCAGAGGCAACCAAATCATGAGGTACATAGTGATAAGTTGCGGTGACATACCGGAGGTCGCAGAGAACTTCAAACTAGCCGTTGACATGTCGTCACTAGAACACTGTTTCAAACTGGTTGAACAACGGACAGATGGCTTCCCGCACGTCTATCGACTCTCAAGGCGTGCTGTGAATGCATGGAGAAATCTCCTTTCCCTGACGTTGTTGCCACCAACACAGTTGCGGTATTCAAGAAGAAATACGATGCCCTATTTTAAACATGATCTGTACCGTTCACGCTAGTGCTTTTGATTTGGCAGGAGGGTTTGGTCAAACCTGAAACTCCCACATGCCCGGTGACTGCAAAGAAGGGGTGCCCACCGATCCGTTCCCTACTTTCTACTGATGAAACATTAAACATGAATTTGTGTGCCACATGGGACATATAAGAATAAGTTCAGGTGCATTATAAGTCTTTAAGTTGCCTTATAATATTGCAAGTGTCAGTGCGCATTCTTGGGACGAATATTGTAATATATTTCATAACTAAGGTTCGGTCTATGTTGATGGGGGAATCCGGAGATTATGCTGCCAAGAAAAACATTCTTTTGCTATAAATCCTTGTCGGGTATTCAATTCATACGTAGCTATGGTTGATTGTATACACAATAGCTTGCGCGGCCAATGAACATGTATATTGGTTTTTTTATCGTTAGCATGAGACGCGTGAAATGCAATTGTCTGACTTCCCACGCATTCTTGTGGAAAAGTAACAAACACTTAAACCTCTTTGTGCCTGTACATAAAGACTTCCGAAAAAGGTGACCTTATGTCAACACTCCAAACACTCCTCCTGTAAGGCAGTTGCCACTCGGTATTCGTGTCGTGGTACGACTGGAGAAGTTTGATTGCGCATCATAAAATGCTTCAGTAATGATAAATCTTACATTTTTATGTAGTACAGGTAACAAGCACTTGCACAAGCTGAACTATGACTTGCTCGTCTGTGATGTCTAGAGATTTTATGCCGGTTGCACACATTTTGAATAGACGTGTGAGACAAAATGTAAACGTTAACTCAAATATATACTCGAATGCTCGATAAAATTTATAATTTCCAGTCCTAATTTTGAACATAATCCATAAGAGTAATACCCAACTGCATCTTACAATACAAATAATATACCTGTCTTTATGTTATAATATTTTTACTTAAATTGGCTTGATAAGTTCATTTAATTTATGAAATTTTAAAAGTGACTTTCGTAATAAAACATTTAACGAATTTCTTTGATCAGTCTGTTCCAAAATATTTATATTTTAGGGAAAAATAATATTTAAATCATAGAAATGTTGTTGTACCTTTAGCAAGAGTCTGGAAGGGCAAGATAATATCCCATTAGCATGTTCTCGCCATCTGCACACTTTGATTTGGTGTACAAACTGTGATTCATGTATTCTCGTCTCTGTAGGTCATGTGATTGGTCAACTTGATTTATTTAAAAGAACACGAAGATTTCAAACGCATATGGCTTGGGTTATGCCTTTTTAAATTTATTGTGAGCTGTATGTAAGAAGCTGTCAGTGCCCTATTTAAACCTTCAGACTGGCTGCAGTGTACAACGAAAACATGTGGACTACAATAGTTCAAAAAGTACCATAAAATATTACATCTGAGGGGAAATTCTTAAGATTAAGTAAAATCATTTATGGCTCCATATTATTTCAAAATTCCCTGAAAAGCTGTCCAGCGATAGCGACTTCAGAACATTTGGGAGCGAGAGTTCCATGACTTGTCCTCTCTGACCTTGATGGGAGACCTACGCCGGTCTAGCATCGCCTGCTGAACGCGGAATTTTAATTAGTGAAAGTAAATATAAGTTGTGGTAGCAAATTTAAAATGCATCAGACGTCGAGCAAAAATATACTTCTTTTGGCATCCAGAATGTTTGTTACAGATCTCGCGCATTCACATCATTCTCAAAGGGGACAAATGAAGCTCTTTCGATGATTATATCTAGAGAAGCTATTTTGAAAACAGAGGTTCCCCAAATTAGAAGTCAGGGAAGACTTCTTAGGCTGGGCAGTGTCAACACTGAAAAGGAACTTACAAGGGGGCCTATAGCAACAGAGTTGCTCGCAGTCTTACCATGCTAGTTTTTGTTTGTTGGGCCTACACCTGCGGGATTACCGACATCCCATGGTCTGTCCTTTGTTGCCAGTAGTCAATAAGAAAACGGTGCACATCGTCTGGCTTCGAACTTTCTTCGGCTTATGCCAAGACGCACGGCAGCGACAAGCACGATAATGCAGACAAGAGGAATATGTAGGCAGTTCGTGCATATGATGTTCATGAAGCCTGTGGCGGACAGGAGCGCGATAGTCAAGATTGCCACGCGCGACTGCATAAAGACTTGACAGTCAAAGACACTATTGGTCAGCGCAAAGACGTTTATCATGGACTGCCACAGTCATATATGGCAAAGTGTTTGAATTTTTAACCAGTTTGGTGACTCTCATTTGAACAATGCCGAGACTTTTCTTAGATTATGTTGTTCACGGTATCAAAGCTTGTAAAGCATATTTCAAATAAGGCTAAGCCAGTGTTCCAAATTTCTCCGAGAAGACATTTTCATCAAATTTTACAAAGGCTCGCCCAATGACGTGCAAAACATACGCTGCAGTCTTTGTTTTGTCGAACAATGAGAATAATTTTGAGGAATTCGCCATCAGCATACCGGATGCCTTCTTCTTTTTCACGTCTTCCAGTGCACAGTTTATGCTGTTGACGAAACTGGCTTGATTGCCCATGTGAAATATCGTAAACTCGTTGTAGCTGAACCGCGAAAACCAACCATTCAACAATTCTTCCGACAATTTAGTTAAATCTGCAGTCCATCCTGGTCAGTACGGATCCGTATTGCACTCTAGATCTTAATGCTGTTGGCTGCGTTACAGGCCAAATCTCGGACAGTTCTCAAAAAAGATAAACAATAAGATGGTTCCAAGTACTGAACCCCTGGGAACTCCACTCTTATTTGCCGTAGAAATTGAATTGAATTAACTTGTCCTACGCAAACAATCTGGTACCGACCCAAAAGGATGTTTTTCATCGATTTGATTGAGTAACGTTTGAGTCTCGTGCGTTCTAGCTTGTTCATCAGTATCCGCTGCGGTAGAGTGTCAAAGTGCGGATCACAAGTGCGAATTGCGTACATGTCCTTAGGAACTCACTTCCACAATAGTCTTCGTCCTTGGAATTTGATATCTATTTCTGGCACATCTGCGCCGGTCGTATTGTGATTTTTGGCTCTGCGTTGCTTTTGTGGCATATTCTTCTCGAACTTCCGGCATGTTTTTAATAGAAAGTCTCTTAGTTTGTTTTTCATCATTGGCCGCTGCTGCCTGAGGCAGTAACTTAGGTGTCTGTGGACAATAAATCCCTCACTCTGATGACTTTTGCCTTTTACTTACGGTATATTTATGGTAATTGGCAATGCCTCTGAAGACCTTTTTGTAAATGGTATGTTAATATATTTAACGTGGGACGCGTAAAATAATACACACTATAAAATTGATAAGCATCTATGCATGTACCCATGTTTAACAGCAATATTTACGCATAGTCCTCCTGGGGATTGTATATTAAATTGTCAAATAACAAATATTAATTTCATTTTTAGGTTTGAGCGAAGCGCTGATATGTTCGTACCGTGCTTTCCTGTGCATACGAACAGTATCTGGTAAGAAAGTATACATCAAAATTGAGTTTCAGTGCGTCTGTCGAGTTCGCCATTATGACCTTCTCGGGCATTCCGTTCCAGGCATCGATGACTCCCTGTGAAAATGGATAGCTACAGACATCCAAATGGACAAAGGTTCCTCGAAGTTTAATGAATTCCTGCGAAGGTTAGTTGATTTGGCGAATGAAAAGAAGTCATCAAACTGCAGGACGCAATCCCAATGCCTTACGAGCCGGTATGTCTGTATGAGATCACCTCGGAGCTGCCTGTACTCCAGAGGAAAAAGATTAAGTGCATCAAGTCTGTTTTCTTCAGGGGAGGCATTAAGGTCCTTCACAACATTTTTTGCCCTCCCCTGGAATCTTGCCCGTAGCTTTTCATCTTTTTTAATCACAACCTTAATTTCTGCTCTCCAACGTAGATTATTTGGATTCTGATACCATTTCGCCAGTACTGTTTTGGATATTAACGCTTCAATTGTGCGTGCAAAAGTTCTTTCTGCAACTCGTGAAATTTGTTATCATGTCGTACTTCATCAGAAAACGGAATCAAATTGGAATTTGTTCTTCACGTCATTGGACTGAATTCGCAGCCTACAGCAAAAGCAAGTGAAAACAGCCTGAAAAAAAACCACCAGTAACAAGATCAGCAGTTATTCAGGACCTCGAAGATCAACAAACGGCTGAGTCGTTCCTGAATATCCTGCATATTGTTTATACACATTTGAAAGTGCTTCGAGTAATTCAGCGTATTTTTTACTCAGTCTGCTAGCAATATTTGCAATACTTTACACACCGTCAGAATATTTTCGTTATTTTGAATAGCGGACAACACACAACGTCATAGTCACATTTTGAATTGAGTCGTTTCGTTTGCAAATGGAAGAAGCAAATATTACCCTCGATAATTCTACTAAACTGTCAGCGGGGCAAGGAATCAAACCGTGGACGCCTCGGGTGGAAGTCGAACGGCTAGACGATGGAGCTGTAGACGAGTACAGTAGTGGGGATCAAACTAGATTATCAACTACAGAAGAGCGGTCTCGAAGTTTATTGAAAAGTCCTCCCAGCAATTAGACGAAAAATCTCAGAAGTTTAAGAGGTGCAACTTATAAAGATGAGGCTTGCACATCTTGTCTTACATTTCTGCACAAATTTGCAGACCACGATAAGGAGCTCCATAATCTGAAAATGGAGATGGAGGAATTGAAGAAATCTCTTCGCTTCTTCCTTAAAAAGGGCAACATTATCGTACCTGAAGTTGAGAGTAGCCAGCAGAAAAAAGTATTTGCAGAATCCCGGGGCGGAGCATCCACTGAGAAAGATGAACAGACATCGGCAACCCAAGCGGCGAAATTGGTAGCTTCCACCTCAAATCCTCTCGATACTGCGCGAAACAAAACACCCACCAAACAACACGCTCCAATCAAAGAAGGACACTGTACAACTACACTTTCTTGTGAAGTCGGTTCGGGCACAGAAAGCCAGCATAAAAAAGATAAAGAAGATGCTAAGGCTGCATACGAATCACTGCAAAAAACCACAAATGCGGAAGTGGGGCAGCACGAAGACAGCTCTGAACAAAGCCATCCCGGCTTCCAAAAGAAGCCTATCTCTGGTGATGGTAAGGAAAACCCAAAGTCACAAGCCATTCCTATCGATACCTTGGGGTTTTCCGACGGCAGTAGGGCTGGAAATATATCAAGGGTCTCCCTTGTTCGCCAAAACTGCATAGTGGTTCAAGGTCTACCTGAATCAGACGGAACTACTTCAAAGGAAAGGACGGATGCGGACGTCGAAAAGTTTCGGGACCTGCTTAAAGACATTCTCAGACAGCGAGAGACAGTAGGAGTTTGTGGAGCTTTCAGGTTAGGCAAACAGGTTACTGAACAGTCGGAAAATGTCCGACCTCGACCTTTCAGGATAGTCTTGGATAACAAAGAGCAGGTGAACTTGGTTCTGTCCCGGAAGACAGCTCTCCACCACTCACATAAGACGGTGTTTTTTCAGCCGAACTACTCTCCAACAGAACAACTAAAACGCCGAGAATTGGTGGCGGAACTACGGGAGAGAGAGAGCTGGAGAGAGCAATCTGGCTATTTTTAGGGGCCAAATAATACAGAAATCTACCATAGTGCTGTGGAAGCAGTCAGTCCTGATGATGGCTGCGGTCCAGATGTACTGGCAAACTCGTGCCTAAACGCATTGGACACTGCAGAGTCTCACCGGCTAAAATTTCTATATACCAACGCCCAGAGTTTATTCTCGAAGTTTGATGAACTTCGAATGCAGGTAGTCGATGGGTCCCCTGATGTTATAGCAATCACAGAAACCTGGCTGTCACAGAGCATCAGTGATTCAGAAGTGGCGCTATGTGGACGTCAACTATTTAGATGAGACCGAGTTGAACGCCAGGGTGGAGGAGTTGCTATGTATGTAAAGAACGAATTAAG
>JAYGXS010000002.1:46299902-46318071 GCA_036362985.1 Ligula intestinalis
CTTAATTCGTTCTTTACATACATAGCAACTCCTCCACCCTGGCGTTCCACTCGGTCTCGTCTAAATAGTTGGTATCCGCATAGCGCCACTTCTGAATCACTGATGCTTTGTGACAGCCAGGTTTCTGTAATTGCTATAACATCAGGGGACCCATCGGCTACCTGTATTTGAAGTTCATCAAACTTCGAGAATAAACTCTGGGCGTTAGTATATAGAAATTTCAGCCGGCGAGACTCTGTAGTGTCCAATGCGTTTGGGCGCGAGTTTGCCAGTACTACTGGACCGCAGCCGTCATCAGGATTGACTGCTTCCACAGCACTATGGTAGTTTTCTGTATTATTTGGTCCCTGAAAATGGCCAGATTGCTCTCTCCAGCTCTCTCTCTCCCCCGTAGTACCGCCACCAATTCTCGGCGTTTCAGACGTTCTGCTGGAGAGTAGTCCGGCTGAAAAAACACCATCTTATGTGAGTGGCGGAGAGCTGTCTTCCGGGACAGAACCAAGTTCACCTGTTCTTTTTTATCCAAGACTATCCTGAGAGGTCGAGGTCGGACAGTTTCCGACTGTTCAGTAACCTCTTTGCCTATCCTGAAAGCTCCACAAACTCCTACTGTCTCTCGCTGTCTGAGAATGTCTTTTAGCAGGTCCCGAAACTTTTCGACGTCCGCATCCGTCCTTTCCTTCGGAGTAGTTCCGTCTGATTCAGGTAGGCCTTGAACGACTATGCAGTTTCTGCGGTCAAGGGAGACCCTTGATATATTTCCAGCCCTACTGCCATCGGAAGACCCCGAGGTATCGATAGGAATGGCTTGTGACTTTGGGTTTTCCTTACGATCACCAGAGATAGGCTTCTTTTGGAAGCCGGGATGGCTTTGTTCAGAGCTGTCTTCGTGCTGCCCCCCTTCCGCATTTGTGGTTTTTTTCAGTGATCTGTATGCAGCCTTAGCATACCCACTATCTTTTTTATGCTGGCTTTCTGTGCCCGAACCGACTTCACAAGAAAGTGGAGTTGTACAATCTCCTTCTCCAATTGAAGCGTGTTGTTTGGTGGGTGTTTTGTTTCGCGCAGTATCGAGAGGATTTGAGGTGGAAGCTACCAATTTCGCCGCTTGGTTTGCCCGTGTCTGTTCATCTTTCTCAGTGGATGCTCCGCCCCGAAATTCTGCAAATACTCTTCTCTGCTGGCTATTCTCAACTTCAGGTACGATAATGTTGTCCTTTTTAAGGAGGAAGTGAAGAGATTTCTTCAATTCCTCCATCTCCATTTTCAGATCATGGAGCTCCTTATCGTGGTCTGCAAATTTGTGCAGAAGCGTAAGACAGGATGTGCAAGCCTCATCTTTATAAGTTGCACCTCTTAAAATTCTGAGACTTTTCGTCCGTTCGCCGGGAGGACTTTTCAGTAAACTTCGAGACCGCTCTTTTGTAGTTGATAATGTAATTTGATCCTCACTACTGTACTCTTCTATAGCCCCATCGTCTAGCCGTTCTACTTCCACCCGAGGCGTCCGCGGTTGGATTCCTGGCCCCGTTGACAGTTTAGTAGAATTATCGAAGGTAATATTTGCTTCATCCATTTGCAAACGAAACGACTAAATTCAAAATGCGACTATGACGTAGTGTGTTGACTGGTATTCAAAATAACGAAAATCTTCTGATGGTGTGTAAAGTATTGCAAATATTTCTAGCAGACTGAGTAAACAATACGCTTAATTACTTAGAAGCACTTTCAAATGTGTATAAACAATATGCAGGATATTCAGGAACGACTCAGCCGTTTGTAGATCTTCGAGGTCCTGAATAACTGCTGATCTTGTCACTGGTGGTTTTTTCAGGCTGTTTTCACTTGCTTTGGTTGTAGGCTGCAAATCCAGTTCAATGACGTGAAGAACAAATTCCAATTTGATTCCGTTTTCTGATGAAGTACGACACAATAACAAATTTCACGAGTTGCAGAAAGTACTTTTGCACATACAATTGAAGCGATAATATCCAAAACAGTACTGGCGAAATGGTATCAGAATCCAAATAGTCTACGTTTGAGAGCAGAAATTAAGGTTGTGTCCAGTCGGGCTCAAGGTCCAAAAAGTCTCACAAGCATTTGTTGCAAACTAATCGAGAAACTAATCAAAACGAAACTAATGAGACATATTAAGGAGAACAACTTGCTAAAGGCAGCGCAACACGGATTCCGAAGTGGCCACTCTTGTCTTACAAATCTGCTAACATCAATGGAAAGCTAGACAAAGTCTCTGGAAATGGGTTTGTCGGTCGATGCAGTCTACATTGACTTCACCAAGGCATTCGACAAGGTTCCACACAGACTACTCATATCAAAGCTGCATCAAATGGGTGTGAATGAAAACATACTCAAATGGTTAGCCGACTTCCTAGCAGGCAGGCGTCAGCGTGTTTGTATTAGAGACACCAAAACAGGATGGAAAACCGTATCCAGTATGGTTCCGCAGGGAAGCGTTCTGGGTCCCATTCAAATTTTGGTATGTGTGAACGACGACTGCCTTGACTGCCTCACCTGTGAGAAAGTCATGTTTGCAGACGACCTAAAGATCTGGAAGTCCATTGAAAGCTCAGAGGATGGACAAACCTTACAAAATGTCTTGGATCACTTGCAAAAGTGGTGTGAAAAATGGCTACTGCAGCTTAACTTCAAGAATACCAATTAATCCGTTTACGGTCTAGTCGCAGAAGGGTGTTACCATTCGAGTATGACTACTCGATCGGAGGTTATCAACTCGAGCTAGTGAACGAACTACGGGCTCTAGGTGAACGCATGACGCCCGACCTCAAACCGTCAACTGACTGTGCTAAAACCGCAAAGAAGGCTTTGGGCATCCTGAAGGGACCAGAAGGTCCTTCCTCGATTTTAATGAGGAGCTTTTTGGGCGAGTCTTCGGAACATTTGTTCGGCCGATGTAAGATTACTGCGTTCAGGCGTGGTGGCCTTGGATGAAGAAAGATTACGCAATACACAAGAAAGGGCAAAGAAGGGCGACCAAGCTAGTCAGCAGCTTAGGAAGTCTCCCATATGAAGGTCGTCTAGATAGGCTCAATCTTTTCCCTTTCTATTATAGGCAATACAGAGGAGATGTGATCATGGACAGGAAGTTATTCAAAGAATATCTGAAATTCCTCCTAAAGGGTGAGGAAAAAGTCGAAGTTCTAAAGGCATTCCGAATGGGCCGTATAACAGACTCAAAAGATGAACAACGCCAACCAAGACCGTTGAAGGTTGTTCTCAAGAGTGAGGCTGAGGTCCAGCTATTGTTAAGCAGGAAACCAGTACTTAGATACTCACACCCGACGGTTTTTTTTCAGCGGGATTTTTCCCCCGCGGAGCGGGAGAAATGGAGATTGCTAAAAGAAGAACTCCACAGGAGATGCGAACTCGGCGAGAGCAATCTTCGAATTCTGAACGGGGAGATCGTCCATGTCCCGAGGTCACTCCTCTGGAGAAAGCCGATAACACTAACAGCCTAGTCGGGATAGAAAACAGTCCATCTCCATCAGCACCGACAGCCCCCTGCATGCAATCTCACGTAAGAGGCAACCGCCTGCATAAAGTGGTGAATAAGTCTAAATTGAGCTTTCTTTACACTAATGCCCAAAGTCTTCCCTCAAAAATTGATGAACTCAAGGCAGTACTTTCGGAGCGGAAACCTGATGTAGTTGCCATAACGGAAACATGGCTAAAAGCAGAAATTGCAGATTCGGAGATTACGATTCCAGCATACCAGGTTTTCCGCAAAGACCGCCAAAACCGACAAGGAGGTGGGGTTGTCGTGTATGTCAGAACTGAAATCTCTGTTGTAGAAAGAGAACACACTCTAGCCCTGGAGTATGAGTCCATCTGGTTAAAGATCAAGAAGGCGAATTCACAGAACCTTGAATTCCTGGCCGTTTACCGGCCACCAAACATTCTGAGTGGAGCCGACGACTCACTCCTTGGTCTGGTGAAGGAAGCTGCTAGCCACCAGGAGGTTCTCATCGTTGGTGACTTCAACGCCCCTGCAATTGAATGGAACAACCTGACAGTTGAGGCGGCGTCAACTTCCTTTAGTTCCAAATTAATGGATCTCACGCTTGACCTGTCTCTAGTTCAGAACGTTAAGGGCATAACCAGATTTCGAGAAAACCAGCGGGCTACCTGTTTGGATCTCATTTTTACGAAGGATTCGTCCTACATAGATGAAGTTCATTCAAGTGCTCCGCTCGGTAAGAGTGATCATACGACGCTAATGTGGGATTACTCACTTCATACTCAACGGCTGAGGAAAACGGAGGACCAGCCAAACATATGGAAGGCAGATTTTAATTCAATGAAGAATGCACTGTCGACCGTGAATTGGGACAGCCTACTCAAGGGGGATCCGGAGGAAGATTGGAGATCACTCAAGAGGGTTGCATTAGATCTGCTTAAGCGCTATTGTCCGGTCAAGGTACACAAGACGACTAGTCGTCCTGCCTGGTTGACGAGAGACCTTAACAGGCAACTGAAGAAGAAGAATAGGAAATGGAAGTTATTCAGGAAAACTGGGTCGCCAGTACACCTCGAGGAATTCCGACGCCAAAGAAATGCAGTAAAAAAATCAATTCGCCAGGCCAGGAAAAACTATGAATCAAGAATCCTCCAACAGGCCGAAGAAAAGCCCAAAATTCTATTCCGCTATATTAACAGTAGATTAAAAAACAAGGATCCTGTCGCAGTACTTAAGAATGATGATGGCGGAGAAGTCGTTGAGAATGACGAGAAAGCCGAGTACTGTAGCCGGTTCTTTGCCTCGGTATTCACTAGGGAAACCGAGCTTCAAATTGATAATGCCAACAGTGCTGTTGCAAAAGCTGGTCCGGCACTTCATTCTCTACTATTTCCAGCATCTGTAGTTGAGAGGGAGCTGCAGAGCCTCAAAGAAGCAAAGTCATCCGGTCCAGACAATATACCAGCCAAGTTCTTGAAAGAATTGGCAAGCGAACTCTCAGAGCCCCTAGCACATATCTTTCGTTCTTCATTTGAACTAGGAAAACTGCCATCTGAATGGAAAATGGCAAATATTTACCCGATATACAAGGGTGGAGCCCGAACGAAGGTTAACAATTACCGGCCCGTCAGCCTAACTTGCATTTGCTGTAAGGTGATGGAAACGATAATTAAGAAGACGACAATGGATTTCATGGAGGAGAACCATCTACTGTCAGGGCTCCAACACGGCTTCAGAAAGAACCATTCTTGCCTTTCCAGCCTTCTTCTCTCCACTGAGCAGTGGACTCGCGCACTAGATGAAGATGGTAAGGTTGACGTCATCTATACGGACTTCAAGAAGGCATTCGACAGCGTCCCACATAAGCGTCTAATGTATAAATTGTCAGAAATTGGCATAAGAGGGAACCTGCTGGCATGGATCACAGATTTTCTCACAGGGCGATCGCAAACTGTGTGCATCGGTGACTCAAAGTCAAGACCTACATATGTTCTGAGTGGCGTCCCCCAAGGCTCTGTCTTAGGGCCACTGCTCTTCCTTATCTATATCAACGACTGTGTCAACGACCTGGGTTGCAGTGCCATCATGTTTGCCGACGACGTCAAACTCTGGAGAGCCATCAGGTCTGACGCCGATAGGAAAGCGCTTCAAGAGAGTCTCAATCGACTTAGCTGCTGGTCTGCTCGTTGGCTTTTAAACTTCAACATTAGTAAGTGTGTGGTTTTAAGACTCCGTACTAGAAGGACTGATGAGGAGAACGATTCCTTCCAATACCTCCTCGATGGGCACCCGCTTTCAAATGTGAACGAACAAAAGGATCTCGGTGTTCTGATAAATTCCTCACTCAAATCATCTACTCAGTGTGTAAAGGCAGCTAAACGCGCGACACAGGTGCTGTTTGCGATAAGGCGGGGATTCGTAAACATTGACAAGGAGCTCTTCAGGAAAACCTACGGAGCGTTTGTTCGGTCCCACTTGGAGTATGCTGTCCAGGCCTGGCGTCCGTGGTTCAAGAAGGATTATCTGCACCTGGAACGAGTGCAGGCGAGGGCTACGAAGATGGTCAAGAATCTTGGTCATCTGCCTTATGAAGACAGACTGACCGAACTTGATCTTTTCCCTCTCAATTATAGGCAACTCCGCGGGGACCTCATACAAACCTACCGAATTGTTAGAGGCCGAGACTGTGCCCTAGAATTTGATGATTTCTTCGAATTGGCTCGGACTGACCATCTGCGAGGTCATCCTTTTAAACTACAGAGGAAACCGGCCCGTATCGACGTTCGACGAAACGCCTTCTCTCAGAGGGTCATTGGAGCGTGGAACGGACTCCCGGAAGATGTGGTCCTCTCAGATACTGTTGACATTTTTAAACACAAACTTGATTCTCATTTGCTGAGAAACTGTGGCAGATATAATGAACAAAGTGTCAGTAGCAGCACCTTGCAACTGGCTCACACTTATCGCTGATGTTAAGCCTACATTTGTACATTTGTATTATGTACTATTGTTACGGTGGACCTATTATGCGATTTTGGTTATGAATAGGGAGCTCAAGGGCGAAAGCCTTCTTCCCTTAATAAAGTGACTTAAAGTGACTTATGGTGTTTAAAATCCTTAGGGGAGTAGATTATTCTCTTCAGATGACCGACTCCTTTGAATTTGCACAAACAATACATCTACGCGGTCATCCATACAAACTGAATAAACACCACGCCAAACTATAAGTGCGGGCCCACTTATTCTCCCAGCGGGTCATTGAAGAATGGAATAAACTTCCTTCCTTGGTTGTTCTTGCTGAAAGCGTGGACGCATTCAAAAGAAGGCTTGATCTTACTTTGCTTGCTGGTCATACATTTGGAAGACAACAACAATTTATATAGTGTATATATGACTTTGAACAATATGCATGATCTGACAGTATCTACCTGTAAAAAGAGTTTTCAAAGGCTCTGCCTCTTTCCCTTATATATACTGAATTATACTGAGGCATGTGGTCAACCTAGACCTTGACGGCAGTCAGACGTGCAGGCGCTAGACGGCGGGACACGGAAAAAACAAGAGGGCCAGTAGTTTGAATAAGGTGCACAACATCATGCGACGGGCTAGATGTAGTTAAGATTGGGTGGATAAGCGCAGGGTAATTGGCGAGAAGCTGCCGAAATAGGCTCTCTGGATCAAGGTCTAAGACACAGAGAGTTGGCGGGACACTTCAAATGAAAGAATGCCTCGGAATGACAACTTGGCAGCCTGCTCATGCAGGCTGGAGCAATGGCATTCCACCATGAGATCGAAGGCGGAGAGAAAATCGGCCTCAAGTATGGCACAGAGCACGTCAGTAACGACAAATTCCCAAGGGAAGAGACGTCATAAGCCAGGAAGCAGGTGCCGAAGGTGACAGTGGGGGAATGGATGATGGCCTGAAGAAAGAGGCCGGGGTTGGGGCACCGAGGGTCGCCTGTTGATGGAGGAATGACGCTCAGTTGAGCGCCATTGTCAATAGAGAAACGCCTACCACTTCCACTGTAACAGACGTAAAACGTGCGACCCGTAAAGTTTCCAGAGATCTCGTCTGCATTTACCCTCCAGCTGAAGGCCTTCAGGGAAACCCGCGTTTCTGCGTGAAAACATGAAAGAACAGGGTGGGATAACGTCGAGCATTGTCACCAAAGTTAACGCAATGCCAACGTAAGTCGGCGGTTCTTGAACTAGAGCGGGAACGATGCCTGTCGTGGTTGATGGGACAACACCGACCACGGCTGACAGAACGCTGTGATGGACGGGTAGATTTGCGTTATTGTCTGGTGGCAATAGTCACTTCTAGTTGAGCTACCTGCACCTGTAGGTCAAACAAATCAAAAGGTTGGTGCCGTTACAGGCTGTTAAACCTGAGCAACGGTAACGGCGGAGAAACCCTCCACGTCCGCCATTCTATCACCTATATCAACTAGCTTCGTGATATCTAAGTCGTCCGAGCCACAAGCCAAAGTCGTTTGAAGATATTTGGGCACCAGTTCTAAGAACATTTCTTTGATAAATTTGTCGTCAACTGTCATAGATCTGACAAGAAGGCGCATTCGACGTAGAAGTCACCTTGGATTGCGATCACCTAAAGGCTCTTAATTTTCAAGGGCATGGTAAAGTAGGCGGTCGGACGCTCTGGTCAGGCATAGAATCTTTATTTTAAGTTAAGTATTTAGTATTAAGTTAAGTATATGGGCATCGGCTAGAGGATCACGCAAGTTTTGAACCTGGGACAGAATGGCCGGTGAAAGGGCCTCGACCAATTCATAATATTTTTCTATTTCCTGCTCAGCCCTCGCAGAATAGAATGACGCCTCGAGACGCATGAAACAAAGTTCGGTTGGGTTTTGCCAAAATGCAGGGAGTGTCAAGGCAACTCCGATAATAGAGGTAGCGCCATCCTTTGGATCGGTAACGGTCATATGGGAGTCAGGTTTAGATATAACGCGAGAAAAAAGCGTGGACGTCAAGTGATGACCACGTGACTTAATCGTAGATTTGAAAGAATAGTGTGTTCGTTCGTAGCCATCAACTGTCCGAGGTAATTTTGTCAACAAGGTTACCCAAATCAAAGTCAGGTAAATCAAAGCCAGTAGGAAGAACTTTTACTCTTCCAAAGAAGCCTTACGACAGGCGTTTCAAACGATCACAGCCGCTGCGTTTTCAGACCAGTTATGTGAGCGTATATGTCCAATACCGCGAAGCCCTGTCTGCAGAATGTGTCCTCAGTCGACTGTGCAACCAATCGGGTGGAACAGCGAGATAATATTGCATCCGGTCTGTGTGCAACTCAAACTCCAAGTGGTGGGAGAAAGCGGCCGGAAGCGACGTTAAGGCGGTAGATCATGAAACCGAAAGACCCTCTGCCATGGCAAGAAACATCTGGAGTCGTCTACAGGATCTGGTGCAGTTGCAGGCAAAGCAACTCTGTTGGAGAATATGGTAGAACATGTATTGGAAATACTTGTGGAGGGAGAATGCGTAAAGCTGCACGAGAAAATTTTACAATAATATAACTGCAGGTGCGATCATAATAATTCCTCATTTGTTGCAGTAACTACCGCCAAAGAGATAAGGGGGAGGAACACATTATGGTTATCATCAGTATGTTTAAAGTTCATAAAAGGGAGGAGGACAATACAGGAAACGAAGCACATCCCGGATTTACCGGAGATGCGACCGCGTTAATCCATTGCTTAGCGTAGAAACCACTAAAAAGATAAAAAATACCAATAAATCCGGGAGATATCGGTCAGGTTCAGCGGCTGCCGCCGTCGGCGCTCTATCCCGCCTCTGGTCTTATCGAATCTGGACACTAGACAGTCTGGACACTCGGGACGCTTGACACTGGATAAAGGCGCGAGAGTGAATAGAGATTATAGTAGATGCAATGACCAGGCTTTAGTTCAAGCAACGGTCACAAGGTATGATTAGGTATAAAGATCTGATAACACGGTGCACAGAGTGTAATTAGGAGCCAACCGCTAATTCAGGCGCCTGCCTAACACATGCATAACGATCAACAGAAGCAACATAGATAGGTCATTTCCAAGAAGTACTACAAAGAAAATAAAAAATCAAGCGTGTGAAAAAACTTTTCGTTAGCTAAATAAAAAAGGCATTGCTAAACCGAAAGAAGCGAGCGGCAGTGAAAGTATTTTACTAGACTGAAAATCAAGAAGAAAAAGTAAAAACTGTTGTCAATTGGCAAGTTAATTACTTGAGATGGCGGAGCTGTTTTTGGATTCCTCTATTCGGTTCTGGGTTTTTTTGCCCATAGTAGTCATCACATTTTTGTTTGGAGTGATTCGGCACTATTTAATGATCACTTTGACCTCAAACAAAAAGTCCGACTTGCAAGGTGTATCCGACAGGTAAGTATATAATTATATCATCAGTCCATACTTATTACAGCCATGCGCTTACCCGGAGCCGGCTACTGAGGGAAAACGGAAACTTTATTACGCCTAATGTATGATCCCACTGAAAGCGAAATCTTTTTAGGGTTTTAAAATGAGAAAACACTTTTTCAACGATAAAGAAGTAGGATATTTCAAAGTCCAAAAGCGCGAGAACGCAATAAAAAACCCGATCTCTGGTATGCCAGTGGCCTTTCTTTATGCCTTTTCAAAGATCCTTCCATGCTTACTGACATGCTCAAGGGAAATATCCTTAATGTCATGCCAATGTTAGTAATTGGTGGCTGGATCAATTGGGCATTTTCGGGATTTTTGACCACAAAAGTGCCGTTTCCGCTTACGCACAGATTCAAACCAATGCTGCAACGTGGGTGTGAGACTCTTGTATCGTTAGACGCGTCTTGGTAAGCTGCTCTGAATAATAATTGTGCTTTAGGGTGAGCTCTGCGTCCTGGTATTTTCTGAACATATTTGGACTGCGTAGCCTGCACGGCCTTGTCTTAGGATCTGACAACGCTGCTGACCAAACTACCATGATGCAAGAACAAGTTATGGCTCCTACGCAAGCTCCACCAGATATGCAGAAAGCTTTCAAGGCCGAGTGGGAAGCGGTGGAGGTTGTTGAACATAACTGGGCACTTAAATGTTGTGAAAAAAAACTTGTGTGATTTGCTCGATCTTTCCGCTTTTTTGCAGTCTTATTTGCATGTAACATAGATGCGGAACCTTTATATCACTGAACAGTCCGGTGCGACCCGTTGCGGGCTAATTTTTTTAGCGAATGTTCTAAGTTGAATAATCAAAATGCGAAATAGCGTATTGAGCAAAGTGCAAAGTAGCTGCTCCTTCTACCTCTGAACTTTGTCCTCTCTCAATGTTCTGGTTTTAGACCTGAATATGTTACCTTTTAATGCTATAGATTGAATGTTTTATCCTGGACTTCTCAGTGTTTTCTATTTTCCTATTTTAGGTATATTATGTCATTAGAGAGACGGCAGATATATTTATAATTGTTCGTAGGCTTCTTCATCATAAGTGGATCCAGAGGTGGTTCTCTCTTTGTAAGTGCGATTAGTGCGGCTTAAGTATCTCGTCTCGTTGTTGCACCAAATAACTACTGGGAATAAATATCTCCAACTTCGTCCGTCACACTGCGTCCTCTTTACCCGTTCGACTTCTATGTGTATTGATTGTTGGCTTGGTTAAAATTGATCTTAAATTTCCCTTAAGAGATAGTGCTGTTACAAGGACTAAGTCATTGGCAGTGACATGTTTTCCAGCCATTCGATCTACTGAAATGGCATTTTGAAGACGGGAAAATAGTTTCAAACGTGTGGCATCTTCTTGGCGTTTAAGATAAATGTTTTCAACGTCGAATCAATAAAAATTTAAATTACCGTTAAGCTATGTACTTTTACTCAAATTCAATTCATTGCTGCATCGAGTATGCAAAGCATTGGTGGAATTTTGGTAATTAGGATAGGCTTATAACGACGTTTTAAGGAAGGTCTGTGTCCTGGTCTTTTCTGAACACATTTGGACTTCAGAGCTTGCAAAGTCTTGTCCTGGAACTTAAACCTGCCGCTTACCAAACTTCCTTGATGAGAAACTAGTTAAGGCGCCAACTCAAGCCCGACCAGCTTTGCAAAAAAGTTTTCAAATTATATTAAAGAGTGACCGCAGTTGTTCAATTGGGACGAGTATTGCATTACATGATAAAAATAAATTATTTGTCTTTCCCATTTCAGAAATTGTTAGGTTAAATTCATTGCGTTTTAGAGTTATGGGTTCGCACGAGTTCCATGAAGCTTGATTTAACTTGGAATGTTGGTTTCTCGTTTTTCTAAATTGACTTTGCGAATAATTCATTTTGGTCTTGGTTGCTGACTCGGATGTGTTTACGTCCGCTTATAATAGGAAAAACTTGGAAAATGTCCTACTTTTGTCATTCCGTCTTTCGGCCCATGGATTTCTTAAAGTAACGTGAAGATATAAATTAAAATGGTTTGAAACAAGTATTTGTGTTGCAGGACTAGGCATATTGGTATAATGATTCGAATTCATAATTATAGTTGACTATCATGTTTAGTTGGTTCTGCACTCATGGACTGTTCGATATTATAGTTGGTAGTCCGCCCGGTTAGTTGGCACCTCGGTGATAAGCCCCTTCCCGAAACAAATGTGCCACTCCTGGAGACTGAACTTCCGTCATCTTCTCCTGACGTGTTTGGAGGATGAGAGCATTCCATCACACTTATAATGGACAACGGCTCTCGGTATTACATCAGAGTGGTCTATTCCGATTGCCGGATTCCCAATTGTGCATGGATGCGCCGACCAGTTCTTCATACTGAAGCGCATTTCGGAATCCCACCATGGCTACCAGCAACAGAAGTCATCTGCTTTTTTTGACTTCGTCGCTGCTTTCGTTTCCGGCAATCGTGAATTCCTGTGCCGAGTAATGGAACTAGATGGTGTGCCGGACTAAATATTTGCCATGATCAAGGTCAACAATCACTCTACCACCGCGCGAGTTCTCGTTCATACCAATCTCTCCTAGCCGTTAGACAAGGTTGCATTCTGTTCAAATACGCAATTGACTGGATTCTCGGAAGAGCCCTACACAGTTTTGACTTTGTGAATTTTGTATTCTGACTTTTGCCGACTGAACTAGGCTACACTGATGATATCATCTTGTTAGTTTCAAGTTTCTATGGACTACTATCTGTGGCGTTCCAGATGAATGAGGTTACTATGTTGGTCGGCTTATCCAAACGTTGGGAAGAAATTGTTTTCGAACTGCACACCTGACCGGGAGAATGCCCCCTTGACGATTAATGGCCTTCAAATTAAAGAAGTAAACAGCTTAATATATCTCGTAGCGAGGCTGCTGTCGAATGAAGAGAGTAAGGATGTAATGGTCACCCGAATCAATGCTACTCGTTAGAGTTTCCCAAAGCGCTTAGGGATCCGACGCGATATCTCCATCACCACGAAGATCCCGTACACCTGCACGTTGAACTTTATGCGTGGAAAATTAACGAATATTGGTGGTATTTTACCAACGCTGGGCGATCTTTCGGATGAAGTTGATCAAATTTGTCTAAAATGAGGCAGTCCACACTCGCAGCTACAGTAACGCGAGAATATCTCAGGTCACGCAAGAAAGACTACTAAGGTTTTTTGGGCGCTTTCACCGTCGCTCGCCTTACGAGCTGAGTTATAATGACCTTGATGCTGCACTATTGCTCATCTGGAGGTGTTGAAGAGGAGGTCAGCTCAAGATATGGCTCAACGCAGTTTGCCAACGCATGAAAACAGTTTTTGGACCATCAGTATTCAGTCTCAATCGCTGGAGAAAGGAAAGAACTAAGCAATCCAAATCCGCTGCTGCAAATCTTCGCGCGGGTAGATGTGCAATACGTAACATTCCGGAGGCCATCTAGATCAGGCGCAATCACAGCCACAACAAGTGATTATTTTTAAAGGGAATTCGGGTTATATCATTTTTTTTCTGGAGCTCCTTCGCCCAGGAAGGCTGTTTCGTGCTAGTTGACACTCAATAAGGGGTAGATTTTATGGACGAAGCCAGATTTGTTCAAACGCAAGGTTTGAAGACGATTGGATGAATTACCCAACAAAGCCTTTACTACTACTACTACTACTACTACTACTACTACTACTACTCCTCCTACTACTACTACTACTACTATGTCATAGCGACAGTGAAAGGGCATCCTCGGTAACTTGAAATTGACACTCAAAACGTAATTTGAGCGTTTCCGTCCTGCCAGTTTCTAGCTCTGTAGTCCACGCAGGCGGTTACGCGTGACGATTGACCAGTAATCAGTTAGCGTGGCCGACCGTCTTAATTTGAAATAGCATCAGTCTCTCGATTCCAGTACAGAGTACGAATCACTAGGAGCGGGCTCTGATTTGACTATAGTGTGCATCCTTGAGCCTCAACTGCAGCTTATTTGTGCACATTAAAAGAGATTACTATTATTTGACTGTTAACTGGTTTGGTAGTCCACTTTGGGGATCTTTGAATAGCCTTTTCGTGTTAAATTTGGCTGTGATTCTTGTCTTAGGTTGCTCTCAGAAATGTTTGAAAAAGTCTGAAGCGGTTGTCTTTGTTAAAATCAAACAGCTTTCCTATGGACGTATTTTGCTGCTATTGCAGTTAAACCGGTTCCGCAAAATGTGTTGGTCGCTTTATGAAGCTCGTTATACGAACACCGAATTCCTGTCTGTTTCCCGCGTCCTATAGATATACCGCCTTGTTGCAATGGTCTCGCACCTTGCAGTCGCCTATTCGGAACCAGGCGAATTCACAAACCGATGATTTGGCAGTTCGGGCCATGGATAGTTGGACTACGTCGACAGGAAATACTTTTGCTGTCCCCGAATATGCCTATTTACCCGTCTAAATTTCTTATACAGTCTTCTATGAGACGGTTCGATCGTCGATTCCGATTAGATTGACTGTGTTCTCCATGGAGGGGTGGGCACAAGACGTTGACTCGCGCATGAATTAATTTTAAGTGATAGTAGGCTTGCATTGCGTCTGCCGCCAACCTGTGTCCGGTGTCAGGAAAGAGTTAAGACGAGTGGAGGCGAGATCGGGTGCAGCTGCCTGGAATGGCGCTAGACCGCACCCAAGCGTGCTACCACGTCCTTTGGGTTGCGTACAAAGGACCAGGATTTCACAAAGCTAAAAAAACAAAATGGACGGTTTGGAGCGCACTGAATGTATGTGGCCTCAATATTGAGTAAAAATTGAGTTTTTCTAGTCAGAATATTAGTTTATCAGCCGGCCACTCCGCAAAAATTCAATTTTAGCGGGCTGCGGATTCTGATAGCTTCCGCTAGGGCACATATCTCAATAGACCGAAGTGCGCCGCATTGTTCATAGTGCAGATTATATGTTGGTAGCCGACCTCACACTCTGTTCCCTTTCCCCTGCACCAGTCGCTAGTAGGAGCCGGTTTACCAACTGATGCTGACAAAGGGCGTGATGTTTAACAGAGTCAGACGGTATATCTGCGCGTACGTGCACGACCTGCGCTCCCAGGTACAACAAACCAGGATTTCACACGAAGGAATGGATGGCTTGGATCTCAGATATGGTTGAGTGCCCTGGAAGCCACACGAGGATAGTGCTGGTATACGTTACACTGATGGAGGAGTTTGTAAGGCTGGATATTGGAGAGTTGTGAGTTTCGCAAGGTGTCTAGTGGTCCAGCTATGGACGCGTGTTGTAACGTTGAACCTCTCACAACCACCCACACATGCGCATCAGGGCAGTTTGATTCTCGGCCCATGTCGGTTGTCCAAACAGGCCAATCACCTTAAAGACTGACTCACACAACCTCACGTAAGGCGCTTTCCCGAGGCTTCAAGGGTTTCGGACGTACTCTCGTTCTGCTGCCACCTCCTCCCAACTTCTTTCACAATAGTTCTGTACAGAATACACTTAACTCCCTTCTGGCATCCCACTTGCTCTTTTTTCGTAGGGAACTGCGTCAGAAGGTCGTAGCGGCTAGGCTTTCTATGATAACTTGAGCTGCTGCAGTAGGTGCGTTTGGTGTGTTGATATTATGGTAAATGCCACCGTCATGACTTAACATGTGGTCGAATAGACCCATGTGGTGCGTTAACGCACTTCGGCAGTTCGGAGAATGGAGGTAGATGAGGCGAGTCAATTTCGAGACTCCTGTCACTGGTGCGATGGATTCGCAAGTGACCTGCCGGGCCGATGCGTGAAGAAAGGGTCGAGCAAAACTGGAGCAGATTAGACTCGAGTCTTCACTGGTGAAGAGGGCGGTGATGGCGGAGGTAGTAGGTGGTGCTTCAGTGGGGGACGTTGGGAATGATGGAAGTGGTGTCGGTGATGGTCGCCGCTGTGGTCGATGCAGCGTTTGTGGCGGTAGAAACGACACCAAAGTGTTATATTAGGCGCATAGACAGCGATCTAAAAGGTCAAAAAGTGACCAAGCAAAATAGATGAGTGGTAAATCGATCCAGTCGGGGACCACTGAGAAAGATAGAGAGGACTAGCTTGTTGTAGAAGGGCTGTAATATATCCTTCTCTCAGTCGCGCTGGGGAGAACGGGGTTTTCTTTAATAACGCCCCCGTATTCAAATGGTTAAAGATGGTTCCATTCGAGGAAGCTGGCGAACCACTTCCAGCTGATGGTGCGCGGAGCCTCACTGTTTATCGAAGTGGCCAGCTCAAATAAATTACCACCAGAACTAACAAAGTTCGTTCACGGACGACGTCAATTAGTTCTTTTCAAAACTCTTTGTCTAGCGGCGAAGCGAACTCCACGTAGACCGTTTACATCAAATCATCGGCAATAAGCCGTCTGAGTAAAGTTATAGCGAAGAAGGACCGAGCACTGAGTCAAGGCAAATCTCACTGTGATCCACTGCTGAAAGCTTTATATATTGGTTTTCACAGTAAACCTCGGAATGGCCTGTAAGAGGGCTTTCGATACATTCATTGGAGTTCGTCCCGATTCCCCCCGTTCCAAGTTTATACAACAGCCGAAGGTTCTTCTATAGCCAACGAAGGTGGCGCTGAATATGTGCTCATTATTGACGCTTGAGTCCGGATCTGGATAGGGCACAATAAATTGGTCAATCACGGTCAGAACTTTCGAATACCGTGTGGAGGTTGGACACTTCGTTGTCGGTTTTCTAAAATTGCACCATATAATTTTCTGTGGTTCTCTCTGTGGTTGTGGAGGCTTTATTTCAAGTAAGTACGTCTTAATTTCAGTATTGATGGCCAGTTGTCTGTCTTTTGAGCGGGCGTAACATGAGGTAGTTTAAATTGAAAAGAATGAATCGCGCAATGAAATAAGCCTAAGCACAAGGAATCAGCGATAGCTCAGTGAGTTTACGGACACAGTTCCAGGAAAGGTTTCATGGAGTGCCAACTTTAATTATTTTAACCCCCGCACGAAATCTTCAGAAAATGAGGTATTGTTTATGACCGAAGTTGACAGGTCCTTCAAGGCTGGGAGAAGGGTTCTCGCTCTCTTTATGAAAAGAGAATCGGAGGGCTTATCCTATATCTTCTGGTGTCTACTGTTGGACATTTGGTTTCAGGTAGCAGTTTTTATTAATGGACTAGAGGCGCTATTTATTGTACACCTTCGGACTTCGTTCTGGAATAATTTGTGATTCTGCGTTGCTCACTGTTGCAGAATTGACTAGAATTCCACTTTTTATGGTCACACCTCCGAGTTTGTTTTTCTGTGCTCTGCATTATGTGAGAGTAGTAGTACAACAACACTATGCTTTCCACAGTTTTGCTTTTCATTTTTAATTTTAAGTATGCGGGTTAGACATCCGTACCTCCCTGTTTTGCCTTACACACCCTAGTTGGTACTGGTTGCTGTTGTTGTTGATTGATCTCTCCTCCTCTCCCCAACAGACTGGGCCTCAGTTGTACTTTTTGAAACTGTTTGACTTGCCTCGGCCTTTCTCATTACTGCCAATCGGACTGCAACGGTCCCTCCTTAATGCGGCCTCTATGAGACTCAGCCATGTTAGCAGGGAATGATCTTTTCGCCACTCCATGTACCTCACCCCTGCCTAATGCCCACAACCTAACCCAGTTTCCTCTCCCCCCCAACACAAGGACTCTTCACGCCGAATTGGCAATCTTCTGGGCCATGACACTAAACTCATTTTGCCAGAGAGATTTTCAAGGAGCGCCCTTTATAAGACGTTCATACGCTATGTCCGCCATCCACTAAAATTTAGTTCGGTATAGTATTACGTGCTACGTTTAAGTAACTCTTATTTACGAAAGTTAAGAAAGACTCGTAAAATGCGGCGAATAGTTAATCTCATAATCCAGCGCAAGCCATTGCCCCTGCAACACTCTGCGGTGAACTTCGTTGAAACCTACGGCCCAACTAGATGGAACCTTATTACACAAGTTGGACGCAACATTCATTTTCGCCGACAGACTCAGTGCATAGGACCGATGCATAAGAGGGGTGGGGAAGTAAGCTCGATGCTAAGGCGGCATTATCTACGGCGGCGCGGTTTACGGCTCAGTATTATCAATCTGCGGCTGTTGGACCTACCAAAAGTCGTGACTTGGAAGGCTTCCTGCTAATAGGCCAACTCAGTTCCAGATGGAATTGAGAGTCAGACTGAAGTTACTTTTCCTTACCGTGATATGTATGACGTTCTTTTTTAGGTGATTTGA
>JAYGXS010000002.1:46323071-46338388 GCA_036362985.1 Ligula intestinalis
GCAACTTTGGCTTCCTGCACTCGCGGAACGACGGCAGTAGACTACGGGCTGTGGCAGAGTGAGGAGGGGCGCTTATCCCCCCAATCTTGTCCAACTTAGGCCACGGCACGTTCAGGAATTAGCTATTCATGCCAAGAGGGCATTTCTTATACGGTAATAGTATCTGACTGCTAAGAGCGCTAGTAGCACTGAACTATACCAGTCGAATATATAGTCAGAGTAGATGCTGATTTGAGTCAGCACTGAGATTCATGTCAAGTGGATTTTCGGCTAGGAGAACTAGGAACTGTTGTTGGATGTAGTATGTGAATGCTTGGACGGCTAATAATAGTTGTCGTACCTACTTATGGCAACAGAGTAAATTGTAATGCAAGTTCATTTGGGAAGCGCTCTAAATGGGAGCCCAGTTTTTACTCAATTAGGGTTTAGCTTGATTTTCGAGCGTCTGTGTGGATATAGTACGCAGTGGGCTTCCTGTAGTAGTAAGATAGGCCAGATAAAGTTTTGGCGTTAGTCTCACCGCTTGGCTTAGTCAATTCCTGCTTCAGTATTGATAGTGCAGAAGTTTGACATGCATCCTATGTTTTCCAATTTACTATAATAGGTGAGGGGGGTATGAGAATATCAGCTGACGGTTTTTTTTGAACTAGCTTCAAATTGTTTGCTTCTGCTACGACTCCTGCTTTTTTTCCTGCTACGTCTTTATACTGTTAGGTACTGGTAGCGGCAGTGTTATTTCTATTTGACTGACATTAGGAATGATGAATACAGCAAGGTGAGAGTAGGCTACAATTTCTACCTTAGAGGCCAACAGTACGAGCAGGGCGCCTAGGACACTCACGATTGGGTGGTTGAGTGACCCATTTTTGTCACAGATCGTGTTGATTTGACACTTGGAGGCTGCTATCGCTGAATGCCCCCTGTAGGCAGTGGGGGAGGTGGAAAGGGGGGAGACGGTCGTGATGGCAGGGCGTTATACGCGCCGAGGCTTATCTTAACGCAGGGGGATTGCTGCCGGTCGGACTATTTTGATTCGCATGAACAGAGGGCTCAGTCATGCGAGGCCGGGGGTGAGGGAACTTCTGTCGGATTGTCCCACGCCGTTAGTAATGCTGGTACTAGCGCTGACGTTATTGTTTGTCTGAGGTTACACTACCCCACGCTGTGACCTGCCTATGCGCCGAAGTCGCTTTGGCGTGGGTTGCGGGCGGAAGCTTAAGGGTC
Source organism: Ligula intestinalis (assembly GCA_036362985.1). NCBI lineage: Eukaryota > Metazoa > Platyhelminthes > Cestoda > Diphyllobothriidea > Diphyllobothriidae > Ligula > Ligula intestinalis. The sequence continues at coordinate 46,324,296 of JAYGXS010000002.1, forward strand.
TTTTGGTATTCGCATGCCTAAATGTTATTCAGCGACAATTTCACTGCGTGTCATATGAAAGTATGTGTTCGATCATAGCCATCAATAGACAAATAGCAGATACTTTTTGTGGATCTAGGTTTACTTGAGTTGACGTTTAGAATTTACAGCGTATCATCTGTCTATTTGGAAGCAAACTTCTCCAGGATAAAGTTGTCATGAAAGCTTATTTATTCCTATAACAGTATTAGAGGTTCAGTAATGAGAAATGAATCCTACATGCGCTACAAGTATGGTAATAGGGGACAACAGTGCTGCTGAGACTGCAATAGGCTAAAAGCTTAGACTGGGCTTGCTACATTATAAAAGCTAGGCAAATCTAACTAAGGGACTGGGCGGCGTAAACAAAGAGGTACATTGAAGAGCTAAATGTAGTTGCAGCCAGCTAGATTCTAGAGTAAGCTAGAATAGAATTGTGTGCTGCGGCTAGGAGAACTATGCTATAATCAAAGAATTTAAAATAAAAGAGCTACCGCACGTCCTAGGACTAGAATACCCTACCACAGCAAAGCAAATCTAAACTAAGAGATCCAACCGCGAAATTAAGAGATAAAATTGTGTCTAAACTGAGTAATGAGGTTATAATCAGCTAGACTTTAAGGTAATCTAGATTTGAATTTGATGTAACTTATAAAACAATTTAACTGCTGTGGTCACATTTAAGGAAGTTTGGGCCAGGATACTTCCGTTAGAAGTGCTGTGTCTATGGCAAAAGTGCTAGTTATAATAATTATTATTGCTTAAGTCAGTAAGTGGCAAGTTGCAGCGCGGCCTGTACTTGCGTGTTGAGAAGTTTAGCCTAGTTAGCCTAAATGGGAATTTTAACAAGTTGAAGGTTTAAAGAAACGTGCATTTGAAAATAGCGAAAGATTTACCATGCACTTTAGTCATAGTACAGTGGCATTTGCTAACCAAAATTAGCTAAGAGACTAGACTGCGTAAATTTAGGGGTACATTTGTGTCTAAACTGATTAATGAAGTTACAGTCAGCTAGATTAGAATTAGGTGTAGTTAATATAACAAATTTTACTGCTACGGTTAGGATAATTAGGCTATGATAAAAGAAGTAAGAATAACCTGCGCTTGTTATTCTAACTAAGTAATGGCCACGCGGCGACTGATAGCGGTTGCACATCTGTTCTGTTTTTACTAAACAAATTATCTACTATAATCTAGCCAGTAGACACAAAAAATCACACTATAATATAGCAAGTTAGACCTGGCGACGCGCGTTTCTGCTTATTTATTTCCAACTCATTACTCGGGTATACAGGGCGCGCGCGTTTATAGTAAATGAAATAGAAATAGGGAAATGGGGACGATGCTGGGCTGCTTAGAGAGGAGTGAAAGGGGAGAAAGGCCATGGACTTCAGGGGCACAGGAGAAGCAGGAAATTAGTTGAAGTTAAAACCGGTATGGTATTCATCTCACGTGTAGGTATGAGAGGGAGATGAGCTTTATTTTGAAAATATCATTTAAAAAGTTTCGTAAAAAACCTTCTCCATTCACAAGAAATCAAAGCAGCCGCATGAAAGTGGACATGGTTAGTCAACTTTTATAGAATGCTAGCTTACGGGTTGTTCTTACTGGCAACTGGCTGGCCAGGAAGGATAAGTTTTGGTCATGGGAACTTCAGGTTTTAAGCAACCCTTTCAACTATGCCACCTCAAAATCTAGATTTCTTATCACGATGATAGGATATCAGGTTATACTCTACCTGATGCAGACTTTAGTGCTTATCAGATTTAAAAACTAGAGAAAGCGAATCTTCATTCTCCAAGAAGGTAAAAAAGCCATATACGTTGAAGTTCGAGGTACCTGTTTGGGTACATGGTGGACCGCCATGGAGGCTCTCCAGGATAAAATATTCTAGGAGTTGTTTGCGTCCTGCTGAGAAATGCACACAGGCAAAGTTGGAAGTTTACCCCCGTTGTTATCTTCTCAAGCGTTGCAAGAAAGACCTGCAAAACAGAAGGAGGGTACATTGACCTATTCCGACTTATTAGGCATCTGCTGCCACGCGAGGCAGAATGAAACGAACACGTCAAATGTTTTAGCCAAACACACACTTTCGGTAAAACCTCGAGGTTATCAGGTGAAAAAGATAGCTGGCGAGTCGAAGTTCATCGCACACTGTCTGAAACTTCTGACCTGGTGGACTATTACGGTCCACAACAACCTCTCAAAGCTTACCCTGTTCCGTCAACAGGTATTTTTCTTGCATTACATGCATCGAGCGAAGGGAGTTATTAAGCTCACCCCCTTACCTAAAGTTCAATCCGATTAAAGATCAGTAAGCTCATTCTCTTCCTCCACCTAAATAAGTAAATCAAACTTAAAAGACTGATTTAGGGTGAAAATATGTACGCGCACTGCCACAGGCCTTTCTTGTAGGTATGGATAACTTTAAACAGAAACTGTTATTCTAATCTTTAGCCCAGCCGACAACAGTAGCTTATGTAGGCCCCCTCATTACTCCCTACCCCCTGCATGTTCTCCTAAGAAAACGGTGGTTATAGAGTTTTATGGGTGGGGAATTATGACACGCAGTGGAGCATACTTTAATAAATGCTAAATACATTTTTATTTTACTGTATTTAGAAGTGTTATTGATTTATATCAGAAGATTTTCCTAACCTGTATTATCGTTTAACTTATTGCAGAAAAATCCGATTATCAAATCGCAGGTTTCTTGAATGTCCCGATTTTCTAACCTTAAAACTAACCCCGACCTCCAATCTAGCCGTCATCTTTATCCTGAAGCTAATTTTAACCAAACTGGACGCATAGCCACATGTATTGTGCGCGGTTTCTGTTCCCGTGTTCTGTCATCCTTACCAATTACGTAGTCAACAGTGCGTCTTCAGCTGGCTTTTCGCAGTAAAAATCATTGGAGAATTCGAAGGTCTCTATATGACTAAAGCTTCTAAAAATCGGCTTCCTCACGCAGTTGTGCACGTCAGACCCTCTAAAACATTTTACACGGTATCCCAAACTGTGCAGTATGTACTGAAATCATTCAGTAGCTAGCTAGTTACCTTGGTAACTCATAAATCAGACTAGGAACGTAATCACCGCGATCATACGCTGGGGGAGAATATTACTAAATGCTTCGGCAAGCAGCAAACAGCAGACCTCTTAAACGTCCTGGGTGGTTTGAAGGTTAAGGCGATTAACCGCAGGTACATCCTCGCACTTTGCTCCCCTCCACCCCCCTCTGAGGCCCAGTCATCCTGAAATCTTCACAAGTTTTGCGTGTGAGTCACTGGTACCTGAGGGCAGGGCAGGGGAGGGGAGGCGTAATGCAGAGTTAGCTCGAAACCAGGACCCTGAAGCCGACGCCTACCTTCAGACCGACATCCGCGGCGGTGGCGGCAGCGGCGGCGGTGGCGGCGGCGGTGGCAAGATTCCGCGTCCACTCCCGCCCCCGCCCCGCCAAATTCCCACTCCCGTCGCTCGCATGGGTGGGTGGGGGGAGGAAGCGGGGGAGGTAGTTGGTCTTGTGCATTCCTAGCAGAAGTTGAATTTAAATTCAGTCGTAGTCGCGCCTGGTGGTGGTGGTGGCGTGCTATCTGCACGGTCGGCTGCACGCGCGCTCGCTCTCTGTCCAGGTGACGGATCGCGCTTGCGGCGGGCAATGCACACGCACTTGCAAGGCCGCGGTGACCGTAAATCATCCCAAAAAACTTCGGTGTGTGCATGCGCAGTCGCGCCATGGTTCCGAACCCCGCCGGCGAACGTGCATCTAGTGCGTGCTGCCAGCACGGGGTGTTCGAGTTCGAGGACGGACCACTCTGCGACAGCGGAAATACGGGTTGGTCGTCTTGCTCCACCCCAGCTCTCCCTTGGTGTGAACTGTGCAGTTAGAGACTACGACTGGGATCTAAGCTGTCATAGTCAAGTACAAAAATGAAGCACCACAATGCGAAAAAGATCATGCGTGTGGCGGCCCCTCTTTATCTCTGCGTCATGGGGGCCAAACTAGTGCTGAACTTCACAATCAGTTAGGAATTTTAGGAAGTTGAAGGTTTAAAGAAACGTGCATTTGATAATAGCGAAAGATTTACCATGCACATTGGTCATAGTACAGTGGCATTTGCTAACCAAATCTAGCTAAGAGACTAGACTGCTTAAATTTAGGGGTACATTTGTGTGTAAACTGATTAATGAAGTTACAGTCAGCTAGATTAGAATTAGGTGGGAGCACCCACGCAAAACGGTAGGCTGCAACGGCTACAGCTGGTCAAAAAGTCCTCACAAAAAATAAGAGACGGTGACAGATGAGCAGCCATATCTCCGATAACCCCTCCTTTGAATGACACTTTATCACTCGACTTGCAGTTTTGTTTTGTGTTCTTTTTTGTCCCAGTGATTTATTGACTGCGGAAGTAGGACGTTGCAGAGGCGAGGAAAGACAGAGAATGCAAGTGAATTGATACTCTCTGTTCAAGATGAGAATTCAATCAATCGATTTATCGATTTGGCGCTGGCATAACTCACCCTGCACAGGCATCTCCGGACTGATGGCTGATGGTTGACTCCCACCTCTCCTCCGTTGATGCTTTTTATCGCTGACGATGGACTCCAGAAGGAGCCCGAAAGCTCGGACTCTGGTGATCGACGGGCCTCCTTCCCTAGCTAAGATTTATTCTGGCTTCATTACCCTGACTACCCGATAAACAACGACAGACCAGGACGCGTAGCGAGGCACCGATGGACTTCGATTCTGCGTAGTGTTTATGATCCACCTGCTAGATTTGCGATTGCGGGTCATCTGCGCCGTGCACGAGTGCGTTTTTGTGCTTGCGGTCCTATCTTTTAGTCTGGATTAGTATTGGTAATATTAATTCAGTTGACCCGATTGTGAAAAATTCGCGGCTTCGATGGGAGTTGAACCCACACACAGGGAAGGCATTGGCGCAGCCAACGCTCTACAATTGAGCCACGAGGCCCAACGTGAGCCCTGAATCTAATCACACTTGGGTCAATTTTACCTGCCCAACTTTACCACTCGTATAGAATCCACTATTACGCAACAGCAAGTCGACTGCTCAGGCAGGATTTCCTAAGAAATCATCTAGAATCTACCAGAATGACTACTAGGCTCACTTTTTTGTTAGGGGGAGAGAAGGTTGGCAGATTTGCTTGATTCATAACTTGGTCAATTGAATCAAGCAAGCCTGGTGAGATTAAAGCCGAATAAAACAAAACAGTAACATATAAATCGAACCGTATTCTCTATCCTCCCTCCCCTTCGCGTGGACGATTTGGGCCTAGAAGTGGGTTTCCCATTCAAGACCCTTTCCGCCCATTCGTGGAGATTGTTTGCATTGGAAAGCGAATAGATCGTGTGCACCAATTCCTGATTGGAGTATCACATGTAACAAAAGAGAATCGACCATTTTATTGCAGAATAACTTCAGCCGTTTTGGATTCTCATTCGAACCCATCCTCAGAGAGGATCGCCGACAAGGATATTGAAGAGACAAGGACTACAGTATTAAGAGTAGCAGATAGGCGTACACAGGTCAACTAGAGGATATATTCGCCCGTCCACGGTGCCTTTGAAGCTCACACTCGAGCCTACACCACATAGCGGCTAGTGATGTAGACAGAAGGACAGACAAAGACAAAGGAGTCTAGGATGGTCATTTTTGGCTTACTGGCCGTCGTCAGCCAGTCATATCCACACTCAAGTGGTGTCCCCTCCGAGTCTCGAACTCGCAACCTTTCCGATCAGAGTCAAACGCCCTAACTGCCACTAACGCCCTATCTGCCACTATATATCCTAGAACAGAAACCGGCAAGACAACAAGCTCGTGGCTGAATGGTTAGGGCGTTTGACTCTGAGCAGAAAGGTCGCGAATTCTATGCTCGAGTAGGAGCACCACTTGGGTCTGGGTATGACTGGCTGACGACGGCTGATAAGCCAGAAATGGCCATCCTATTCCCTCTTGTATTTGTCGGAAACATCCTTCTGCCAACTGCCATCTAGGCCACATGATACCTCTAATTAAAAGTCCGCGATGATGGCCCGGCAGTCCGCGCCGGAGGCGTTAATGGTCGCAATTTCATAATTCCCATTGGATGCTAGCGTGAAAATGACTCGGTGAGTCAACTCGCTGTCATTCCAGGTGTTGTTCGCACGCCAATTCCTAGGACAGGGAACATGGGAACGAGGGGTGATTGGGCTCATTGATGGACTACGGGCCAAAAAGCCACGACTTAAAGCACAACCGGACCCTCTGACTAAACATGACATGAGTACGCTGCTTGGACCAGGATAATGCGTTTCAGTGGGCTTCGTGGGTGTTCTATACAGTGAGGCGTCACATACTGAATTACATTTCACAGTTTACAAACGAAAGCGACAATGCCGGTGAGAATTTAGGTCAAAAGGCGCAAAATTGAGGCGGCGGCCCTTTATACTCGCCTAAACAGAACACGGGAATAGGAACGACCCACCCACTCAATAGAGGTTATCTGGCGGTACATTTCAGGAAGGGTTAATATCCTCGTGTTTTAACCCTACCATTATCCATTAAAATTAATCTAAATTGTTACTCCCAGACCTACCCTTAACCTAAAACCTGCGCTTAACATGAACTCAATCCTTAAAACTTCACAAAATCCCGCCCTACCTCCAACCCTAAAAGTCATCTGAGGCCTAAACCTTATCTGTCCGGAATTTGGTACAAAGCCACACGTACTGTCCCTCATCCCATGTTCTGTTTAAACGGCCATGCACGTCAACTTAACTGCGGGCAACTGCTACATGAAATATATGCAGATGAGACTGACCGTTTAATTCAGGCAGTCTGAAAACCAGGCGGTAAGGGTTGCGACCTGCCCCATCGTTCGTAACCATATCAACGACTGGTTTAACTAAGGGGCGTATACGCAAGACTGCACCCTTCAATGACTCATAAATACTCCCTGATTAAGTGAAAACTGCACGACTTTTGGGTATTTGGGGAGGAATTGGGACCATCGATCAAGCTACAGGACATACTTGTCCAGATATGACATGGGTCTCAATTCCAAGCCCTTACTGACAGTCAAATACCGATAAGTATTTATGTAAAGGGAGTACAGGGAAGATAAGGATGATCACTTCTGACTATTTATTTGTCGACCATCAGCTTTACCCAGCCCAGTTTTGAAGTACCTTAGTCTCAGACCCAAGTTCGTTGTTCATTCAACACTGCTAAGTCGAACGCTCCACAGGCTTTTCCTTAGACAGAATGCACACAGTAAGTCGCTGGGACATTTTAAGCACAAGTGTAACGACCTACAGGTTTCAAAATTACTCGGCAATTCAACAGCCTTCTAAAGCCCTTTATTCGGACAAAAAATCTGGAAAGACGTACTATTCCACCAAAAAAAGCATTAAAGGAACAGTTTGGTGCATGGTTTCTGGAAAAAATATATTTTAATTTTTAAGGGCATTAAAAAATAATAAATTAATCAGTAATTAGCAATTGTTTATAAGTGCTGAGAGAGAAGCTCGTTCAGAAGACAACATCCTGTCTTGACTGAATTTACTTATTCGATAATCGGTCTTCCAATACTACCCAAGCAATTAGTTAGAATTTAAAGCAGTTTCAAGAATGTCGGCTAATATTTCGCGAGATGGGCAATCTGTTGTATAGATCCTGCCGAGAATAAGTGGCCACTGCGGCTTCCCAAAGCAAGCAAGCAAGCTCCGTAAGCACAGTCAGAAGCCACGAACAAAATAAACAGCATTCGATAGGACTGTAAAAAAGTTAAGCCTGAAACCTTTTTTTATCAGCAGAAAACAGGGCAAAATTTATTGGATCCATAATATTTCGGGAGCGCTCGTCAGTTGCAGCCACTCCAATGCGTGGAAGAGTAACGAATGAGAAAAATACGAAATTGAGTTGGTACAGAAAGGTCACAAGTCATAGTCACTGAGGCTAATTGGTAAAGTAAGAAGGTTAGACCAAGGTGGAAGGAGAAACAGAGGAAAATGAGTTACGGGAAAAAAGATGAACAGGGGAATGTGCAAATCTGGGAGCCTGTTCTTACCAAGGTAAGGCTAGGTTAACCACATGCTCCAACTGTTTGCATAGGTCCGGTCTAGAGCGTATTATATAGGCTGCCTCTAGGCCATTATTTGGACTGCTTTTAGTTGCCGTGTAAGAATAAAGTGTCGCTACATAAACTCATCTTTTACATTCCAGACAACCTGGAATGCACAACAATGCATGCATCGAAGATTCTGCTCAATTGCCAACTAATATCACGACTAATTTGTCACTAAGTGACTATAAAAATATCCTTTGTCGTCTAAAGTTCCGTTCGTAATGAGATAACGGCATGTTATTTTAATTTACTGATGTTTTCATTTCAACATAGTTTTTTATGTTTGGACTCTAAAGTTCTTACGAACGTGGAAATGCAGACATTCACACTGTATTTCGAAATAAACAATAAGTGTGGAAACAACATGCGCATATTAGCCAAAATCTTTTGCTGACATCCAGCTCTTCAAAAAGGACGTATCCATCCACAAGACACAATTTTCCGAAAGCGTAAATATTTTATATTAATAGAAAACCATGCTTCCAGACCAAATGGGTTGTAAGTGGATTTTGAATTCCCCCTGAGGACTGAGTAATGGTAAAACATTAGAAGTCATCAGCTAGTTTAATCTCAAGTCGGGTGTGGAATGTACTGTGATTAATTGCAGAGAAACTGAATTTACTCAGAAAACGAATTTCAGTAATTCCGTTTCCATGCCCATCAGAAACGGGAATGCATATTGTGTTTCCTTTGGTTAATGTCGGTATTCACACTAGCATATGTATACCTTAAAATACACATTCATCAGAATGTTTATAACCATCCCTCTTACACGCCTTTGATTGTTACCTGTTGTGCAATTCACAGAGAATAGTAGATGTGTTTCCTAAATATTGTTGGATAAGCTGAACTTTGTTAAATTCACACGATATTTCATTTCACATTCTCAAGCAACATTCCTTTCTGCAAGATTGGCTTGCTGTGGATGAGATAATAACATTCTTCTTTCAATTACTAGCTGTGAGTTATGTAGAAAAAAGCAACTTTACGCTGACATGAATTTGATACTGGGATATTTATTGGTGTTCAGTTTTGCATAATTCAAAAAGAAAGCTTATACGACCTGCAACCTTCATTCACCATGAAGAATTGATCGGAAAAAGAATAATAGAAGACACTTTTTTTGATTGCGAACCTTTGCAAAACTGGGCTTTACTAGGCTACTGCTCCCAAGGGAAATAAGATGGCTTGTCGCATAATAACGGCGCAAATGAACGGCGTTTGTTGTTAGATTAGAAGCCGCGCTGCCTTTCAGTTATGTTTTTTAACAGTATACTAGGTTGACAAATAGACAGAAATCACACCTATATTGGCAGTGAAACCCGTTGGTCTGCCTATGTAAAACCACCTGCCCTAAATTATTCTCGCCGCGAAGCTGGGTATTTTCCTTTTTTAACTCACTGGAGCTTCAAGAAAATAGAATAATCAGTAATATTTTTCGCCCAATTACAATTGTTGAAATATTATCACATTGTTTACGCTGTGAAGAGTGTAGAGATTTGCTGCTACAAGCTCATGTGCATTGATTCATATCAACCGACCTTTCAGGTAACCATTATTTGAACCCTTTTTATGCCAATCGTGATTAATGTTTTCGCTGCGTACAACATAAAAAGCAGGAGAGTGTGCATGCTAGTCTCGAGTTTATATTGAATAAAACCACGCAGAATGGTTAAAAGTTCTTCACAAAGTTGGCCAGACTTTAAAATCCAGAATATATAAGGCTTTTCATCTATTAATCTATTCCCAATGAGAAATTTGTTAGCAAACTCGGCTGCCTTCGATCCCATACCGAGTGCTTGCTGAACTGAACTTTCCCACTCGTCAAGACCCTCCTTAAGGTCCTAAGAGATCTTCGAACTACAGTGAATTTAAACGATCGATATTACGCCTCCGGCCATCAGCTTGAATAACACTTGCAGCCTTTAAGGACTCTCTTCACTGCTGGCGCCAATAGCGGTATTTCTGTACTTGTGCATGTGCGCAGTAGGCGTTGTTGTCCTTTAAACCATTGGTTGAAACGGTCGAAGATCTTTTTTCCGTGGACTTACTTGCAGAAAAGACGTCTAGCCTCTCAGTTATCCGCGTCTAAATCAGAGGTTCCAGAAGTACATAAGGAAGTTTACTGCTTAGTTTTCTCTGTAGGGAAGGGAGATATCTGAGTGATACTTAGTACAACGTTCATTTCCACCTTCTCGACATAAGTCAGGGAAATAATTTTTTGCGCGTGAAAACCTTCAAGTGCAATCTTCTCTCTGTGTTCTAGGGACGTTCCGTAAGGAAGAAAACCTTTCGATGCTATCACATCTGTTCTTGGTGAAAGTGGCCATTCTAGTCACGACTACCATAGAAATGACGATATACATCGTGTGATTTCGGCTGTTGTTATCCTCGGAATCTTGAAAAAATGCCTAGCCATCTGGAGTCAAACATCTAGCCGATAGGATTACCCTCTATCTAGACAGGCATTTCACTAAAAGTCAGAGTAAAATAACCTCACACTTGTAGAGACAAGACGGAATGGAAAAAAGGCTAGAGCTTTCGTGAAGGATTGAACCGTTTTACCACAACCGCTTCCTTAGGATGCTGCATTCTAATTGGTCGTTACTGGGTTAATTGGATGGATTAGACTACAACAAGCTCACTTAAGTACTAGCGAAACAATTTTTTGTTTGCTTTTTTGATCACAAAGTTTTCGCTGCAATTTCTTCAGGACTATTTCTGCAGCAACTTTTGATGCTAGGGCATTCAATCAACTATTTTATTATTAGCCAGCCTTAATTTGAGCGGGTGGCGACCTAACACAAAACTCCGTTGATTCCGACTCACTCCTGAGAAGCATGAACATCTGCCGCCTAGCTGTTGCCTGCCCAGTCGAGTGCGTATGGTTAGCTAGAAGAAGAAAAAAACATGTTTATCGGCGAATACCGCCGAGTTATTTCTTATTGAACTAGTTTTAGTACTGCTACCATGCCTGCCAAATTACAGCCATATACTGTCACGAAATAAGGCAATTAGTTAAAGCGCAAAATCACACTCCAGCTGTAGTCTTCTCAAGCCTATGGTTTTTTTTATGGGGAGGAGGGGGTGGGAAACCGTTTTCGCATTCGTCTGACAGATTGTTACTCTAAGTCACGCTTTTTAACTGATGTAGCAGATGGCTGAAAAATCTCGGACAATAATTAAATTTCTAGCGTCTTCTTCTCAGTCCCAGGGTTTCCGTATAAAAGTAATGTATGATTACTCTCTAGACTCATGCCGACTAGCTGACTGATAGGACCTTAAGGATCTGATATATTATATTGATACTGAGGAGAACATTTGCGGCCTAGCCAAAATTGGTTTGTCCTATCTCGAAAGAGAAGATTCGAAGCCGTGTTAATTCATAACCGAACACCCATTTGAGACTTAAAGCAGCTCCGCTGTAACATGGCATAACAACGGGTAATTCGAGCAGCTGAAAAATATGCACTGCCTTATAGATTATGTCGCCCGACTGCTCGCAATTCTCATCTTCTTACTCAGTCCAGATAAAACCATCTGTATCCATTACTTAATTCAGACCATCTTGCGGATTCGACCGAATGCCGCGACTTTTTTACAAAATTAATCAGTACAGGAGGAGAAGGCATAAATTCTAATGACGCGTACGTCACACAAGTGTCCCATCCAATTGGGTGAAAGATAGTAACCGAAGTCCTTATATACCTTACTTAATTAACAAAAAAGAGCTTGCATTCTTCGTTTGTCGTAAATTACAACAGAGAAATGTTGATGCGTTGATAATGGAGTCAGCGGTAACGCTGACTGATCGTTCATTAAAAAATGTGCGGCTGTACTGCTTAATAAGTTGCATTTGGGGACTGCGTTGTTTTATAAGGTAGGTAACTCCCTAACCAACTGCCTGGCAGATGTGCTGGACTAAGACGAGGACCATATTCAATTATTAATCATACTGACAACAAAAGTGCAGCCTTCTGTCGTGGACGTTCCTTTTACTCGCCAATGAGTTTTGGTGTTTTGCATAATTAAGAAGTATGGCGCATACGGCTATCACTATAAGAAATAATGTGCAAAATTAACACCTTTGGTAAATGCTCTTAAGAAATATCATATTTTTAAGGTTCTGATGTAAACTTCGAAAATAATTTACATTTGTGGAAGGAGGCTTGTAAAAACAGAATATAGTTTAGAAGTTGCCGGAAATTATAGGAAGATCGGAAAGCAACTGTAATCCCATTCCTGAAATATGCATAAAGAAATTTGAAGAAAGAAGAGTTCTTTTCATATAAAGAAAATAGTATGATGATTTCACCTGAGGTTAAATTTACGTATATTGGCGTGTTGTGACGCACTGCAGCAAGCCAGAAGACAAAGTAGCCGAAGTACAATATCTTCGACGGGTGTCCAGATAAAATGGCTACCCGCGAAACTTCGTTTACCGGTGCTTGCGCAAACGAGATGGCCAACAAGATCGCACCACCGCCAAAATTTGGCGAGCGATCCGGAGGCTGTCGGACGCCTTCTCGCACCACTTAGAGTTGGGGTCGCACACAGGCCGGAGGCAACCATAAAGCGTCAGATAATGAAGCCGAAAGACCCACTTCCACGGCAAGAAACATCTGGAGTCGTCAACAGGATATGGTGCAGTTGCGGGCAAAGCAACTATGTCGGAGAAACCGGCAGACTTCTCAAGACGCAAATTGCCGAACACGCGCCAGCAGTGTGGCGAAATGATGCCAATTCTCAAGTTGTGGCTCACTCGACGAGACTCGGCCACAGATTAAAATTTGATGAGGCTGAAATTCTCGCAAGAAGTGACAATGGGGTGAGCCAATTATTACGTGAGTCATGGTTCGCGGGCCCTCAATCCATTAACAAGTGTAACGAGTTGCCCAATCAATATTCGGTGCTGAGACTCAATTTGGCCAAAGGAAGTCGCCACTTGGGGAACGGACAGGCCAACCCATCATCCTACGCCAACACCGGAGGGTCAGGTGGGCGAGCAGTCATCACGTCCGATTCCATCACCCATGATGAAAGTTCAGCAGGTCAGAGCCCGCACTCCGTCCAACAAACTACCCACGCACAAGAAGGCAATTAACGTTAATTGTCGCTGTATGTTTGCAGTGATGACTGCATTCTATAAGCACTGCAAACGTCTGTGCATGTATTACCCGGTTCTGCTACCGTTTTCTGCCTATGTATCTGATGGTTAAACCGCGACGGATGTCGAAACATCAGGCGAATGCAGGTATTATCTCAGCGATCGAGTCGTCTTCTTCTCAATATAGTAGTCTAACTTATAGCTATTTTTAAGTTTGCGAAACTTCAGTATTCCTTAAAAAAATACTTTGTTCCTAAACAAACAGCTAGTACATGTTACATTTCTTTTCAGTTACAAATTGGTCTAAGCTTTTTAATTATTACTTCAAAGTTTCATCAATGCGTTTATGCCGGTTTGCCAGTGATTATCAATCTTGCGCAAGTGTCGGCACTGTACTAGCTAATTGCTCATATATGCATGCCGACTTTCCGACTGAGCGTGAAAGGATTTATTTCAAAGAATTAACTCGCACTAATCTCATCGAAACTTAAATTAAGCAGCACGGAAACCGAATTTTCCCACGGGGAACGCTGGAGAGGATAGGAGGGGGAGAGGGGGGCCCACTAATGAGGCGGCCCTTATAATCTGCGTCCTATTGCGGGACAAGATCGGCAAAACAGGTCTGTTTGGGATTTTAGTTAGTATTCGTACTAGAATTAGGATAAACAATTTGGTGAAGTGGATCCGACGAAGCAAAGGGAGATTGTAATGACCATTTATGGTTGGTTAACCATCATCAGGTTCTCATACCGGAGTTCAAGGGTCGGAACCCGCGAGATTTGAACCCGGGACCCTTGTTCACTGAGTATGCCACTCCACCATTGTACCACGATCTCGTTGC
>JAYGXS010000002.1:46365963-46498341 GCA_036362985.1 Ligula intestinalis
CTCTGATGATGAATCCGCGACAGATGTCGAAACGTCAGGCGAATAAAAGTTTTGTCCTCTGCCTCTTCCTTCTATTTCTCTTAATGCTCCGCCGCTTCCTTCTGCCACTTCCCCCCAGTCGCCATATGTTTTATCTACTCTGTATCTATAATACTAGCCAAAACAATTCTATGACCAAAAGTCAGTCTTCTATTTGCTTTGATTTAGGGAAAATTGGCTAGGAAGGATTCTCGGATTCTTGTTTAAGTGCCTCGTCTTGTCTGATCTCATCCTCACCAGTTCTGTTTATACACCATGACCAATTGTGTCTTGGGAAAATTAAATCACTCAGCATTCAGCACTCCAGCGAAATACCACTTTGGAGGCTAATGGGATGGGTAAAATCACAATGAAAGGAAAAAAATTGAGGAACGACTGAGGGGTTAACTGACGATGAACTTGGCGAGGGTGGAGGAAATTGCGCGGATGACGCGCTGGCTAATTGACAACAAAGTTTCCTAGAGTTTTAATTCTAACTGATTCGACTGGTGGTCAGCGTGAAGCATTATCTCCTTTCTCTTTAAAGTGGATGCTGCGAATGTGGGGAAACAGTCATTTCTGAAAATCCTCTCCTCCCTCCCTCCCATTCTGTGCAAAGTTTGAGTTGATTTTTGCGGAGTTTTCAATGTCAGTTAATCAACGAAATCTCGACATTGCCTTTAAACTCCGGGGTTAAAAGAATGACATTCACAGCTATCATCATATACGCACTTGGAAACAAGCAAAGACTAGAGCGATGACAATGTTGAATGCTCACTTCAAGTATTAATTGCTTTGACAGAAAAAGCTGTACTTGTTGAGTTGTTGGAATTTTTGATGATTTATACGATTATTAGGTTACTAGAAATTGGGTGAAGTAAATTTTTCACAACTAATCTCAATGTTTCTATGTCATTCTATTCCATTTTACTAGCGCAAAATTCTGGCCCAAAACCTGACATTTCACTGTTATAAAGAGGTTTGCTGACTGTAGAAGATAGTTCCCAGGCAGGATCCCTGGTCAAATATCTCCCTCCCCCGATAGATGAAGGATTTTAGCTTTTGACTCCCTTCAGAAATTATTAGTTGACGTGGAGTGTATCAGCTACAATGAAGTCTTATAAGCTCAGTCCGATAGTTGATACGCATATTTGAGCCGTAAACGCTTCGTACTTTTAAAAGGCCCATACGCAGCGAATGGAACTCGGATACCAAACAAAAGATGTACAAAAAGAAAATTAGTGTCTCGAAGACAGTGAAGCTGATGGTACCTTGAAAGAAAAAGCACACGAAAGCGTCCACAGGAAATTCGACTGCAATGAGCACGTTTTTATACAAAACATTTTGGGTTGTATTTCGGTTGTATTTGGTTTTTCAAACCCACTGTTCATAGGCCCTTTCTACTGTGCTGGAAAGGCGCTCCACCGATGGGCTTTTAACCATTACCACTACCAAAAATGGGCCGAGAATGCCTGCTTACAGTATTGTTCGACGGCGATGGTATGTCAAAGGGCTTCACAAAATTCCACCGAGTACAAGAACTGGGGGATAGTGCCAATTCTTGTCTCATCCGCTGGTCGTCACATACGCAGGCACTCATCGAGGAAATGAGCTGTTAAGAAATTGGCAAATAGTTTGAAAGTTGATGGAAAAGGGTTGCGTCTCATTTAACTGTGTGTGGATTGAGCTCTTCTTTGTGGCAGAACCTAACAGCAAGTGTAAATCACAGCGGCTTGCCTTTTGTAAGTTCACATTTCAGGCTGAAACGGAAATGGGCAGATGACTTGCTTTCGCAATTTTGGACTCCATCGTTACACAACCGCTAGAACTAAAGGCAAAATAATTTCGCTCGAAAAATCCCATGCTTTTTAGATGTTTGTCAGCCAGAAAGCCGAGAGATGGAGGAGATCCTGGTTTCCCTGCTATGACGGGTGTTGTCAGTTTCGGACATTGTGGCACAGATGTCAGTCCCTAGGGAAGAAAGAGACAGAGGGAGAGAGAGGTACACATTATTTTGGAAAAAGAATTCCTAAAATGTTCAGCAAAAACTTCCTGCATTCAATGTGAATAAAATAAGGCACATGTACCACATAACACAGTGTAATCACAAGCAATGCACAATCGCTGAACATTGCGATGACCAGCATCATGATAAACCGTCCTCGCGAGAGTTGAAAAAAAAATGCAAAATCTGACTTGCATCGAAATGGTACTAACGTCATGCACTTATGACCTCATTGTTGTAGTGAGAATACGAAGAGAAGGTTAAACATCGGTTTATACTAGACACTTCATGCCAACCGATGTATATAAAAGAAACGTGCATACAAATGGGAAGCAGAAAAAATGACCTCGGGATCATAAAATGAACTGGTAATTCCGCTTCCAAAATCAAGACAAGTTAAAAGTTAACTGAGTCCTCAGCATATGCACCGAACGATAGTTGTTTGAGTGTGTGTGTGTAAGTTCGACCATCGCAAACGAAGATGTCCACCATTTACTCAAGAGTAGAGACAGTGACTGTGGTCAGGTATAGTGATAACAGGCGCGCCACTACCTTCCCCACTCTAACCCTCTCAACTGTGTTAAAACGGCGACAAGACAAGTCGAGATGGCCGCACAGAGAGAGAGCGTAGGCCGCAGCCGTAAACACCACCCAAACTTAGTATATAGTGACATTAGACTTTGCGCCGGTACAACTGCACTGTCTACTCTCACTCACCTATAGTAGGCGTCTAGCCTGATTCTAAAAAGCCAGGCCTCGTTCTGCTAAAAAACTACTACTGCTATTTCTAGTGTTACTGCTAGGGTGCATCTGAGTAATGTTAACGCTGGTTAAAGTCATCGCAGGGTTAATATCCCCTCAAACCTAACAAGAAGTGTAGTATTACTGGCGCTGACACTGGTGCCACCACTTGTCAGCGTTGACGCTGACTGAGCATTCAATAGGGTTCCTATACCCTTGATCTGAATAAGGAAGGTGAATCTGGGTTTAACTGCTTCAGGGAAGTACACGCTTGGGGGCCTGAGCAAAGCTGTGCTTGTCTTGGCTTTCGCACTCTCAGCTCGATCCCTCGAGCTGTACGGAATAAGACGCTGTTGCTTTAGGTGCTTGCATATGATATAAGTGCTAATTCTAGAAAGTATAGTTAATGAGGCTAGTAGGTAGTGTACTATAAGTACTGCCTGTGTATATTCTATTTAAGGAAACGCACCCAGTATGCACTCCAATGTCTGTATGAGGTAGAAGTGATTAGCATTTGGATAATGATAGAGCTGGGTGTCCTGAGCAAAGATGCATACGCCTTGGTTTCCGCACTTTCAACTTGATCCATCGAACTGTACAGACTAAGAAGCTGCTGCTATAGGTACGTGCCTATGCCAGGAGTACTAGAGCCAGCACGGGGTTCATGTCCTCTCAATCTTGACAAAAAGTGTCGATAGCACTGATGCCGCCAGTTGTCAACGGCGATGCGGGCTGAGCCACTGCTAGGGCTTATATCCCTTTGCTCTCAGTAAAAAAGTGAGTCTGGGTTTAAATATTTCGGGTAAGTACACGCTTGGGGGCCTGAGTAAGCTCTGCTTGACATGGTTTCCGCCCTCTTATCTCAAGGAAAGTAGTTCCGCTGGTTGGAGTTTGGTCTGGAGCCGTGTCCCCTTGATCTCTAGTGCACTACTTTTGAAAGTGTTATTCTAGGGGGCTAATTCTAGTAACCATACTTGCTAAGACCCTTAGGTGGTAGTCTACCATGTGGCCTGTGCATACATGTGAGACATTTTAGTTTAGTGTGCATTTATTGGGGGTATTGGTCAACTCAAGGTTTGGGAAAGGTTTATGCAACAAGAGCTGTGGATCTGTCATGCATTTAGGTGGTAACACAGTGACATGTGCCACTTGTCAGGATACTTCTGTTAGAAGTGCTGTGCCTAGGCTAAAGTGCTATTTCTAGTAATCATACTTGCTAAAGCCTGTACATGCATGTAAAAATGTTGAAATTTTAGTAACAGTAGGGTTAAAGAATGTGTATTTGATGATAGCTTAATATCTGCCACCGATGCGCGCTCAAATTTTAGACTTTTGTAACATCTACAATATATAGGTTTAGCTCAGAAGTTCCGGAGCGCCGTCCGTCTAGTTGGAAGCAAGATTCTCCAGCAGTCCACTAGTCATGGAAGCTGGGCAACTTCCCTTATCAGCACTAATGATTCATAAATATGATGTTCATCCTATTTTATATTAATTCAGTATAACAGGTAGGAATATTAGTTTATCAGCTGAGGTGATTCTGTCTCATACGGCAGGTAAGGTTTTTAACTAGCTTCGCATTTTTACTGCTAGGACTCTTGCTTCTACTGCTAGTTCTTTATACTGATAGTACTGGTAGCGGCAGTGTTATTTCTATTTACCTGATAGTGGTATAGTGCAAGTACCTCCTAAAGTAGGATTGATGAGAACAGAAAGGAGAGAGCACACTACAAGTATTAATCTAAAGGACAGCCGTACGAAATTACAGTATCAGGCAGGTACAGTAGGGCAGTCTAAATCAAGTGTAACAGGAGTAGGACAATTTCAGTGATGCTGGTAGTATTAATGTAAGTGGTGAAACCAGCAAATCAGCGCTCTCCATGCGCACTGCCCTTTCAACTCTATCCACCAGGCTGCCATCTTATTGGTTGACGAAATTTATTAAGCAATAGCTCAAGTTTTACCATATCTTTATGTTGCAGTTTGCTATTTATTGTTAATTGGCTAAATTTTGCATTGTCTAACTCCCTCTTGAGGACACAGAAGAGGTCTTCTTTGTAATAACAGAGAAATCTGCTCTCTAGTCACCTAAGTTGCTACATGCTATTAGGTCGTAACAAGTGGCTACCGTAGCCTTTATAGGTTATCTAGATCTAGCTCAGGTTTTTAAAGATAACCATCTTTCTAGAAATGTGCTCTACAAGTTCGGCACTAGAGGGCAACAGTACGACAGTACATTGCTGCAGTGAAAGCGCATTAATTGTGATGCTGAAGATACTAGCGATCATATTTCGTTTAGTCCATAGGAAACTGTTACCATATTTGGTCCAAAGAGCATATAATTATACACGTTGGGAGTCGGGTCAAGATAGGAATAACAATGGGAATGGCCTGCCTCATGCCTAAACAGGATTCGGCGACTGAACTAAGTGCCGGTAGTTCTGTTTTTCTGATATGGCATCTACAGGTTTTGTCTGTCCGGGCCACAGGTGAGTCATCTATTGTTGTCACTGGGTGTAGCGTTCAGTGGACAGCGCCCACTTAGTACTACTGAATGTATAAGATCGGGACCTAGTATGAAGCTGCAACCTATTTCGAGAATTATTTAGCCAATTGCTGTTAGTAGGCTATTATAATACTTTTCCAGTAGTTAACTCCTTCTCCTGAGGTTTAGAGGACGTCTCAGGTGTAATAGGAGATCAATCTCCCCTGTAAGAAACTAACATTGCAATATCCTATAATTGTGTCAGTAGTTAAGTACTAATGAATAAGCAAGGTAGCACCCATACTGTAACAATATCTGAGTGAACGACATGCATCTTATATTTGCAATAAGCATAGCTGATGGAAATATGCGCTTACAAGCCTGCTTGTCCTCCACGGAAGTGATCGGTAGAGCAAGCTGGTTAAGCTGGGTTGATTTTTGTCGCTGTACGGATGACGCAGACCAACAGACGATTGATGCAGCCATTGAAAGTCCCATGATAATGCTTTGTGTCAATCGAGCGCCCAGACAGGTTCGTAAGCAACTAATAACTTTCGGTTTTGCACGCGACAGCTTCGGTCATCTATTTTGTTGATGCCCCAGTTATGCTCCAAACAGGTTGATGCAGTGACTTGAGCGTGACTTAGGTTTTCAGTGATGGTCAACATCCCGCAGCATCGAACCGCATTCTCGCTCATCACTCATCCAGTTGTTTGAGTAATGTACCTCATATACCCCTAGTCCCGGTATTTTACCCTACGGAAACAATGATTATAGCAGTTTATGGGTGGAGAATTAGGATAGGCAGAAGAGTGTACTTTAATAACTGGTATATGCATTTTATTTCATTGTATTGAGAAATTTTGTTGATTTATATCTGTAGATTTTCCTAATCCTTAGTATCGTTTAACGAATTGCAAAAAAAACCGTTATCAAAGTGCGGGATTTTTGAAATTCCTGAAAAAAATAGAGATGGTGGTTAGGAAGTCGTCTATTCCAACTTACCTGACGTCAAACCTACAGCTCTGGGGTTAGCCTATTATAGTCCGCGGCACGAAGCGCCGCGTACAATTTCCATTTACATGTGGAACAATCTATTCCCAGAGGCCGTGGGCAACATATTCAACCACATTTTTCCACTTTAACAAATTTCATTCACTGCAAATCCTAATTCCTCGCCCATAAAATCCCTATAACCGCCGTTTCCGGAGGACAAAACAGTAGATAAAGGGGTATATGAGATCCATTACTTAAACTATCTTTGCTTTTCACCGCCCAACGAACACAGTTTTAGGGAGCATCCAGTGAGACACACATAATGAGAAAGATATTTTAACTCTGTCTTTGGAAAGAATCTGAAGGTCTCTTTTTCCCGATCTGGAATGAATCCGAACGATTATGATGAACTTGTGGAAGTTCACGATTTATCTCCTCCTGGTCGCGAATGAGCAAGTAGTCTTTTCAAGAAAAGAATCGGCGTTCACGGAATTGGAAGGTCAGATGCACTGCTCGCCTAATGTGGTACATTTTGTTTGATGCTTGGCACACCAATACCGACTGTGGGGCAGCCTTATATCCGCGTCTCATGGTGACCTGCGTCGGCCTCGCCCTGGTTGACCGCAGGGAAAATTGACGGTCTCGCTTGTTCCGTGCTATGACTGTCACCCGTTAGGAAGATTCGTAAAACGATCTAAGGGGGGGGGGGCAAATTAATGTGGTAGTTGATAGAGCATTCAGCGGATATCCGGACATCTCGCGCCTGTTTTGCTGTGTGCTTATCACCTCGGCCAACAATTCCAACTACGTCAAAGTTGAAGATGCGCCCCATCTGCGTGGCATGAGCTGCCACTTCTGATTTTTTGTCCGGCCGCCACACGATCAACTAATACTCATGGATTGGCGTTTGTAGGCGTTGGCGGGATTTCCCAACGTAGCTGCACATCACACAGTCACCCTGGCGACGGTAGACCATGGCCATCCTCGCCGGCATAGAGATGAGGTCTTTCAGCCACTTAACTTGCCAGCGGATGGTTGAGTCACACACCTGTGAGCAACTTCTCTTCCGAGGGCACGACGGCTTCGGTAATCTCCATCACCGTTTTGGCTATCTACATTTTTTTCTATCGTTTAGCTTGTTGCATTCGCCTCTACGGAACGAATTCCCTTTAGGATAGCCGTTGGTTCTGAACAATCCCGCCCGCGGGATTTAATGTAGTCCGGTTCCGCGGTTGGCGTGCTATCCGCCGGCATAGCGTGCGTACACAGATTCTTTTGTGTTGCAGCGGGTGACTCCTGCCGTAAATGAGCATCTGCAGCATGGTTTTGATCTTCCAAAGACTGACGCTACCAGTTTGTCGTCCGGTTGACAGCAGGCGAAAACATCCAACAAGAGAATTCTGTTCTCACCTCTGGCCCTTTTCATCGTGAATGTAATATCGGGGAGGATTGAGCTCCGGTGTTCTTTGTATTAGTTGATATCATCATGGTCAATTATTAAAAATATGTGCCTTTGATCAGGTGTGAAGTGACCAACAAATGCAACACCAAACATAAGGTGCGGTGTATTCTCGGCACTTTTAAAAATATCGCCCAAAATACATATTTATTCCAATTTATTGGTTACAGTGGTTGAAATCTGCTCAAAGAGTCGTGAGTTGAAGCATCAAGCAATGCACTAATTAGGGTTGGGTATGATTCAATGAAGAGGACTAATTAGCCCTTAAAAGGCCATTCCAGTCTCCCTTGCCTTTGCTGGCGTTGCTATTAGACTAAACTATTACCCACTGTACGACTACTGGCAGGGTTTGGAAAAGATCTCCAAGGCAGAGCGGGTATGCTGAGTTAAGTTAGTGATCGGTGAACATTCATCAGCGAGTGTCAATATCTCCTGATGTAAACCGACAAGAAAACGAGTTTGTGGCTGGATGGTTAGAGTGGTAGACTTCTGGTCAAAAGGTCGGGATTTGGATCCTCGAGTGATGCAGCCCTTGGGGTTGGGTATTACTCCATGAAGACGGCTAATAAGCCAAAAATGGCCAATCCAGTCTCCTTTGTCTCTGCCAGCAATGCTATCAGCAATCTTTATGTTATATACTTCAAATAGGACAAATGGTCAGATTTTAAAAGTCTTGCTTGCTTGCTCAGCTACAGCTACCTGTACCAGTCGGAGATCAAAAGCGTACGAGGTAAAGTTCTCTATAATGTCGCTGGGACGATCTGGACACATCTGTTAGAGAACTAGAACTTTTGGCAGAGAGAAGTTGGACCACCCAGCGGGCAGTATCTCAACGTCAGGAACTAGTAATTTTGGACTTACGCCCAGACTAAACCTGCAGCCGAAGTTCAAGCTGCTCACGCTCTTCGCGTCCACAGAGCGTCTTTGCAGCTTAGAAAAGCAATTTACTTTAGCATTTTGCTGTGAGCCAAGAACGAGAATTATCCAAAAAACTGAACAAAAAATAAGTTCATCTTTGAACTTAGTCATTGCATTTAGGCTAGCCAATAACCTCAAAAATTTGTCATTTGCCTCGAAATAATCTAACAAAAAAATTAAAATTGACTCAATGATTTGCCTAAAAATTTGAAGATGAATAACGATTTTAAATTGAGCCGGAGATCATCAAGCACCGCACTAGTAAATGCTAAACTGCCACACAGGCAACGTTTGTATATTTAAAACTAATTTAGGGTTACACCACGTGTAACATCCGAGCCTGTTATGACTTGCTTTGAATAGATTAATTTTTATTTCAAGTTATAAATGATTGACAAAGACACGTAACAAACCGCTCTGTGGCAGGATTCAATGTGGAAAACATCCCAGTAATTGATAGTTATTTGATAAAAGCATAATAAGACAAATCTAGCCATGAGTTCTTGCTAACAGCTTTCTACGACTGTCTGAATAGAATACCAGACGGGAAAGGTTATATATTTTTATGCAGCACTTAATTAAATTTCAGTTAAATTTAAAGGAATTAAGGAAACCGTGAGCTATAAAAAGGGAATTTAAATGGTGAATCCATTTGGTTTATTTTATAATTTGAAAAAGGACTCGGGCTTTGGAATTTGAAAATATAGCCTGGTTTAATTTTGCAAGATTTATTTTATTGCATGAAAAGTTTTATCTTCTAATCTAGAGAAAAATGACGTTTTGAAATACAGCGAAGCAGTCTTCTGAGGTAGAGAAAGCATGCTTTTATAGTAAGAGTTTAAGACCTAGTCGTGAGCATTTGCTGGGAAAATATTCCCACGGATCTAATGCAACCATACGAGTTGCGGCGAATGAGGACTCTGAGGTGTTTGTATGTATACAGAAGAAGTTCACACACATGCTCGTAAAACTTACATTAGCGAAAAAAATTAGGTAGCAGAAGATAGATTGACAGTTATTTTCACCACTTACAGCGCTATTACCCCAGGAGAAAAATGAAGGTTTTACCTACTCAATAATGCCGAAATAAGATTTGGTAGTCGAAATCCCAAAAATAATTATATTTTGAACTCAAAAATGTCTGAAAACGTAGTTTAATTTTAGCGTTTTAGCTAAAGTTCATTGGGAAAACTAGTTACATTGTTATAGAGCTTCGTAATGACGTACATAATTCTGTTGTGTAATCAAATACCCAAGGGTATTTAGTGTTTTTCTAGTCACTTGGCTGGCCAAAAAGTCCCTAAATTGCAGTACCTAACAGATCACAAACGCATCCACATCTGCATAGAAAACAGCGTTTTGTATAATGAAATTTTCCATTTGCTGAACAATTGAACGCGCATCGCTAGTTGATAATTCAGTTAACGGAACGATGAAATTCAAATTTTACGAAGGATAATTGGGTCCATTTCAACTGAACTTGAATATTTTCTTTGGGGACAGCAGTCCATCAAAATGTTTCCAGATAAGCAATACCTTTAAATTTAAAGTCTCCTAAGAACTCTTAACTCTAAAAATCTATCGAAAACCTGTCTTTTGAATCATCATTCAATATCACTTATAAATTGAAGTTAAAGTTAAATATCTGAAAATTTAAAAGAGGGCTTTGGCTTTAAGCACACTAATATCATTGTAACGACGACCTTGATGCAATTTCGAGATTAAAAAGAGTACAAGTGATGCGGATAGTAAACTAAAACGAATGCAAAAATATATTTTACAAACAAAACTGGAAATTGTTCAACCGAAACTACATAAAATGCGTTCATAATTAATTTCTTCGAAAGTATTTACAGGTTTTTTGCTATTTGAACGATAAAAATTAGTTTACTGATGGTGCTTTTCAGCAGAAATAAAACATCATTTGTAAGAATAGCATCTTTTAAACCATCAATACTGACCTCTAGCTTAAATAAGCCAAGTCAATTCCATCTTGATTAATGCCGTAGACGTTATTAGCCTGATGTGTCATTTCTTTCCCCACTTACTCGGTTTCATTTCTCCATACATCAATAGGCAATACCCATTAAAACCTCCCAAGTTAACAAAATTTAAATATTTGGAATAAATGGACAATATAAACGCGCATTTTGACAGCGTTCAGTGAAACTTCAATCAACGTATTTCATTAAATCTCTAGTGAATGTGGTCATGAGCACATAGCCATAAAACACTTCAGTTTTAATCACAAATATGTCGAAGTTTCTAATCGATATATCACCGACATTACTCTATTTTGGCAATAATGATGGATGAATCTATATTTCAGTCAAAAGCATACTGCTTTAAATAAAGTCTAGCATCCTATATCTGCGTGAAATACTTGATGTCACATTCAATTGAAGACCTAGTGGCGGAAGAAAAGATTTTCTGCCAATTTTATACATTCGATAGGACTGTAAAGACAGTGCTGGGCCAAGGCCTATTCCACTTTCTACAAAACTCTACCTTGAGTATTTTTTTGGATTCTTTCCAAGTGCATGATTGTTAAGTCATTCAGCATATTCTGTACCAGACCGATTAACCTGGCAATTTCATAAACAACCCGCTGAAAATTATTATGCGTTAGGGATAAAGGAAAAAAGTTCTGGAGTATCTATAAAAATGAACCGAAAATATCCATATGTAACAAGACCATAAGAATAAATTAGATTTCCGTTTCTAAATATACCTTCAACTGTGCACTAGACAGAGTTCCGGTGGTGGTTTCTTCTTCTGAACTGCTACCTGGAACTTGCATAGTCAATTCTTTTGGCAGAGAATTCCATTTTGAGATATGCAATATTGAATTTTTGCAAGCAAAACTTTTATAATTTGAAGCTAAAAGTGGACCAATTTATATATTCATTCGTTTGAAGGGCACGATACTTAAAGATGAGTAATGTATCACAATATCCTGCCGTAACATATTAAATGTTAAATGGGTTTCAAATTCAATGCGCTTTTCACGTGTTGATATAATCCTCTTCTTGATGTCACCCATAACGTTACCTTCTTTACTTGTCAGCTGAATATAGCTCACACCAGGTTCTGTCCAAGAAAACACTAGTGCTTCACGTTCTTTAGATACGTTTTAAAAACAGAAGTGGAACGATTAAAAATAGATGTTTCATTTTCGGCTGAAATAGCATCCGCGACATATTTAACTCACTATATGTAGATGACCACATTTTTACTTGAATTCAGATGTTTGAGCCCTCGCTATGTCAGCTGGTGTATATTTAAGACAAAATCTGAAGTCTGAATTTGCTTGGTATTAAAGACACTTTATCTTCCGCTGTGCTGCGCTGCGTACAGGCAAATTAAAGGATAGAAATCAGAAGCCGACGAAAATTAGAAGGATCCTTTCGGTAAATATGCCTTTTTTGTGGCTTTTCGGTAAACAAAGAACTAATGAGTTTGATATGAAGCAGGAGCATTCCTGACAATGAGAACAATGGCGACAAAGTAACATCTGTCAGCAAAAACAGGAATGGACGTGGCTGGCAAAAACTTATTTATTTTTAATTATAGAGAAGGTCTTTAGAACGCGGGCATACCGTCCTACATCCACTATGGACATACGAGCCTCAGTATCTGAAAATACCCATAAGAGATGACAGGAGACCATCTAAAATAAGGAACGATGATGTAAGTGGAGTGCGTGAACGATTGTTTACTTTGTTTGCACATTCTTTTTACAGACAATGAGGAGAGCAGTTAGAAGCATGTTTGAAATTTACGCAGTTTCAACGAAGTGGCAGAGAGTTTGGACGAACATTACCGATTTTTCTACACCTTGACCAGAATAAAATTAAGCAAATATGCTTTAGTTATAAAAAGCAAGCCTATTCATTATTATCACACCTTAAAATAGTTGATTTCCACCTAGACGCCAGTATGCTTAGGATCTTCCAGAACTGTATTTCAACTATAAAAAAACCAGTTGTTTTTGTAATGTATGGCCTACGAGTGACTCATGTCAAATTCAGTTTACATGGAACGTCAAAGCATTATAATATGCAGCAGATGATCTTACAGACGTGGTAGGCTGAAATGAACGACAAATCTCTAACCGATCCGAAATAAGTACAAACACGGCTTCCAGATAAACAAAAAACCAATGATCAAGGCCTCCATGGAAGAGAACACGTACAGTGCATACTGTAAATGCTTTTTTGATTACGAAAAACAAAAGTAAATTCTTTACCATTAATATTTCCATTAACACTGCCGGTAAAGACAAGAAAGATTGGATTGGCCATTTCCGGTTCATTTGCTCTCATCAGCCAGTCATATCCAACTCCATGTGGCTTATCACCCATGACCTATACTCATGACCTTTTAATCGAACACTTTAACCGTTAAGCTACGGATTCGGTTTGTTGCCAGTTTAGTTCAGGAATAATGACATTCGTTAATGAACACTCACCGTTCGCTAACGGGAATCGTTCGCCCCGTTCTGCTCTTGGGCTCACTCCCATGCATGGATAGCAGCCGCAGAGTGGCTAGTAAGTTAGGCAGGTTGGTTAACTTGAAAGGTTTTGCTGGATTTACTTGGTGATTAGTATTGGCTACGTGTGAAAGAACAGAACTTGAATCTGCGCTGATTTCACCTTTACCTAACGAGCTGGGCACATATTCACAGACCCCGTTTCGCAGGCGACCCGTTGTGCAGTTAATGAAACTGATTTGTTTCATAAAATTTTATAGGCATAGTAACGTTTAAAAAGATTTTTTCTATGTATTGTTATTAAATGTCTTCCTAGAATTAGTATTTCATGAAGTCTGGTGCAAATTCAAGTGTGCTTTATCCGTTCGCGTATTGCAGCAATTTTTTTTTAAAAATGATATTTTTTTTCCAGACGTAGATTATTAAACCAAGGAGGATTCCGATTGGTTTAACCGAAAGCACCTTAACCGGAATAAAAGTTGTAAAATGAGCACATGTTAACAGGTTGGTTAATGAATGTGAAAGTTGAACGAATTGGCAGGTGTTATCTCAAACATACCATGGTGTATGCATTGAGAGAAAGTTTCTTTGGTTAAATGCTTGCGTAGTTTTTACTGACGGTGGTGGCCGGTGAATCTTGGAGTGCCCTTTAAATATCAAGGAAGAGTTTGCGGTTTTCACATCTTCCAATCTCTTGCCCGCAGAAAGAGGTTTCATAGTAGTTCATCGTACACCGATCCGTTTTAGGCTGAACCCGTCCTGTTTGATGTTATTGCAGACTTGGACACCTCCAAGTGTGTTTTGCAAGACATATACTTGTAATTAGAAATGTTCAAGCTTGCAACGGCATCAACCAGGACGGCTACTTCCTAAAATGGATCAGTGTACGATTGTCTACTGTTGTATATTCCTGATCTGAAACCAACCAAACAGCGGAAACAAAGCTCAATGGTTAAAGCGTTTGGCTCTGATCACAGAGGTCTCGGGTTTGAAACTCGAGTGTGGCAGAAATTTCAGCGGCAGCACTGGAGTAAATGACGGCTAATGAGCCAGTATTGGCCATCCTAGTGTCCCCTCTCTGTGTCGGAAATACGTAAACAGAGGTATAGTGTTAGGCGTATATGTAAACCTTAGAGAAATATAATTTTGGAAAGCATATACCACGGTTCTGATTGGTTATAAGTTCTTTTAGCATAGCGAGTTACGTGAACCGCAGTTAAAAACCCACCCTAACTTGAAACCACATCACTGAAAAAATAAACAACCATAAAAAATAGGAACGAATAGGCTTTCGATTAACTGACGAGATTTCTCTATTTAGTTTGCATTTACCCCGAAGGGTGCTTACGTACTCAACGAATTTACACGGAAAACACAAAATATTTTCACTCTTCGGTTGGTTTTCCACTTTCGTAAATCATACTGGCAAACATGTAAGAATTTACTTTTCGCTTTATAATGCAGTAACTTCGCTATCTTTACCTACTTTTGAGCTCCGTTCTAATATTATGCATCCATAGAAAGACAGTCATATGACATACTGACGCACTGTTCAAAGATTTTGCGCGTTTCGTCTCTTAATTACATCGAAGCAGAAATAAGTCCATTTCAAAAGCATATTTATATATATTCAAACTTTAAAGTACCCTTATATGATGGCCAGTTTGGCAGTTTCCCATAGTGCATTCTCAAATGTAAGATAATATCGACATATTTTAAAATGGATAATTGGTCCACAAGTCTAATTATAATTAGATGCTCATTAATTCTTTGATATTTTGGACGCAATTATTTTTCGACTATACACTGGTGCTCTCCACATCCAAATGTGACGCAAATTGCATTTTAGCTGTAAACATTTTTTTGTATTCCTTATTGTTTGAGGTATAAAGAAAAACACCTTTTCTTATCACTGTCTTCTCCATTGCAGTCAGAAAACAGTTATGCGCCAAAGTCTATAAGAAATTATCATACAGTAACTTTCCTGAATAGAGTATTCTTTCCGCATACTGGTGAAATCTTCGTTTTTAAGACCTTCAAATGACCCTTTTTTCCTACAATTTTGGCATCTCTTAGAGTAAAATTTCGTATATTTGCCTCCGAAAACTGAAATCCGTTTTTTATTGTTAAAAGGAAGGTTTTCATTAAAAAAATTATAGTAACCCCGTAATCGTGTACTATTTAAGGCCAGAAAAATATTTTCTAGCTTCATCTTCTTAGCATCCATTGAGTGCGAAATGCTGCAGTACTTTAAAAGACTCTCCCCATTTCGCCTTAAAGTATTGTTCTATGTCCATTTTTTAGTTTTTTATGAACTAATAAATAATTTTATCTTATTTTTAGCATCTTTTCCTGGGGGAATTTTGAAGATTTTGTATACGGTAAAATTTATTGGATCCACTAATTTCGAGAGTGCTCATCAGTTGCTTCCTTTCATTGCATAACGTGAATAACATAAGAAAAAATGCAAATTGAATTCGTACAGAAAAATCGATACAAACAGCAAGGTCATAAGAAATGGCCAAGAGGCTAATCAATAACGTAAGAAAGTTAAAACGCTGTGGGCAGCAAACAACGAGGGAAAAGACGTCTAAGGCAAAAAGTTGGGAGGGGAAATGTGTGAACAGGGAGTTGGTGTTAACACGACAAACTTAGATTCACCACAAACTCCAGCTGTTTAGATAGGTCAGGTTTGAATCGCCATATGTAGGCTGCCTGGAGGCAGCGAATAGGAGACAAAGAAGACTGGAATGGCCGTTTCCGGCGTATCAATCATCATTTACAAGTAAGGGCGCTCGATATCTAACCAAAAGGTCGCGGATATATGCCTATGATATTAAAAAAACCCAGGGTTGGGGTTGGCTGACGACAGCTAAATAATATTCTCTGTCTTCTCCGGTAATACCTATGCAGGACAGGTGCAGTCATTTGCTATTTTGAACTCCTCAAAATTTTACCTGTTGGAAGTTTGAGCAGAGCATCAAACTGCTTTCTCAATAACCAGATGTTGGAACATAGAGTAACATGTTTTAGCAATAACGATTCACCAGTCACATGATTAAGACAAAATGATAGGTGATTATTTGGGGGATGTAAACGGTGCACTTGAAGTATGAATGCTGAACAACATTATAACGCCAATCGATTTGACCCACCACTACATTAATAGCAAGCATAGCAAATAAAACCCAAATAGAAGCCTAAAATAATATTAAATGTGTCAGTTAGGACCAATGCTTCTGATTCAG
The DNA here is from genome assembly GCA_036362985.1 of Ligula intestinalis. Taxonomy (NCBI): domain Eukaryota; kingdom Metazoa; phylum Platyhelminthes; class Cestoda; order Diphyllobothriidea; family Diphyllobothriidae; genus Ligula; species Ligula intestinalis. The sequence goes on from JAYGXS010000002.1 coordinate 46,382,326, forward strand.
AAGCATATGAAGTGTTTTCTTTCTGCATATTTGACAGAAAACTTGGGCAGCACCATCAGTTATTTGCCAAATTATGTGCGGCCTGCTATTTGCACATACTGATCAATACTGAACGTCATAAAAACGCTTCTAAATCCGCTATTTAACAAATATTTGTCGCATTTTTAACACAAAATTGCAAAAACACAGAACGAGTCATGATTAAGAAATTGGCCATGAACTTACAGTCAAACAAAAAAAGTACGCATATTTCATGTCCCATAAAGCGCAGCTACGAATGAAAATGGTATTTTATGTTTAACAAGTTTGTGTTGAGAAGGTATTTATGTCATATGTGATTTCGTTCGCCAGTCATATACAAACACCGGGTGGGTGGCTGGCAGCTTGAATTCAGAGCGTCTATATTCATTCAAGAACTCAAGATAGGTCGATGAACCGCAAGTCATTGTGGCTTATAATTGAATAATAGCGATAAATCCTCAATAACGGCAGGTATTTTCTAAGTTAAGTAAGAGGGCTAGGTTACACTTAACGTTCCTGACAAAATAGTAGCGAATGTAAGCCTCGTACTTTTTTTGCTGCAGACCAAAATATTATTTTAAAAAATGCATTATTAAGATGGTTCCTTTGACGTTGTGGTAACATGCCGGCTGCTGTTGGCTTGTTAGAAAAACCTTGCATAACAGCACATAAACTTTTTTTCGCATACTGGCAGGCCGTTTGGGAAGGTGATTGGATTTACAGAAGGATACGCTGAGTGCAGGAATGATCGTCTGACTCGAAACGGTTTAAGTTGTTGTTGACGCACGAACTACGGTCACAGTCGAGGGTGAGGGTAAAGAATTTCGGCTTATTTGTTGTAATTAAGCAGAACTGTAGTGTTACAAATTTTAAATTATTCCTTCCTTCGTGCATGAACAATTCGTGGATCTTCAGTTAACTTCCGTCTAAACACGTTGATTGGAATGAGATCCATTACCGCTCCCCTGGTACTTAATGCTACCTAGAGTTTCAAGCACCAGTTTCTACTTCGTCACATTTTAAGGGTACTCTCGTGCCAGAATGAAAGCTTACACCCGGATGCGCAGAGTACCGCATTACTTTAAAGCTTTTTTAAACTATATATCACACTGAGTGTGGCAGGTGAACAATCAACAAAAATGTCCCTTGATTAATATAATTAACTCGCTCCTCTTATTGCAACATGCTTCACTACGTGAAATCATAGGAATGGCGCCACACACGATGACCTTCCTTTACTTTAGTAGGCGATTTAATCGCTCGCCTAGTCTTCTGCATACAAAAGGGGCTTCTATGCGGGATCTGCCGGATCGTTCATAAAGTTGTGGTCAGTTGTATAAGGTGAGTGCGCATTGTGACCGTTCCGGTGTGCAAATCTTTGCCTTTTAATAGGGTTTTACATTTGCAAAAATTGCGATTGAAAATTTCAGATTAATTTAATATTCTCGTCAGGCCTGTACAGTTCTGCAAGTCCTACAAGCAACTTTCGCAATTTTGTTAATGTTTGGTTATTTCTCCCATACCAGTGGGAACGCATTTACGAAAACTTATTGATAATAATTAGCAACATTTGGCATATGAAGTACTTAAAATAATTATACGATGTACTAAGCGTTTGTTATGAAAAATAAAATTTTCTCGATAATTCCCAGCTTCTGAAGAGGTCAAAAATAGCTATAAATTAGAATAATAAATTTAAATAGTTTGTTAAGTATAAAACTTAAGCAACCACTTACTTTATACAAAAATAACTTGCCTTTAGTCAAAATGTTTTGGATATTTGGTAATGAGTGAAAACGTACTTATTAAATATCGTGGAATAAAGTATCTCTTTATGTCGCTAGTTTTCGGTGTATGCATTGATAATTTGACTAATTGCCCGTTCGTTGGACATTTACATAAAATCCTTTAAAATTAGATATAACTAAACATCATTTACCAAAAAACGAGCTTTTGGATAATATTTCCTGTGCAGATGGCCATATTTGTCAAATGTGGAAATGCTTCCAAACAACAAACCACATTTTCGAGCAAACAAAATGTCTGCTAGTCACCACATGCATTGCTATTTCTAACATCAATAAAAAGTTTGCATAATAGGTTACCTCTTTAAAAAGTGCTTTTATTGAATATTTAGCTGACGAACTTCTGCGTATATTAACTTTTTCCAAGGTAATCTCACAGGGCATTTGGGGACTTTTGACAATTTCTTTAATTTATCTGAAAAAAAAACGATTAATTTGACTTGAGATAAAAAAACGTACCTTACTCTTTAAAACGGATTATTTTTCGCTTAAGGAGATTAATTCCAAGATCCATAATAAACTTGCGATTGCAAAACAACAGGCCACATACATGACCATTCTTTGAAATACTTCTTGTTCTTCTGCCTGTTCCGTTTCTTAAAAAACGCTGGATCAAAACGTATTGTTGACAAAAATTATATTTTTACATGACGTACATTCACTAAGGCCCTCTATGCGCTGTATTCGCGGTAAAATATATACACTTTCTTTACGCCCACGGCCAGCTGTGCGGTAAAAGAAAATGTTCTACCAAGCACATTTTTGTTACTGATTTTTTTGCAAAAAACTTCATTGAATAGCTTAATATATTTTTTGAAACTTCTATCGCTGCTTGTTTCTGAAAATAAACGCAATTCCTTAAATTTACCTTAAGTTCCATTTTATTAACATCGACAAAATTTTCCAGTACTGAAAGGTATTATTATTTCACCTCTTTTACGAATTATTCAATTCTTCCACAGCAGGATGTATATTAGAAAAAATTTTTTCGGTAGGATTGTGTCGTTGGGTCGTCTAGGGAAAGCGTGAAGCGCGCCCCGCAGGCATACGTACGAGTGATTTTCGGGGAGAGGATGGGTGGGGCATACCAGGGAAGAAATTAGAACCCAATTCGAATGCTCAATAAAAAAGGTACAAAGGTTAGTTGGGTCGCGTATTCAAACCTTGGGGAAGACACTGAAGGTAGCTTTAATATCATCGCTGATCCCCCGCCGGACCAACGGCGAACGCTTGCATGTAGAAGGGTGTGCCCAAACCTCGGGCGAGGTCACTGGGTAAGTAAGCGGTAGTTCCCGTGGGTAGTTCCAAAGTCCATTTTTGCTAAGTTAGCTGATTTAACAGTTATGGAAATGTGTTTGCCTTCGGAAGACCGTTCTGCATCACAATGGCATCCAAAAACCCTGCTAGAGCGATGGATGGCGCGTAGGAAACCATAATTTTACAGGTAATTCAACCTACTTAAAAAATTAAGTAGGACTCAAAAAGGCCGCCAAAGACAACCTCACCAAAATTTTGTCCTGCCTATACTTATAGTCTAGGAAATTTCTTTAATGTAAACATACTTATTATTTGGCCAAAAGGAGAGCATTTTTCTTAAATTACTTTAAAAAAAGAGGGCTTTTTTTTACCAAAACAAAGCCCTTCTAATTATGAAATCCACTCAGTTGATGAAAGTAACCTGTCCAGATATACGCTAAACTACCAAGTTAAATTTAAGTCCTGAACGTTGTTTGCAGGATTCGCAGAACTGTACATTTATATCCTGATTAACTTAATAAACTATGCGGATTGATAGAAGAAATAGTGTGTTTGCAAGGGAAGTAGCGAGGGGGAGTAATCGGGGTCGAATATCTATTCGGCACGCTAGAGGGGACTGGTAGTCGAGAAAGGTGTGAAGCTGCAGGCTGTTGGACTAACAACTTTCTCCCATGTTTACTGTTGCACCATCACAAAGTTCTTTTAAGCGAACAGGATTGCATGTAAATTGTGCGTGCGGCCACAGACAAAAGGACAGATTACAGGCTACGGTCCATGGGTCACGTCACTACGATGGCAGGCACGAAGATTTTGACCCTCAACTTACTTGGTGTACTATCAGAAGAAATGTAAAAAATTTTAAAAAAAGCACTGGAATAATTATTTATTAGTCTGAGCTTTCGGACTGCTGCAGGAGTCCATCATCAGAGATGGGAAAAACAGCAACCATCCGACGGTTCACAAACGAAGCTGTCTGAGAACGCTGTTCGAAAGAATCCAGACGCACTGCAGTAACCCGGAAGAAAGAGCCCGTTAGGTGCAACATCTGCGCGACCAGTTTATGCAGAATGGCCATCCTAAAGCCTTCATAAGCCGATGCCTACGTGCCCACCCTCCGAGGACCCAAACAGAACCACCCCCCACGATTTGGCATACGCTGCCATATATCAAAGACGTGTCGGAAGCGACCGAGCGTATTGCCGTGGTTAAAGGCGTTGGAATCGCACATCGTTCCAGGGCTACAATGCGCAGCCGGGTCATGAGGATCAGGAATCGAATTAATCCCAGCCAGCAGTCAGGTGTAGCGTATCACGTACCATGTCAAAACCGTTTTGTAAATTACAAAGGAGAGACTGGACGCTTGCTGGGTTCGCGCATGCACGAACACAAGTCAGCTGTTCGATGAGGTGATGAAGCTTCGCAAGTGGCCGCCAACGCCTATGAGACGGATCACAATTTCAACTTCACAGCTGCGAGGATAATTGCCTTCGCAAGCAGCAAGACGAGCCGAGAAGTTATTGAGGCTTGGGCGTTGAATGACAACTCAGTTAACCGATGCATCGAGCTGGCGCCCTCATATGTTGCACTGCGCAGGTATCGCCAGACACGTGACACTGGTGGTGCTGTCCCTCCCTCCCTCCGTCCCACCTTTCCTATGACTTATGATTGACCTCGTCGCCATAAAATATTGCTTGTTTTCGTTGACAATTTTATTTCTTTAAATATCCCCACCCACCACGCCGAGCCCGCCCATTAGCACATACTGATAAAGTCCGCAGTAGCGCGTCGACGGCAAAACCAAACAATTATTGATTTTCTACCAGTTCAAATTTTAGCTGTTTTGCGCACACACCAGAACTAGCCACCTAATTTGCTGCTGTTTTCCCCATTTCTAACGATGGACTCCTATGGGAGCCCGAAAGCTCAAACTAATAAAATAATGATTCCAGTGTTCGATAATCCTTCTTCTTCTTCTTCTTCTTCTTCTTCTTCTTATTCTCAAAATGTACACGTTCCTGGAATGCGAACATTCGCCTCAATTCGTAAAAAAGAGCATCGTAGTAAAACCGAACTATCTGCAGTAAGGTAGGGACTCAAAAAGAATGATAAAAATTTGGCCAGAATTAAGGACTCATTTTGATAATTGGGTACTGAAAACGCCAATTTTCATAACAAATAAGCAATTCGTATTTGTAAAGGCAACACAATGCATGTCCGTATAATCATTAGGCCCGGCAACAAATAAAGGTCCATTTAGACTATTTTCGACCATCTGCCTTCTACAAATCAGTATGATGTCTAGCATACCAGCTAATCAACCGTTTGACACACAGTAAGGTTCTCCGACTGGCAGATGGCATTCGATGAAGTCCTTTGTTTTTTCTACTGCTTCTTGGTAGGCGGTTAATCCAGATGAATCTAATTTTTTGACGTAGGGAGTGCAGATTATGCCAAATTAAATGGGTAACAGTGATCAGTGACTATGAGGATGGAATAAAATAGAAAGCCACAACCATAAAAAACAGACTCTACAGAAATAGAGTAAATTTACTTTTACGAAATTGTGGGCTGCTTTCTGACGGCGGTGGGTCGTGGAGGGTCTCAAAAGGTCCATGGCGCGCCAGTAACTTCAATGCGAAATCTGGCATCAACGAGTAGACGTATTTATTATTTAAATTAAATCGAAAAGGTTGTGTGTTGGCCATTTTCCCATATACGTACTTCAAACATAACCAGCATACTACAAACGCCTTGACAAAAGGACCTTTTTTATTTTTCATTGACTGAAAAAGTGTCTTTATCTTAAATTAGCCAGAGGAACTTAACCATTAAACAGTACTTTTTGAATACTTCTTCAGAATAAACTAAAGGTTTTGTGGAATTTCTTCAGCCACAGCGCCATACTGCAGTGTCTAGAGGTCATTTTAAATGACCGTGCACAATAAATCAAAATAAAACAAGTTTACTTAGACAACTGACTGCAGTCCCTAAGAAGACAGCAACCGTTAACCTAAAATGACTCTTTAAGACCGTGCATATCAAACAAATATAGAACTTTTGGGAAAACTTTGTTAAGGCCTTCGTTGCTAATAAAGATATCCGGTATTAGGGCTGCGAACTAACAAACGATTTCGTTTAACGTATGTGGAAAATCTTATTTAATTTGCTCTGAGAAAAATATTCGGGTTTGGGAAGTTTAATTCCAGATGGACCGTCAGGGTGCTTCTGTGGTTTAGTTCAAACATACCTAGAGGCAGCACTGGCAAAGTCGAACTAACGTGTCATATACGTACAATGTGAATTTTGTTTTGCTGTTGAACGGTTTCCTTGATTTGCTAAATTAAGGAAATACAATTTAGTATTTTAAAATTAAATTTGGTTCAATGCGCCATTTTAAATGTGACGTGACAAAATTTTAAATCACCCATCGAAAAAATAAAAGTAGATGCCTTTATCTTAAGTCAAAACCTAAAAAGTAGTATTTTATTCAATTAAAGAAATAGAACGTGATGATTACTGAAACCGTCAGTCATCCTTATTAAAATCCGATATAATGATTGAAGCAGTGATTAAACTTGGCTTCTAAAAGTTATTTTTACACAAGAATTTAAATGAGAAGCATAGCCGTCTCGGTTATAAGATTCAAGTGATCATGGAAATCTCTTTGATATACCAAAGGATGCTTCAGGTTATGATTTTGTGTTTTTCATCCTGTAGGTTCCACCGGCTTCTCTCTTTAACAACTGACTACCTCCAAATATTTTCCAACCCTAGGTGTTTCAAATCTGGTAGTGAAATATAAGACGTTACTTTGATAGAAAAAAAAATCATTGGAAGTCTTTGACCAAACGCACCGAACGCATTTAACGATATGTGGTAACACGCTGCAAACGATAAATTAAGAAGATGCAGCCACAACGTCTTCTACTGAATGTGCTTAACAATATCTCTCAGCAAGAAATATACAAATAATTGGCGTCATCTGATATCGTCTAATTTGCTCAAGGTTATGGAAATTTTGCCGCCTCATTAACTTCATCACAGAAGTTAATTAAATTGATTAGTCTGCAATCTAATTATCGACTACAAGTTGCGGGGACACGTAAACAGGCAGATAAATTGTGTGTCGATGGGCTCAGCACTTCAGCAGTCTCCTGAAAATGCTTTTTTGGGCAAGGTCGAGAAAAAGAATCCAAACGGACGCGATAAATAACCTCAAATATTACGAGGGAGGACATATTCTGTCTGACAGTCCATAATGCTGACTTTGAAGCCCTTCTCTGGAAGTTTAACTTTGGGTATCCGTTGCTCTAACTTTCTGCAGAGTCTGAGATAGATAATGATGTCGCGTCCCTTGATGTCTTTCTATGAAGGTAAACGGAAAAATCTATCCAGCGTAGGGTATTAGGAAAGAAACCATGGAGTTTTGTTCCACTGAATAAAAAAACAACATGTAGTCCAGGAAAATGCTCTCTTGTACCAGTCAAAACAGACGTCCAGCAGCTGTAGAACGCAAATTGTGTATACCGATATCCAAAAGACTAATTCCTGAGAATATTTGCGAACGTACAAATGTCCGCCACCTTAACTGCTGAAAATCAAGGGGTGTTCATAAGACTGTCTATTTTAGGCGGTGCAACAAGCAAACTGATAAGATGAAACCTGCAGACAGACAACAAGTCCTTTCCCCGCGATAAAACCATATGCAATCCTCACAACTCCGTTACTCTTATGTTTAAAAGGTAAAAATGACTTCCACTGAAGGCCACATGCATGTGCATTTAACCCTTCATTTGCTCCTATGGAGCAGGATACATTGAGAGAACAACAAGGTGACGAATTGCCAAATGCATATGTGTGCCAAATAGAATGTTCAAGGAAAACAACAATATTTGAAAAACTTAAAAAAAAATTATTTTGACTGTAATACCTCAAAAATAAAAAAAATAAAAAGCTATTGGTTCACAAATATGTGGGGGCACATGGTATCCTCAGTATGCTTCTAAAACAAACAAGTGATTGCAATTGGTTTGTCTGTTGAAAATAACAGATGTCAGCTAACCGATAAGAATCGATAAACTTCATAATAACCCGTCTGCCCATTTTGATTTCAAGTTTCCACATCAAAACAAAAAACTGTCCCGCACCTGCTAAAAAACAAGATGCTACTAATAGATTTATTGTCCACTTAAGTGTAAATAATTAAAGCTGGTACAGGAAAACTAAAATTCCAGACTCTCAGCAAATAAAAATGTACTTAATGATCAGGTAGGGCAATAACTGGTACCTATCGTTCTAATAATTTGCGAATGCTCTATGAAAGCGAGTTTCTAAATAAACAAGATTATAAAAAGTATACCGTTGCAGGTAATCATGGTGATTGGTTGGTAAGTTGACAAGGTCCTTTAAGTGTTGGAGTACAAAAATTTGCGTGCCATATTTTTTTAAAAAATATTTCAGAAAGATTTCATAATTTTTTTATGCACAGACATGATTTAACTTTTTCAAAGCTGCATTTATACTGTGCGCTGTTTATAATGACAGCTATTCAAAGAGAAAAAAGTTGTAAGAATGAAAAAAATAACATTTTAAATAGGTTAGCCATTATGGGATTAAGGTGCAGAAGCCTAGCTTAGAGGTCACTGCTAAGACAGAGATATCCGCAGAAATTTACATCGATTTCCTGCCGTCAAAATGTCGACTTTATATCGCAAATATATTTTGCACATGCTATTGAATATGGGAACATGCTTTGCTACGTTAATCCATCAAACCTTTGATTTAGGTTGAACACGCTAAAAAGTATGCCAATACAAGCGAACATCCGTGTCTCAGCTAAATTTAATTTATCCCCTCAATAGCTTTCCCATTTTGTTTAGGTTTTATTACGTACAAAACAAAGACAACAAACTATGGAACACGAATATAGAGGCCTTAATAAAAAAAATTTATTTTCAGATGTTGGTGTAAGCTAAAGTGCAGCCTACATCTCATAAATTAATCCTGTTATTATAGCCCAGCTGGGGGAAATATAGGCCCTTCCGCCTGCATTAACTACCATAGAAAGAGGTGTATCATAATTTAGCCTTAGCGGCAGACATACATTGGGCGTTGGTGACCACCCTCATAGTACAAAGGATGCACTCAACTGAGTGTGACAAATGACGGTAGAAGTGAAGGTATAGCTCCCCCCGAAACTGTCTCATTAAACAGCAGCTATTCTTGTACGCATCAACTCAAATATTCCAGTGTGTTCATTAAGCATCAGTATGTCAGTGAACGCTTAAGCCTCCATCAGCCTTAATAGGGAATGGTGAAATGGGTCGCTGAATCGGCACAAACACAGCGCTCTTGATCTTTCAATTCAAATAATCCGAATCCGAGTATAAATTCTTGTGCTGAGGTTGGTTTGATTCGCTTTGCGTTTTGATACATATGAAACATTTATCAAAAAAACTTACGGATTGCAGACCCTTTTACTGCAAATTTAATATATTGTTATGCCACCACGTTCCAAACGAAAGGAATTAACTGAATGAATGATTAACTCACCAAGAAAATTTTAAAATTCACACGTTTGTTTCAAATGTTGTCTCAGAGATTTTATTTCGCAGCTTATGTTGGCTTGCTTCAATTTAACGTAGATGGTTCAATATAAGAAACCGAGGAACAAGATTAGGCGAATCCAGGAACCATGTGCTTTGGAAGGAAAAACCCTATACTTTCTGAAGTGCATGGATATATATATGTATTGAGTTTTTTAAATATAAATGAACAAGTTCCAGTTTAATGATTCCAACTAATCAAATAAGTAATAATATGAGAATTTCAGTAAATACACGGGTAAAATCGAACTGTCCGCCCGGAAGACGATTTAGTTATATATAATCATAAAGTGGATCCCAGATATAAAATGGTTAAACATAATTCAAAGGGGCATATCAGTATGTAAAAATCTGATGGTTTCGACGATGAGACTCACTGAAACTGTACGGCGAAATTCTCCACATACCATTCATATCGTGTGTAGAAGGCATATAAACTAACCGATTCCGGAGCTTGAATTGGAATTATAGCGTCGAACACCGTAGCGAACCACGAAATTTAATTCAATTAACAGTTGTGAGTTTTCTTCACGATTGGTCTTGCAGTTGTATTTGCAGACTTCAGTTCAACCTTAAAAGTAGGTGACAGGCTGCCCTGCAATACTAACAATCACAGCAGTCCATCAAAGCAAGATAAAGTGTCGCATCAGAAGCCATTTAGTTGACTGTTCATAATTTTGGCTGAACTCAAGTATTTGGCCGAGAGATATGTGCTAATTTATACAGCCACTTTGAAGGTAGTGAGCACTTTTGATCTATGATGACAGAGTCAAGTAAGTGCTCAGAATGACCATTGCTATGATTAGAATTATAAAGGTGAAGTAAAATTTAAGAAGGGCTCGTCCAGAATTCTTGAAATCTATTATAAAACAAGCGTTGTCATAGTTCATTATTTTAATTTTCCAGTTTAAATTTAGAGAACTTGATAGGTGCTCAACTGAAAAGGTCAACAAAGTCAGTAATTTCTGCTGGTAAACAGCCCCAGTCAGGTGGGCTTTAACTCATCATAGGCAATACAAAGCCTCCAATATGTTCTTCTTCCTAAAAGGATAAAATCGAGCTGGCAAACAGCCGACGACCGCCATTAAGGGTCTGAAGCCGGAAGCTCTTTCAATGGGGATCTGGACAACATGTACAGCTATCAGGGTGTTATTTTAAACGATTACCGAAGGGTCCTTCTTCGACTTAGCGCGACTTATGGTTATGAGTCGATATATACTTTTACCAGTACTACTTTAAGGCACATTACAAGCATTCTAAGCTTCACATTTATGCTATCGATGAGACTTTGGTAGCATCGAAGGATTTCCCAGTTTTCGGCGCATTGTCCATCAATGTGATGACGAGACGGAAATACTTTAACATTTTAACACTCACGCTGTTTACTGCGCTCAGCATCCACAGTTGTGACACACCTGACTTTACCTAACCATCACTTATCTGCAATCTCATTTCCGGGATTTCTATTAGCATGGCAAATAAATAGAGATTGAACTGGAGAAAGTGAAGAAACAACCTTCCCTATCCACTGCAATCTTGGCTTGAAGCATATAAACAGGTTATTAAATAAAAAAGATTACTGGGGCACAGTGGATAGCAGTTCTTACTTTCACCGTTGGCCTAGCTTTTATCAGTGTGCAACCTAACTGTGAACGGAAAAAGCCGTCTGTGAAAGTCAAAAAATGTCAACAGTGTAGTCACAAACCGGATGAGTACTGTGCAATTAATGAACCTCCTAAAAAGGTTCTAACAAGTTTAAGGCGACCTAAGCTCCTACTAGACACTTAAGCTGCAAATTTTTATTAACTGCTTACTAGTGATGCGGCGCTTGTGAACCAGTAGCATTTAGCGTCTTCATTTTTTGCGCCACTTTCACAAAGGTTGGACTACATTTCTCTGACATTAAGCAGCCCCGGATATTTGCCTTTGATGAGTAGTAAATCGAATGGAATTATGCTCTAAATATCGTTAAATGCAAGCCCCCATTGTATTCTTTTCACCCTTTAGTATGCTGCCTGAACTTTCTTAGGGCTTGATGGCGATAGAATCTCCAGGTACTATGCCTTTCGTGAATGAATGAAAGATATGCATATACCTAGATGCAACAAGGATTTTCGTAAGTTGAATTTTGAATGTTTCACTTGGGGCCCCGGGGCATGCATCCTATCTCAGGATAACTAAATCAGGAGAGATGCCACTATCGCAGATTATAATTGCTACACTAAGGGAACATCTTCATGGTGTGTGGTAGTCTTTTTACCGTACTTTCATTCTCCCTAATGACACGTTAACAAAGGGCCTGTGCCTGTTCATTTGCTTGTCCTTCGGAAAGCCTTCGACCGCGGCTCCTCTAGTTTTGCAAACCGATGCGTCTGACACGAGGGTAATTTTTATGCTACTGAAAATAAATTAAATTTAAATATGATTAATTGTGAATGATTGCATAACATGACACTTAAGTGTTCTCCACTTTTGAAAAAACTGCAAGAGTTTTCCTGAAGAACGACGTGACAAAGAAATTATGGTCAAAATCTGGAAGAACTACACGAGCGAAATATAATCCCCATCTTTATAAGTAATTATTTGTTGAAGGGTTCGTGAATCAATCGGAATTAATCAGTAACATTTTTTCTAAATGTACGTAAGCATGTCAATCTTGTATTAAGGCGAACTTTACTTTTTCATTTTCAAGGGCTAAATTTGTTTTGCGTGAGTGAAAAATATTGACTCAAAGTAGAGAAAAGTACATTTTAAATGTTCACTTAAATACATATCGCAAGTTAACACGATTTCCAGACAAATAATGAAACGTCAGATTTGAGACTTGTGTCCTACTTTGCATTTTTAATTTCAGCGATATGATTTTTTTACCAATACTTATAACGCTAAATAAAGTAGTCAAATACTAAAAGTAGTTCTCAAGCTAGTTTAGGAAGGCTACTGCAATAATTATTCAAGAGTTATTTTGCACTCATATTCTTTCTACTGAAACGTTTATTGTTTTGGCTCTAAATATTATTTACCCAACTATGTACAAAAAATTTTGGAGGATATCCAAGTTAAGTGTTGTTATCACCCTCTTATTATAACTCATGGAATATTAGATATATATTGTGACATTCTCCACGGTGCCATGTTCCTGAGTGACGATTCTAATGAGATCGTCCGCGTAGGCTACTAGAGCAAAATAAAAACTAAGTCAATGAATTAAAATAATCAACAACTACTTATTTTGTTATAAAAGACGGTTTATCCGTGAAATAGACATGAGGTGTAAGCACTCCTTATTTCTTTGATTTATGTTCAGCGATGGTACCCATGTAAGCATTAAAGAAGTCAAGTTTAGCGAACGAACGTTTTCGATAAATTCATCATCAGGCAATACAGTAATATAAGGGAAGGTAGAGTTAACGAAAATTTTAGGCAAAGCAATCAGTAGTAACAATGGGGAGAGAAGGGGGAGAAAGGTGTAAAACAATAAAGGGGGGATCAAGGGGATCAGATTCTAGTCTTAATTGTCATCCAGTGGTCCTCGTCTCAGGTTTTGTTGGGATGTGTGAGAACGCAAGGTGTAAACGTCTTGAGACTGTGTCGGTGGCCTTTGGATGCTTGATGCCGCTGTCTCATAATTGTTTCACGGCGTATGAAGAGGCTTGAGGGCGGATGTTGAAAAGGCTTTTGGCCAAGAAAGCCTTAGGGCCGCTACAAATGTTTTCTGTGCACATAAAATTGGGTTTGTGAGGCGAATGGTGACTGCTTCTGCCGTCGCAAGTATCCGCTGATGCAGGAACTTAGAGTGTTTGGCGAGAACTTTATAGGCGACTATTAATGCTTGGTGGACGTCTACCCGATGACCGCTGTCTACCGAGCGAGCCAGAATAGCGCTTGATATGGACTTAGTTTGGCCTCTGTTTAGCCACGCAGGGTGATGCTCTCGCATGCGCTTGGATAGACGTCTAATCGTTCGACCAATGAAACTTTCCCCACAGGAGCATGTAAAGTTGTAGATACACATTGATGTGGTCTGGAACGGCAGTCTATCCTTGCCTTCAAGGCGAAGAAGTGGAGTGCTTGAGAACAATAATCTTAATTTTGCTGCTGGATATGTACGCGCGATTGCAGCGTTTAGACGAAGCTGTAGAAGTTCGCTTGCTGGATCACCTTGAAAAGGCAATGTAAGAAATACGGTTTTCTTCTCAGCCGTTGGTACCACCGGTCTTGGTGGACGTTCCTCCATAAACTTATCGATGAACTTATTGGGGAACCCATTTTCTTGTAAGGTATTTTTAAGCAGTGCAAGTTCGTCCTCCAGTGTCTCTGGAGAACATATTCTCCTAACTCGAATCGTGAGGCAGCGGACTAGGCCTCGTTTCTGACTAAGTGGCACAAAACTGTAGAAGTTAGTGTATTGCCCTGTTCAGGTCTCCTTACGAAATACACTTCTAATTATTGATCCATCAGATCCTCTACTAAGGAGGACGTCCAGAAAGGTAAGGCACTGTCTGTCCTCTTTTTCCAAAGTGAAGGTTAACGCTGAGTGCACCTGATTTACTTTATCTAAGAATGTGTCAAGCTCAAGTCTTCCGTTTGCTATTATAAATATATCATCCACATAGCGAACATAGGCTGAAAGGTCTTTTATAATCGGAGAAAGTTTGTAAGTCTCCATTTCGCCCATGAATCTATCCACTAAAAGAGGTCCAAGCGGTGATTCCATCGCTATTCCTTCGATTTGGAAGTAAAATTGGCCATTAAAGCTGAATTGCACGTTTAAAGTGCAGCTTAAGAGTAATTGCTTCATGCCTCCGGTCGGCATGCCGATGGGGAACTCTCTTTTAACAATCTCGTCACACAAAAATTCTATGGTTTCTGTGAGGGGCATGTTGATGAACAGTGACGCAAAATCTAGGGATAACATAGTTTTACCGTTGATATTAGTGTTTCTTATGGTTTCGACGAATTCAAACGTGTCCCGTAGGCTATGCGGTGCTATTTGGTGCCGAATCGGTTTCAACTTTTCTTCTAGCCACTTTGCAATTGCATGATATGGTGAGTTGCACATATCCATAACTGGCCGTTTTGGAACGTCTGGTTTGTGGATCTTTGGCAAACCATAAAGCCTTGGAGGAGCTGTGCCTTTCGGTTTCAGCGCTTCTAACTCTTGTTCACTAAGAAAACCTCGGTCTTTCAGTTTCCGAAGACAAGTAGAGAGTTGAGTTTCTATGTTGTCCGTTTGATGCTTATTCTGTCTTTCCCTTTTGAACTTAGTTTCGTCAGCCAGGATTGATTCAATCTTTGAGACGTAAATATTTTTACTCATAAGAACGAGACCAGAACCTTTGTGCGGTTTTGTTATGAGTATATCAGTATTTTGGCGCAAAACTTTGAGCTTCTCCAAATGATCTTTCTTGATGTGTTCAATACTTAGAGGTTTCGTTCTAAGATATTGATAGCAACAATTAACGAGTATAGATTTGAAATACTCTGTCTCCTCTGGCATTGTAGGTACTAATTCATGTGTCTGACTCAAAAGATTTTTGAATTGCACTTCTGCCCCTAATCTGTTCGGCCTTTTATTAGGAAACCAAAATTTGTGGCCTCAGGATAGTATTTCAAGCAGGTGTTTTTCAAGCGTCATGTTGGTAAAATTATGTCTACATTTTGGAAACTATAACCTTAAATATCTAGCTGCGTAATCAGTCGATTGGTGATATTTTGGATATTCTCAGCTTTAAACACCCCTTATCCTAGCGTTCTGGCTTAAAGGCAGATGGAGTGCAGGAAATATGTTTGTTGTGCATAAATAGTTACACTTTCGTTACCGCGGCCGTACACACTAACTGACATATCAAGCATAATTCTATTGCAGTGGAAATGTTTTTAGGTTTTCATTGGAAATTCAAAACTTTTATTTATTTTGTAAAAACATATGTTTTGGCTGCATCATAGCACTAATTTCTACAGTTAATACGCGATTAAGGACTGAGAATTCTTCTCAGTACTGACGTTGGCACCATGAACGGCTTTTCTTGATTTTTCTAGCCTTAATAATTAGATGCGCTCGATTTCGCATTACACTGTGACTTCCAGTCAACGTTCAGCAGTCACGAAATCAGATGGTTTAGCACCCATTCACACCGGAATATTAAGTTTAACCTGATGCCGGCAGGTTAAGTAATAATTACCATTCGAATATTTCTTTTCTTGTCCAGTAACATTGATAAATAGAGTTAGATATAAAAGTACAAAATATTTGTTTCAATGCAGCCGAGGCGCCACCTTTGGCCTCGCAACAGCGGGCAAATCGAAGTTGAGTCTGATAATAACCAGGCACTGCATAACTCGAGAGTACCCCGGAAAAGTTCGAATTGGCTCTCCATCAAATGCAATTGCAAGTTTTAAAGTAGTAAATTATGGTTGTGCTGTTTAAATCGCTCCCACTTTCCCTCGCAAATAACTCTCTTCCCGGTGGAAAAGCTAAAGCCACGTTTTCTGAAGTTTTACTGTTAATACCGCGCGCTGCAGGGCTTAGAGTATTAAAAAGTCACCGTTTTTACCTTCAGTCCAATCAAGGCCTTTTATTATAACCATCAACCACTGAAAAGGGCATGATTGCGAGTTCTTGTGCTTCACTGAGGCTGCTTTTATAGATTACATTTGCAGTAGCTTTAGTTAAAATGTTTTGCATAGTTGATGTTTTTTTCATACGCTGGTTTATTAATCGCATTTCTGTTAGTGCTGTGCTGTCGGCAAGCGGCGTCCTTCTAAGGCATAGTCTTTATCTAATTTCATTCAGCTTACATGAATATTCGTTTGCGCTAAAACAGTTTATCTGATCAAACTTATTACTCCTCTATGCTTCAAGTGCTGTATGGTTGTGCAATCAAAGACGTAGCCAAATTAGCCTTATACTCAAGACGAAAATTTTCGATACCATATTTCGGCACCTGTTTGCGATTTATAAACGCAGTTGCATGAACAAATCTTGCATTTTACTTACTGAAAGGACAGCGGACGTATTTTTTCTTACCATAAACAGGATGCACCACAATGAGATAGTCGGTATTGCGCACAAGATGTCATTTTCTATCCATCCACTTTCAACCGTTACAGTATTAATACGCGTTTAACTATGACTAGAATGTGAAGCTGAAGAGCTGCATAATCTGATCCCAAGCCAATAGTATTTTAAGAAATATTTCAGTTAGTTCATACTGATTAAAGGAGTCGGAAATTTATGGTACTGCAAAAAGCAAATTGCATTTTATCCCACTAAAAAAACTGTACTTTTAATTTACATTGCCACCTAACAGACGTTGACGTCCAGTTTTGAATATTTTTCACTCGTAATTCTCCCATGTGGTTCAAATAATGTCCATTTTTTCTCAATGCCACATAAGAGTGCCAAGCGGTCGGATTTTTAAAAAAACGTTCTTATGGTTGTTCCAACGTTCCCTTACCGTTCGGCGAAGAAGGTTAACACTGTGCAAATGGGTTTCACGGAATTTGTAAACCCTTTTCAAAACAGTTACCTGCCATGAGGGTTAACTGACTAACGGTCTTCTGATAGGTCATAAATTTGCGGTTGATCTTTTCAACTAGATAAACGGTACTGATCCCTGCTCTAAAAGTGTCTGGACGATCAAATGAACCATACGTTTTTGTTCAGCACTAGGATAGAGTGTATGTGTTGACCTACCTCTTACGCCTTTACCTTGATCTGCTTTCGTTTTTTGCTTATTATCAGAAGAGACAAATGTTGGCCATCAGCTTTTAAGTTACTGCAGTATGTGTAGAAATTCTTAAATTTGCTAAAAATTGAGTTAACTAAGCAGAAATATCAACCTTCTAGTTTCCTATTCAAGTGCAATGCAAATCCAGTTAGATTAAAAAATTTACTTGATTCATAACAAACGATGACCACTCCTGAGCTGTAGGATACAGTTGCCAATATTTTATTTACTAAGTAGTCATCTATTGAACAATGATGGATATATTATATGAATATATTATGTTAGACGTAATACAAATTCATATTGAAAACAGAACTATTTTACGGCAGCCTGTTAGAGTGGTAGAGTGTTAAAGTCAATGTCATAAGACCCCGGGTTCAAATCTGAGGGGTTATTTACCTTGATATTGAGTATGACTGGCTGATGATGGCTTACTAGCCAGAAATGGCTATTCAGGTCTCCCTTTGCTTTTTCGTACCTATTTAATCTGTATATGTAAAGCTTTTATCAGTTTTTTTTCAATCACTGCCCTATATATTCTGACAGAGCCACTAACAGAGAGTAAAGTACTTTAATTCGCATTTCAAACATTATTTCACTCGCTTTCCTTAACAATTTATTGCAAACTATTAGGCACAGAGGTTTTCCGTAGGGCGCTTTCGTTCTAAGGTATTCACGGCCACTAAAAACACATTATTAGTGATAATTCCTAAAACTTTTCATAAGATAGCTATGTGAAAAACTTTTTTGATCTGTAAATGCCTGCGTACACTTGCAGGACCTAACAACGAATATTATGGCAATTTACATTTTTATGCTCCTCAATTTGAAAAGTAATTGTTTACTGACAATAAACATAGGAATTATGTAAGAACAAAAATTTTGCGTGAATGACCGTTTTTCAAACATGACTACCCCAAGAAAAACTCACTGTGGAAATAAAATTCCCAGTATTTGTTTATTCTAGAATACTGCTTTATGCATTCACATAATTTAGCTTTAACTCTGAAGTACCTAAAAGTTAACATTGTTCAGTTAAATTCTTTCTTCAGCAAACCTGTTTTGCCTATTTGCAGCTCACTGAAGCTTTCCAAATGTCATTAAATATAGAGATGAAACCAACGTTTTTAAGTTGAAAATATGTTCTTTCCATAACAAAGTCATTACACTCAACAATGAAAATGTCAGGATTCATGTCTGCTGTTCTTAATGCACTTTTCATACTGTTCTAAAGGTGTCTAAATAGTCTTGAACTTCAACAATTGCAAACTTGATACCCTTTGCAGAGGTCAATTAACCTCTTACTATTATAGTTTCTGTAATTGATCCTGCGAATTTTATAAGGTGTTACATGCATTTCTAAATTTTGCAGATAAATGGTTGTAAATTTGACCCATTAGGTAGGTAAGTGCACATGATACTCTAAATGAAAGTTAAATCTATCGCCATAAACTCACACAAGCGGGAATAAGGCTATGTTATTTAACGTTATCGTGAAAGCGGGTATTGCGCGATTCAATTTTGTCTTAGAACCCAAATCTATAAATAACACAAATACTGGAAAGAGTTTTGCAAAAGAAAATCCATCTTTAAAGGTTCTTCAAAGGAATCTGTAAATAACATGTTTCCCAGGTCTTTTCCTCTCCTATCCTCTCCTTTGAATCTTTAAGCTTTTTATTTGTTCAACACGCTTTAAACAAAATTAAGGCGTGGTTTAGCGTGCCAATAGACATTTGTAACCTATTTCCCCAACGCTTAAATGAAGAAGAGACAATTTCTAAGAGCGCCTCAGGCTCTTTTAACATGACACTTAACTATTTAAGCTGTATAACCATTAAAACGTTTATGACCACTTGAAAAGGGTGATTCAAATAGGATTTACCAATGCAACCCACTGCATGAAAACCAATTATTTTTGAGCATCAAATCCTGGTTAGGAAGCTGCCCACAATACGACAAGTGACCAATTTAAAGTAAAGGAGAAACCCGACGAAACATTACCTTCTTCTCAGAAAAAATAATATATTTTAAAAATGCTCGGTTTTTAGAATTCATAAAGCAGATATGGAATATGAGCATCGTATGAATACGCTGGCTAACAGTTGGTCAGAAAATGTCATTTTTAAAGCGTTTATTTAATTAAGTTAGTAAAATTACTAGGAACTGCATTAGTGCCGTGATGAACTGATTCAAACAGTCAAATCCTTCATTAATATTACGCAATCCAAACAGATGCTTATAGAAACTGGACTTTAGATCAATTCTTAAACAATATTTACAATTTATCACCTATCCAGCGTACACGCGAGTGCACTTAATAGGTATAAGATTATTGTATGTGTGTAGAGAGGTATAATAAAAATGATTTAATTGACTTCATAATACGCTCACAGGCACGCAAACTAAAATAAATGTCAGAAAAAGACACAGATGTCCATTATTTTGGGTAGTTTCCTGGTCAAAAATAACATTAACATCTTGTGATAGTTATTTTCCCTTGAATTCAACAGTCAAATATATAACCTTTTTTAATATCAGGGTTATGTTTTTGCTGTTCTTTGAGGAATATGTGGATGCAGCTCTTTTAACCCTTCACAGATACTGAAATATGCGATAGTTTAATCATTTTAGGGCTAAGTAATCTTTTGTCTTCACTAACTGTATGCTCTATTAGAATTAAAGTATCAAGGATGCTTTACAGCAATTTGGAAGGACACAAAGTAACCTTTAATATAGAAAAAACTGCCAGAACGAAATGCTCTTTGAATTGGGCTATTAATTGTTCCTACAGGCTGTTTTTTGTCACGTATGTCACTGCTTACAAAAACAGGCCCTCATGCACACAACACAGCTTTCAGAAACCAACAGTTAAAGAGGGTAGTGACCAATCAAATATCAGGAACGCCGGTCGGCAGATGAATGTGCAGGACCTTGTATTGCGGCGCTATCTCGAAATATCAATTTACTCAGTGCTTATTGCAGGCCCTGGCTTCAATTAATCTTTTGTTTGCATTTCTTCTGGTATAGGCGATCAGCTTTGTGGCTACGATGCTACATTTTGGACGGATTTGGTGTGTGTTTAGGAGCAACATGCGATACTGCCTCACTCCCGTTATATATCTTTCTTCTGTTCCTGTATATACAATCGGAGATTGCGTTGAGTGTGATCTGTGTATTAACAAACGTGGTTTAGGGATGAAGTTCCATTTCACTGACGCTTTCTCTTTCATTTTAATGACACTGCTCAGATGAATAAAGAAAAATTACGGGCGATCAAAGAGTCTTCTATTTTCCTACTTATCTTAACTTCTCAATGATCTCCTTCGGCTTGTTTGCGCACACATCTTTTTTGCAAGGTGTGTTCGATAAACGAATAGCTTGCTCACAACACCGACTTATTAAAATATTCACTCACCCCTTCACTCGACATAGCTTCTGTTATATACCTGAGGCTTAACATATAAATTTTGAAGTTATTAATTTAAGGGCTTTATACTTACGGTGCATGACTACGGATGCAGTGTAAACGACGCGTTTTTATTCGTCCTTCCTTTCAAACCTTCAAAACTCTCATGAAACTTCGGCAAATCTCATGTATCATTGCGGAAGCTGTCAAACATGCTTCTTCTCTTAAAGTGCATGATTTTATT
The DNA here is from genome assembly GCA_036362985.1 of Ligula intestinalis. Classification (NCBI taxonomy): domain Eukaryota; kingdom Metazoa; phylum Platyhelminthes; class Cestoda; order Diphyllobothriidea; family Diphyllobothriidae; genus Ligula; species Ligula intestinalis. The sequence continues at coordinate 46,403,397 of JAYGXS010000002.1, forward strand.
ATTTTTAAATCAAGGACAATGCGGTCTGTATACCTTTGAGATGTTGGCCAAGGATACCTATTATAGTCGCACAAAAGTGGTGTGTGTATGTATGTGTTCTTTTTAATCCGGATTCAGGCCTCGGTGTTTCAGTCCGGAATGAGGACATGACGGACTGTGGACGATACATCAACCGGTAATCATAAACCCGTCAGCAGTGTTCTTGCTATTATAGCTTTATGACTTAGGAAAATTTCCTCCGCAGAACTTCAACTAAAGACTAAAATTATAAAATCTGGTCAATCGGATGATTTTAGTTAACCGCTTTCTGTAATATATTGCTGAATTTGTAACATATTGTCACGTCTAAAATTTTGGCCACAGAATGAGTGAAAACCATTCCTTATACTATCAATACACGTTAAAATAGGAACCCTATGAAGCAATGGAAAAAAAGTAGAGACGATCGCTAAGACAAGAACTTTATTCGTCTGGCGGTTCAGATTCTTTCTTGAACCCTTCATCAAACAAAGTAGTGGAAACGCGTTTATGGTACATAGGGCGTTGCAGTATTTTATAGGATGCAGTGAACTAAGAGCTGCATGCTATAAATAATACAACTCTCCGTGCACAAAATATCCATAGGTGCTATTGTCCCTAAGGAGGTGTTTGAGAAGACCCAGTTCTTACTACGTCACTCGAATTGCAGTTTAACTTTTGTAAATCCAAAACGCAAAATACGTTTCACATGTTGGTGTAACTTGGTCTTTAGTTTGATTTCTTAGGATCTAGCAACGGAAAGAACGAACATATGCAGGTTTATCTATCCTTATTTTCATTGTATCCAAGTAAGTATCAGGACGCGGTCCAATAATTGCCAGCTAAGATGCTTGCTGTACGCGTTCTACATATTTGACCTTTGCAATACAAGACTCCGATAGCAGTTCAACACTAGCATGAATACGAACCAAAAATTCTAAAGCATCAGATTTGGCTAGGACCTACTTAAGCAAATAACTACAGAACTTTCGGCTGTAGAAGGTATTCACAGCAGGCGTTAGCCATCAACTGAACAGCGTTTCTCAAAAACAGCAGCTTAAATTGCTTTTGGATGGGAGTACTGAAGATTCGGCAGACGTAGCTGTGCCTATTACATTTAATCTACGACACGCTTATGGGTAATGTATTATCGCACTTAGAGCTTTTAAAAATGTTGGCCATATTTCACTTTCAGGTTGTTTAGGTACTGGCACGTTGGAGGACTAAAAACATCTAATGGCAGGCTTCGAGCAATTGCGAAGTCTTTGGTTAAATCGTTCAAGGATTATTGGGTAAATTATACTATTCAATATTTACAGTATGCTCTAATGAGACCTTGCATGCAGCGTTTTCCAGCATCATAAGAGCCCCACTTAACTCTGGCTATCCTGCATACCTTATTCAGGTATACAGCTATTATTTTCAACCAAAATTGATGGAACAGTCAGTTCTTAAAGCCCATCATTATATCCTTACCCTTTAAGGGTGATGGCATTTCAAATAAAATCAAGCGACGGTTGCACTTTACTATAGACTGGACCTACAAAGCAGCCAATTTCGTCATTATAAGTCCTACTAAAAGCATTCTCGTAAAAGGGGCAAAGGATATTTGGAAGCTATCTACATACGGCAGGAGAAACCCGACCTATGGAATCAGCTTGACTATTTGGTCAACTTTCAACTACCATTGTAATTAGGCATTTATTTTTATTCCCCAAGTGATATATGTTAACTAACCCCAACCTCCTCTCCTTCCTTTTTATACGTTGACTTAATGCAGTGGCCTTTACTCAATCATTATTTAAACTGTTGTTATGCCATGTCATTCTATGAAAGTTCAAACCAATGTATGTTCTCTTCATTATCATCTTCGTGCAGCGACAAAATGCAGTTGAAAAGCTGTCACGAACTTTATTGACGTCAATAAATTCTACTGTGTAAGCCTGTGTAAACCTGTTTTACCCAAGTAAGTAAAAATAATTACAGATTTTGGGAAGCAGGATAATTCCCAATCTGTGGCTTTCCTCTCCTTTTTGGGAATTCTTCCTCTTATCTTCTTTAACTGCAAACCAGCTTTGTTCAAAACTTGTACCACTTTAATTTCAATTCACCGCTTGTATTCGGTGAAAAGCAATTATTTTAATGGCGTTTCTAAACGGGACGTAGATTGCCTGATATGCACTCACCAGCAACTGCCGGTTTTTGCTGGATCTTTTTGAAGTTAGCCTCTAGCAGACAGATAGCATTTGTGAATATGAATACCTGTGCCTACCAGTCGGTGAAAAATGTCTATTTTAAGTGAAACTATAAAGCAAGCTTGCTTAAACGCGCATGTTTTCTCAACCGAAGATTTTAGTTGATTCGCACAAGGGCATTTCCTATCACAAAATTATTATATAGATTTGACTGCCAGTAATCCTTGATTATTTTCTGACAAGGCGTTGATTACTACCCGATATTTCAGAAAAATGGCGAAAGAATCAAGCTTTTATGTTAAAATATATGAAGAATTCGGGAAACAATCTGCAACAGCAATAAAGGTAAACTTTGGGTGAGGTAAGTAAACAGTAGTTGAAGATATACCATGCACCGGCGCCCGGAGAAAATATGGCATCCTGTATTTACCGCAGTAAATCCGCAGCAAGCGAAAAAACGTCTCTGGGGAAAACCGTTAGGGCTTTGTGTGTGGTAGGGCATTTCTTAAAAAATTGACGGGACACTTCATTTCCCCATTGTCAGTAATAACATTGCTCATCTCGATCGAGATCTACCAAATAACCGTTTTTTGCCAACAATTGTCAGGCACGCTTCAAATTTGGGCGTGTGTTGACTTGGGAGGTAAAAGATCTCTAGAGCAGCTTAACGGTTTATGCTGACGTACGTGCGTCATTGATTTTTGACCGGTCCAATTTTCAAAATTATAAGCGTGCTCTATAAAGTGAGCAACATTATTTTAACCAAACTGCTTAAAAAGCTTACCTCAAGAGGCTTTTAAATAGGGCCTGCATTTGTTATTTTAACATAGGAAATATGTTCGGCCATCAAAGGCAGATTATTCTTTAATGTTTATTTCGTCCTGGTGAGCATATTTGCCGATTTGTGTTGCAGATTTTTGGAGAAAATAAATACCATTTCTGAACTGCCCATTAGTAGATTTCTTAAATAAGACAAACCATCCTGCGTTAGCCCAGAATGCAATGAGACTCCTTCACTGCAAATGCTATCTACTTAAAATACCAAAGGCGATTATTTGCACTTATTCTACTGACTTATTTACCGGTCGGTGATGGGGCGAAATACAATAAAAGCAACTAGTTCTGTACCAATGGAAAGATTAGTCCAGGTCTGTATCGCGTAAAGTGCTTTCTCGTCTAGGTTCTATCATATGGAAGGGGAAAAAGTAACTTATAACTGCTTCTTTCTTGTCATCTAGCGTACACTGGGTTAGGTTTCTTGAAAGTAAAAAACACTACTTTCAGCTTCTGCCGTCCTCACGCGCATGCATTCCTCTGTGAGCTGCAACCGAGGTTCGAATGTCGCATGACTTTATCTGATTAACCGTGTTACCGAGATCACCACTGCTATTTTGCTTCTAGAGTCATTCAAATGAATCGTTCAGATGAAACTACTATTTCCTTTTGACGATTACTAAGTTGGCGAAAACTTTCTGCGGCTCTTCCTTTACACGTTATGTACATATGTTTTTTGAAGTTTTTGTCCATAATTGTACGTATTTTTGATGTTTGTGTATAAATTTGTCCTTTTTATAATCCTGTTTATACTTTTTTACAAAGTTTTTCTATCCTGCGGTGTCAGATGCCTTTGAGCAAAAATAAGTTTGAAGCCCAATTCGCTCTCACTGGAAACGAGAACTTTTGACTAGGTAAGCTATAAAGGAGATCCGGGATGCCGAAATCGAAGTGGCCATCCATGACAGAACTTTTTTCGTCTGTATAAGCATTTTTGCCCTGATCACATCAATTTAAAATACCAGCGTCTTTCCATTCCTCCACCATAGTTTGACAATGCGGGTTTGTTTTTCACTCCTAAACATGAACAATGGTTGAGTAGGCGGGATTTGGGAGCAATAATTGAGATACTCTTATCCACTTGACTTCTTCCATAAGAGGCGCCATCCATACCCTGATGGGTTGACTGAAGCACAAGTGAATCAACTAGTATACATTTGTCACAAGTTGTAGCAAAATCTTCTGAGTGGTTGGTTCTGGAAACGCATTGTGACGCCTGATAAGAAATGGGTTAACCTGGTGAATTACAACCGAAAGAATACATAAGTTCCAAGAGTTTAGGCTCCTCTATCAGTCGTAGGTCAAGATCGTTTCGGCAGAGAAGTGCTGATCAGTGTTAGGTGGAATTTCAAAAGCATGCTTCATTTTGAATCTGTGCCGAATGGCCGTTCGTCAACTCCTCTCTCTCTCATGCCAACAAGCTTCAAGGAAATAACTCGAAAGCAGATTCCGTTCCATCAAGAAAATGCCAAACTCCACACTAAAAATAAAATGCAGAACAAGTTCAAAGATTTGTAGGAACCGAGGTTCGTCTACATCCGACCTACAGCACCGGTGCTGTACCATTTATTATGTCTTCTGCCGAGCAGTGCGGTACTTGTGGCAAGATTGTCGATTTATGTCATCTGACGAAGTTGAAGAAGCATGCAGTGACGTTTTCGGATCAAGTCCCAAGGAAGTATAATTTGATCAGATCCACATGCATGTAAAGCGGTGGCAGAAAGATGATGAGACTGATTTTTAATAAAAATGATTTTTGTCTGTTAGCACGGCAAAGAAGCGAGGAATTTATTCAGGAAATTTATCCGAGAAAACTTTTGTTTAAATACTGCGCATCGTTTGTCCCAACCTAATATTTTTAGGCGTTAACAATATTCCGTAGGTCATTGGCTGTGCCTCTTCTGCAGAAACCTGTTATTAAGTTTGGTGCCTGATCTAATTTAAAAAACCCAAAGTGGTGGTCTTAAAAATGGGTAAATATAAGCAGCCAGAGTACAGTTTTGTTCGTTGTTTTGAGAAAAACATGCCGGAACCATTGAGTCTCCTATATGCCACGCAAAACTTGGCGTAGTATCCCAGAAATCATGGTGGTTGCAGCAATCAGAGGACAGCCAGAAAATAGGACAATACAGCCATAAGTGTCAAGTACGAATTAAAATTCCTCATCGTTCCGGCTAATTATGAAACAAAAAAGTTTTCAGGGCTGCTTGCATAGCTTCTCACCCATGCTGGCTCATAAGGCCAACGGTCAGGACATTCCATTGTCTGACGACTCAGACAGAGATGGCAAAATTGCCCATATATAGCTTTGACAGCTTAATGCGCAGTTTTAAGGGTGATCTCGGATAAAACAGTCATATCAGCACTTCTGAATAGTTCCAAAAGCAGACAAAAATTTAATCTTTCAAAATTAAGCCCAATTATACGATAAACTCGGGCATATTCCTCTGACTTAAACGGATAAAATTAAGCTGTGTTAAGCTAGTTACACATCGCAAAGACCTTTGCTACTTGACCGTTCTGCCAGCTCTCTATTAGTAACTTTCAATACTCTTCAGATATTGCAGTTTCCAGAGCCTCCAGGCTTGCATAGCGTATTCCAAACGCGTCTACACAAATGGTTGTAAAATCGTAGATAATTAATTCTCATCGAAATCTAAAAAAGGCTCTCCCGATGATCTTTGTGTTCAAAATGTCTGAAAATGACTGCATCATGCTCAACAGAAAACACTGCACGGGCAAATGCAAGGGCAGTTACCACTTGATGTGATTTACTTCTTCAACTTTGGAAAAGTAGGAATTTTGGGCTCAAAGTTATAGATCAGTTCCGGTGTGTTCGTTAAGAGGCCGTTTTCAGGTACGAATTTTAGTTCCAGTTTGACCAGATTATGTTCTTTACTTAGGTAATGGTGTAGGACCTCGTACGCCGTGCGGAGATCCAGATACCTGTTGACAGAATTGGCCTCTGAGTACCATGTCTCAAACGTCAGTCATTCCGCTTTTGATGTTCACCGATAAGAACACAAAGTGACGGCCCGGACACTTACTCCAAGCTAGCAGCTTGCAACCCATATCGGAGAGACTGGTCACAACTTCGATATTCAAGAGGCGACCATTGTATACCGGGGAACCTCAAAAGCGGAACGACTGACGCTTGAGGCATGGTACTCACATGCCAACTCTGTCAACAGGCATCTGGACCGCCCCACGGCTTACAAAGCCCTCCGCCGTTACGTTAATAAAGAACAGGTCCTGGTCAAGCCACACCTATGATTTGCAAGCAAAGAGGGACCTGTGACGAAACCACCGGAGAATAAAGCAGGATTACCGGCATCCTCTATGGTGCAGACGGAACACAACACTAATTGCCGCCAAGTTACGCCAAAATCCCCGCACAGGGCCAAACAGCGAGCGTAGAAAAATCGATCAGACTATGGCCAATACACACAGTCACAACTTTGAATTTCTGGTCGATAAAGTTAGTTCTCGCTTTGACAAAGGACAGCCGGCCCAGTTGTCCGAAACGTCAACAGAAAAAGAAACTGTCAATAGAGGAAAATATACGAGTTCCAGGCAGCAGTTCCGAAGAAGAAGATGCGATCACTGGAAAAAGCACTTTATTTTCCTGACGTTTCGGATTCCGTCGGGAATCCTTAGTCATAGGTAATCGTAAACAGGTCTGAGACATGCGCAGAAAAAGAAACACATTACGATGAACAAAAATGATCTATAATTTATCAATTTAGCTTTGTGCTTGTAAACCGCAATTGTTCTTACCACGAACAAGACAGGGGTGAGGGTGTTGCAGTAGGTAACACAACCAGACTGTTTAAATACCACATCCGGACAAATGATTTCCGGCCCTACGTCACTGACCGAGTTTTACGTATGCTACTAAGAATGCAATTTAGTTTTATTTGCTTCCTACACCTGACGATCAATTACATTCTAGCTTGTAATAGCAGTTAAAACTAGAAAAGAGCTTGCGATGCTTCAACCATCTTTTACAATTACTAGAAAGTTTGGCCCTTGTATAAGCAAAGCTCTAAACAAATGGTAAATTACCGTCTTTGCTTGAAGTATGCCGAGTTTTTAAGAATTTACATGTTTACATGGAACTACGCTTCACGGATATTAAATTTTCCACAAATCGTCAAGTTGGCTCCGTTGTCTTCCACAAATTGTTATCAAGCGTATACAAACTAGCATACTATTAAGATTATATCAAAAAATATTTCACTGCTTAAGTTATTTTGTTAAAAATGTACCTCTTTACGTGTTCACTGAATGTATATTTTATTGAATATTTCGAATACATTTCTTCCATTTAGCTGTTTTCAAGAGGGCATGCCAATTTGAAATATTTTCAGTTTATACCGAACAAAACCATATTCGGATGGAGCAACTATTGTTTTTGTCTTTGACGTTTAGGTACACATCCTACGACCGGACAGAGTACTCTTTGTAGAAGAATAACTGGTAGCAGCTCACAGCTGTGTACGCATCAAGGATCTGTATGCAATTTTTTGATGGCTGGGCGCAAAAGACCTTCAAACTGCATTGTGTCATCGAGTGGCCAATAACAATATACTATAAAGTCGAAAATTGAAGTATGAAGTCTGACTAAAGATAAGGATTTTGTTCTAAAACGCTTGCCATAAAATAAGCATGTCTCCGGATATGGTTTTCAGGCCCCATAGGTTCCGAGTTTCAGAAGCCGAGCTTTCGCGTTTGAAAATGTCATCTAGAATGTCGATAAGGACAGTTCGCTGAGGGCATGTCAAGTTCAAGGATGACTTGTAGGGCCGCCTACGCAGGACGCTGGAACAGAAAGCGCCCACACTACGCGTGGCTATGTATCCAGTTCGAGCAAATTGAGTTTACCATTAAGGTACGGGTAAGGGTTGATTTTAGAGTGGGATTTCACTTCATCTATAGGTAGATGATCATGGTAAAAGCTAAGGGTTGTGTTCGTGGCAACGATAGGGTTAAGGTTTATGGTAGACCTAGGTTTAAACTTACAGATCTGTTTTATTTTTAGGCTGGGCTTACTGTTATGGTCAACACACACTTACAAAATGCGTACTGGGTAAAAAATATCTACGTACTTACCATGCAATTTTCTCGTTGTGTTTCAATGCGCTTATCAGGGTCCCATTTCAAGGGGACGGCCCAAGCGAACTTCTAAGGAGGCGCCTGAGTCAAGCTGTAGCAACCACCTTCCCAGCAGCCAACGCCCACGTACTTTTCTCGACCACTCCCATCCTATATGGAGAGATTAAGGACAAACTGCGAACCCAGACCACATCCATGTGCATATATTCATTAACCTGCTCCTGTGGGGCGGGATATATTGGTCGCACGAGTCGGCGTTTGTCCAAAAGAGTCCGAGAACACATTCCAGCATGGTTAGGAAAGGGTCAACTAAAGGGTGTAAACATTGCCATTCTAGCGCATCTGGTAGACTCTGACCATCGCGTAGATGCCAAAGAGGCCTTCCGAGTTATCTACAAGGTACCTTCAAGCTACTCAAAATTTACTGGACAGCGTCTCTTGGCTACGGCAAAAGCGGCCGCAATCAGGCAACGCCGACACGTCCTTTGCGCCCAAAAGAATTTCTTCACGGCACCACAGTTACCATGGTCAAAAGCTGCTAATCCAACAGCCAGCGGCTTAACATCTCAACCGACTACCAGCTCCCCCTAACGCTGACCAAATGTTGACCCCTTTTCGACCCCCCCTCTCATTCCCCCTCCCCTGACAACCGTGACAACCGTCCTACTTTTTCTACTAATAACGCCATAAATGTAAAGGCCTGATGAAATTCTCGAAAGCAAACGTATGTTCGCCAATTCATCTTCTGAATTTTTTAATGGGAATTTTCGCAAAAATTGAAATACATTTTATACAAAACATGCACAAAAATATTCTTTTTATAATTTCATTTGGCAGCCAAATGTGTTATCCTCAAATAATGTTTGAGTAAATGATAACTTTTGGTTTTAAGATAGTTTCTAATTATGCCCTTCTAAAAATCTTAAATAAATTATGCTTTTGAAATTTTAACTTCAAAATTTAGGCTGCAGCCCGCTGATTTTATTTTAATATCAGGTTTGTGAAAAAACCCTACAAATGCACAAACAATAAATCGTTCAATTTGATTCACATGTTATCTGCCTGATGATGCTAAATGAACACTAACAAAATCCTCACGGTAAATCCATAATTCCGTTTCGTTGGTGGTTGGATACAAAATATGAGCTAGCTACGATTGCCCATGTGGAGTAATTGGCTAATTCGGAGTTCGTTCTACATTGCTTTCCAGCGCTTATACTCTCTTACCAAATGAGCAACTCGTATGCTGGCAATGCTCAGGCTTATTATTGGTGATCAGTCAAGTGTACGCAATTAATTATTCAAATCTATGTTTTTTTATCTCTTTATGATACAGCATACATAGGTTGTAAACAAACGTACACCGTATTTGAGTGCCTCAATGCTAGTGCCTCGACATAATTTTGCATCAATAGAAATTAAAGTGCATGAATGACACTACCGCCTTTTAGTACCTCTGACAAGGTTGAAAGTATTTAGGGTAATGTGAATGCCGCGAACGTACCGTGACCTTGCTTTTCATTTAACCGGCCACATGTGTGTCTTTAACTGTCCTTTGTGTATTGCTGCCGTGATACAGCTGACATTCTGTTTGCCATTTGAATCTACAATTGCCTAGATTTTCGTATCGTGGGAAATGGATAAGAATTCGCCAAGAGTATTTTTGTAACACGGTTTCTGCATAGGCTTCGCAACGTGCAGTAAGGTGGGAAAGAGCAAATGCCACAGGTGCTTGTTTCTTTAGTCAACGGAACAGTTATTTCAAGCGAAAACTCAAATGATTTGAACAAGCAGAACTTTGAGCAGATAGCGCATTCTGTATCACCGTCAAGAAATTACCAATTCTTTTCAATTAAATAGTTAAGTCATGTGGAAAATCGGCTTAAAATTAAACCTGGATTGCAGATATATGGTCTAGGGGTTTTTGTGGTCCCGATTTGTTATATGTTCGCCACATTTTACGCAGGAGGATAAGCGTGAACTGTTAAAAGTGTACATTCTCTTCTTTATTATAGTGACTGAAGTTTCACTAGTCCTACTGTTTTTATTCGCTCACAGAACATATGCCTATAAGTCATCAAACTGAGCCAACATATTGATACAAGTGGGTAAATGCTGTATTTGACTTAACTATTAAACTGAGAACTGGATAGCTAAATTCGTCCTGATGAAGCACGTGACTATTTTACAAAGCATGAAATTTAATTTAAGGAAAGGAAGACATTGTGTAAAACCTATTATTTAACCGGATATAAAAACGAAAATTATGGCTGACGGTCACCTTGTAAAAATTTAGCCACTTAGGTATTCATAGCGTAGGAAAGTATACATATCATGTTTGAGCGTTCACATTCAAATGTATAGCATCGTTTTTTAAATCCCTGTGTTTTAGAGTAACATTTTACACGTAAAAAATGAGGTCTTTCTGACCAATAACAGCATTTAATATGTAGAGCTTATACAATCACCGAATTTTACACGAAGATTCGGTATAGCTAAACCATAAGAACCTGCTTTTCCTCCTACGTTGAATAAAACGCAAAAGTATTTTAAGTATTTCACTTAATATACCCCCACTCACAGCATTTTTTTCCAACGGAAACGATGGTTATAGGTGTTTTGGGGATGGGAAAATATAAAAAGCAGTGAAGAAAATATGTAGAAGTGCAAGGTGAAAAATGTAGTCGAATTTGTTTCCTGCGGCTGCTAGGAGTTAATTGTTCGGCAAGTAAATTTAAGGTTTGCGAGGCTCTTCGCGCTGCCGATTATACTGACTCCAGAATGGTTAGCTTGGCCTCAGGAAAGTTGAAGCAGACGATTTCCTAACCACTATATGTGTTCTTTCAGGAAGTTTAAGAAGGCTGCATTCTCATAATCGGGATTTTCCGCGATAAGTTTAATGGTAGAACAGATTAAGAAAATATACAGATATAAATCCACAACATTTCTAAATACAATAAAGGAATAAGGCATATAGTAGTTATTAAAGTATATTTCACTGCCTATCCTAATTTTACACCCATAAAATTCCTATAAAACCGTTTTCGTCGGATAAAATCATGGGATTAGGGATATTTGATGTTTAATACTTGAACTACCATTGCCGAATAAGAACTTTTAAGTGCACCTACGAGACTACAAATACCCTGTGTTAAAGTTTGCTCCCATGTTTTAAAAGTTGACTATTGAACTTTAATATATACTCTAGGTCAAACGCGTTAGATTTCAGTTTCTACGCCAAAACAGGTGGTAGAATGGTTTTTATTTGATCGGGTTACCTCAGGCTTCAGTAATGCAAAGGAGACCCTGACACCACATACACTAAGGGAACCAAGCTTTGGTTTTTAACTGTTGTCTACGGCAGGGGTAGAGGGAAAATACTGTCACGCAATTTTGGTAATTTCCTTGTTCCATTTTTGCAGATTTCAATATTGTTAAAGTCAGCCCTCTCGTTGTATCATTAATAACTACTTCATCTTATTTAAGGACAGGTAATGACATAAAGATTTCACAGATTCTGTAGCAAAGCGTGACGCAAATATAAGGTGTTCTGTTCATCAGTGGGTCTTTCAGCGCGCTGCATGTTCGCCACAACTGTCTTTGCTGGTAGTGCACTGGGACAATTAAGATCTATATGCTGTTGACTATCTGCTCACAACTTATTGATTTTCAGCGGACTTGCCGTAAAATCTGATGTATTCAAGACCAAAAATTCAACCAGATTGCTGACAGAGTCTTAGAAGATTATATACAATTACCTACTGCTAGTTGATTTAGGAGGAAATCAAACAGTTTCAAATTTGACTATTTTCGACCGATTATTTACAATTAATTTTGCATTATCTTCAAATAGTCACTAATTTTACGTTAACTCGTGCTATTTAGCTGCACTTTTGTGTATATATTGGCTTAATATAAATCAACAGAGTTTAATGGCAGATTGTACAGAGGTTGGTAGACGCTTATCAATCGCTAACGAAACTCCCACGTCCCTTTCTACCTTGGGGTTCACCCCCGACCCCAGCAGCAGCCACACAGGGGCTGTTTGTGAAGGCAGATAAACATTGCCAGGAAATACTGGGGAGACTGCAATGACCATATCCAGCTCATTAGCCGTCGTCAATCAGTCATACCCAACTCCAAACGGTGAACCACCGGAGGTAAGAGCCCACGACCGGCTGATCAGAGTTCGAACGCTCTAACCGATTGAGCGGCAAGCTCATATTCTTGTCGTTAGCCAACTCTATTGGGATCTTGGATCCTCATTTCGGATTCATAGATCTGCAGTAGCAGCAACAGAAATTGTACGAGGCACTTGTTTGCAGTTTTACATCAGATTCTTTTCACAGTGTAGGTAAATCATTCCTATCAACATACCCGCAAGTAACGTAACTGAGAACTCACGGCGAATGAAAGTCCCATGGTCACTGAAGACGTTCCGAGCGCTGTGATTTCGTTGGCCACCGTGTTGGACAATTTGACTTCTTTTTAATTGCACATGCTTCTGTCATTATGCGTCGTTTTGAGTTTGCACTTGCGAAGAGAGTTAACAATCGCCCAGTCGCAAAAAAACTTCGATGTCAGCACTCGCGCGCAAAACGGAAGAAATTTTATGCCCTGAGGCAATGCTTAGGATGGTGACCATTAGCCGAAGGCCGGCAATTGAAGAGTCATCAGCCTGAGTAGACACATACATGCGCACATGTTCACCAAAAAGTGCACCTACTTGCGTACCGGCAGATGTCCACGATGCGCGTGCCTTGCCCCCCACCCTCAACAACGCCTCCGTCAAAGCACATTCAGACGCGTAACTTTCACATTGCAGTCTTCCTCTAATCATGGTCATAATTTCAGACATTGCGGCTGAACGCAGTAGTTGCACTCAGCTAAAGTGTTCACTAATTAAAGTGTACTCGCTAACAGTTCAATTCAGGTTAGAATTAAGGTGACGAAGGAAAAAAGGGGAAAGATCGTACATTGACCATTTGCCTAATTCCCCTACCGAATACTGCTAATCATCGGTAGCAATCAGAATTCTGTTTGCAGGTTGCCTAAGTGGGAAAAGAGGTGCATGCTTGTCAAGACAAGGATTAAGCACATTAATAACCACTGCTAACGGTAAATGCCAAACGAGCCTTGATAACCCCAATTAGTACTTGAATTGTAGAGCGCAAGTAAACTTCTTTTGATTTTATATTGATTTGTATGCGTCTGCTTATTCTTTTGTTGCACTAATCAGAACACGACAGCAGGGACCACCTGCAAAACGGGTGTCTGTGCGCCAACTTCCAGGAAAATGGGACTTAGTTTGGGGTTAAGGTTGAGGTAGCGATTCGGCTAAGGTACAGTTAGTCTAAATGGAACTTATGGTGCATGTGAAAAATCATGCCTAGGGTTATTTTTAACTGAAATGTCAAGGTTGAGCTTGGAGTTACGGTAACGATCAGGGTAATTGTTAAATAGAAGCAAATCTTCGAGTTCCAGGAAGCATTTTCAAGGCGTAGCGAAGGTGATCACTTGAACTTTCTTGCAGATTCGATTCCTGTACTGGTGTCTCGACAATAACCCGTAAAAGAAATGCGTTTCGCGCAGACCTCTAGTTAATACAGAGTTGGCGAGACGCGCAAAATTTCAGCACGGCAGACGTAGGATCTGATTTATTTTTCAAGGCTGTCACATTAGGCTTGGCAAGTACCGGTAGATGATCGACGATGAGAAGATAAAATGCTTTCAGTTCATGGGGCTGAGTGGTACACAACTGCTACAGCAGAGGGGGCCGAACAGGCCCGCGAACACAAAGCGAAGCGCGGAGCAAAAACTGAAATTAAGTTTTGCAAGCTACCTCGTCCAATGTCATCCAAAGATGACGAGTTGGTGCACAACCTGTCATCCAAGCAGCTGATGATGGAGCAATGCGGGTGCTAACCCAGACGCTCTCTCCAAGGTCAAATTTAAGGCAATTAAAGAACTTAGAGTCAAATATGACCTCGTTATCCTTCCTTTGCCGACAAGAGGCGGTCTACTGTCTTATTGGACAGGACAGACTGCTCTCACAAAGCTCAAACATTTTAGCGGATCGGTAGACCTATCTCATATACAAATCCAACATCAAAAAGCGCTGACACCTGCGATCAATACAACGCTGTTGGCAGGGGAAAACGTACGTGCAATATTGTCGATCGATCGACGGATGGCGAGGTCGCAAGAAGCAGCCGTGGCCCACTTCTGTGGTCGCCCTAATATACACAAAAAAGGCTACCGAGAAGCAGCCGATGGCCTCCGAGACGTTCGCGAGCGTACGTCAAAAACGTATCAGCCTTGGCGTGGATCTAAGCCAGTGATGTAATCGCATGTAACAGTAAAGGCCATTGAAATTTGAGCACTTTATTTGCAAGCATTCAAGTAAATGCACAAGCTCAGTTAGCTAGGTCCATACTTCTGATCTTCAGATCCTTACGCACGTAGCTCCTAAGCAATATGTATGATGTGAACCCGAGATTATCACGACTTAACATGACTGAAAACGCTGTGAGCTAACACATTAACCAGACAAACCAGTCCAGCCTTTATTGTGTGCTGTCTCCTATCGCTGAAACATAAGCTGTGTTCTCGTTCTTTTGCTTCTCGCACTTTCGCTTGCTCTCCATTCTTCCTCCCCCTATTCTCTTTCTATCTCCTTTTTCGTCATTTTCTTGGTATTGCCTACAGTCTCCTTCTTTTTCTTCCTAGTTTCATACCTCCTCCTCCTCTCCTCTCTCGCATTCTTCCTCTTCACTTGAACCACCTGCCCTACCATGCTCACCTCAGATTTCTTTTTCCTTTCAGCACTGCGCCCATCCCACCCCAGGCAGCTGATACATAGGTGGTTGCCTATGGCTGGTGGTGGGAGAGAGCATGGGGCCGACCCTTGAACACCGCAGTCGGTTCAGTGTGTTTTATCGTGTATAGCGGCTGTCTGCGGACTGAGAGTGTGATGTGGTCTGTGTGGTGCTCCCTGTCGGGAGCCTACCTAGCCAGACGTGCTGTTGGTACGCCTGTTGAGTGGTTGTCACGCCAGCCGTCTGCACTATCCCACACCTCTTGCCTTCTTGACTCTGTCCTGGAAACCTGAATCCGGCGGGGGAGCGGTCAGTTAGTGAGGCAGACGTTCCGCAAGACCACCTCACTGCATAAATTGTGGAAGTCAAGACGGGTTCCAACTCGTTGAAGCTTGTAATGGATAGCATTGAAATCGATGGTCCAAATATCGTGTGGGCATGTCTGATGAGTAGACTTAAAACATAATCGGTAAATGTCTCATTCAGAGGGCTTTACTGCAAACGCATTACGTGCCCTATATTATTTGGCAATGATGGCTGTAGGTAACCTATTTCAGTTTCATAAAGTCCTAAATATTTACAAGTAATCTGTGTCCTTGCCCAAATGAGCAGCTGGATACATGTGTGTACATTTGGATGACTTTCTTTAAAGGCATAAATCATACAAAGCTGGATCATCGCTTTCAGAAATAAAGCAATTATGACACCGGGTTTGTGGAACCATGTAATTTACGCACATGCAAACTGTTAGGTGGATCAAACAATTTAGACGCCCTCGGCTAAATATTCTGTAATACTTAATGTGATACGCAGTGCAAAAACAAGTTTTAAAAATACATTTCTTAATAAAAGCGGCAATTTGACCAATCGTTTTAGGTGACAATTATTTAAGATTTAACTTTCCACAAAAGCTGCATTCTATGTGATACCTCAGATAACGATGTCGAACAATTGTACGTTTCTGTAAAGCCATATGACTGAGCGCCTGTTCACTACCTGACTTTAATATAGGCTATGACTGCAATTATAAAAAATCTAAGCTCTCTGAAGGGAAAAACATATAGGTTCTTCAAAAGCATGATATGTTGCGAAAAGTATGCAAACAATCTTTGTTTCGGGCATTGGGAAAACCGTCAGTAGAATCTTTGCACCTTTTCTTTACGCATTTTTGTCGCGTTCATTTGTGTTATTTTTGGGACAAGAAATCAATAATTATATCCTAAACATGTCATGTTGTTTAACCTTAAAGTAAGCATATTAAATGCATGGTTATAGCAAAAGAGCTCGCAAAACCAGCCCTACATTCGAAAGAAATGTCAAAATATTAAAAATAATTCCAAATAGGAACTTTCCTACGACTCGGGGTTCAAGATAATTGTCTTACTCATTGCAAAAATTTCGTCTTTTTTAAATCTTTATGCAATATTTTTCAGATGTACAAGCTCGACAAAGTTTGGTAGAAAATAAAGTATTTTATACTCTCATCTGTTGTTGAACATTTTTGGCAATAGTAGCTTGAATAGTTAAAGTAGTGCATCTCATAAACCCCTAGTCCCAGCATTTGGGTCTATGGAAACGGTTGTTATAGGGGTCTCATGGTGGGGAATTAGAACAGGCAGTAAAATATACTTTAACAACCGATGTATGCATGTCTATTTAATTTTATTTAGAAATGTTATCGTATTATATCTGCAAATTTGCCTAATCTGTATTGTCGTTTAACGTATTGCGGGAAAACCCGATTATCAAAATGCAGGTTTCTTGAAATTACTGAAACAATATAAACCGTGGTACAAAGATCGTCTACGTTAACTTACCGCAGGTCTATCTAACCGCTCTGGAGTTAGATAAATATAGTCCGCCGAGAGAATTGCCGAGCACACCTTCAATTAACATGCAAAAAAACTTTCTCCCAGTGGCCGTGGGATACAAATTCAATTATATTTTGCACTTTAATCTCACTTTTACAATTCTCCTTCACTGTCTATCCTATATAGCCAACCCAAAACGCCTATAAGCACGGCTTTTGTAGGAACAAATCAGAAAACTGGATGTTAACGAGGTGCATAACTTAAAATACCTTTCCCAGCGTTTTATAATATTCTTAATGCAGGCATTTGAGAACGTCCTCCATCCAATCCAGTGAACGCAGTAGTGTAAAAGGAGGGTAACTGACGGGTGCCTAATAATTAAAATAAATAAATAATGGCATTGGATTCATTGAAGTTTTTGTGTGATTCGTCATTCAAAAATACATTGAAATATGACCAACCTTTTTTCCTGAGATACAGTAGCATTTAGCAATGGTCAAATTAAATAAAAAATCGCCATCGGCACGAGGACCTTATTTGATATGTCAATCAAACCTTGCGATTTGAACACCAGTTACCTTGAATTGTAATCACACTGATTTGCACTGATTATCTACTCAAAATATGCCTTTGGCTTAGACGCAAAACATCGTGAATACTAATTTTGGCCTAAAACCATACGAGTCAGTTGGCGTGTTTTTACTGAAACCAAAAGCAGTAAACTGGTCATCCGTCATTAAACATTGTGCAAGGCTTTAAGCAATTCTTTGGCCCTTAATGACAAGAAGGTGTTAACTGGGAAAAATAACTCCCATGTGTGCAATGAAGTAGGGATTAGCATGATAGATACGCCATAATTTAGCCACAACGCATAAAGCGCAGTGGCGCTGTGATCATAAACTCCCTGTTGTTACCATCGCCACTGTAAAAGCGCGCCAAGTCGTTAGAACAAAGAGATTTGAAATACCTGACAAAATCCGTGCAAGCACTGATACAAATTTGTTTAAAAAACTCTCGGCAATTTTTTAACACGGTAAAATAATTATACTACAAAAATCTATGCACAGACTGTTTACATGTGCGGTATTCTCTTCCCATTCATGTGCTTTGCCTGTTAAAGAAGTAATCCATCATGAACTCTTTCACATTTGAAGAAACAATGGAAACATTATTGGGTGACAAACTTCAAGGAAGGCACATCCGACGTCTATTGCTTAGCTATTCCCATGTTACTATGTTAAGTGAGTGACTTACATTAAACGCTAATGAGAACAGCCGTATGCTTCGATCATCGCGTACATTTAAAAAATTAATTTCTACAAATTGCAGAAAGCTCTCTGAATACTGCATCCATTTAGAACCTTTTGGGAAACAAGTTAATAGAGTTCATATAAATATAAACATATGTGTGTATGTATATATGTATGCATGAAGAATACGTTTATGGAGGCAGTTTTGATATAAAATGGTGACATAAACGATGACAGAACTTTTTAATTTCTTTAAAAAATACAACTGGATTGAGTAAATCTCTCCAATCACCATAGAGTACCTCCAGTCAAGAATAAGCACTTTCTTGATAACATTTGTGATATGATAGTAAGAGACCTTTGTCAAGTTTGCAAATTAAAACTATCGAATAATATAAAGTCGATACATAAAAATGACTGATTCAATCAGAGGGCATAAAAATAGACGTGCATAAAACCGCTTGCTTTTTTCATTTTCCCAGAATCTAATGGAATAAAATGGAGCAAGTCATTGGGAATTGAGCATTTTTTGGATTTAGCCGGAACTAAAAATAAATGCATGAGCCAAAAATCAATTGGAGGCAGCGGTAAACTTGGATAATAGTCATGAGCTTCTAACTTGCAGCCAGTTGGATTCATATGTTGAATTGTGTACAATAAGGACGACACAGGAATGGCCATTGACCGGTAATGGACGCAGTTTATCGGTATTATTCAGCTGGCTTTTCATTTCATAGATCAGGAAATGCTGCTTTTATTGAGTCATATTCTGTTGCCCTGCCTTTAAGAAAATTCCCTGTACATTTAAAACCTTCAAATGTATCAGTTCTTATTATTAATAAATGTGGCCATGTGCTCGTTTGCTTTTCCTGAATACTATAAGGTGTTCTTTTGATGTAATATTTGCAGACAGTGGGCGCATGGGACGAAATTACTCGCAAGTTTTGGTACTTAACTCAAACCTTACAGAACCGCCAAGAAGGACATTCACTTAGGCATATCAAATGATACCCAAAAAAACGTTCCGATAAACATCACAGATAATAGATGTAACAATTGGTACGATATGCAAACACGTTCAAATTTAAAATACCTAAATTCAATGGTTCAACGGGGTTTTGTGTGAAAAAAAGCATAGTGTATAAGCCTTTATGTTGCTGAGAAAGATCACGAGTATTTTGCATCATAAATTGCAGTTAATTTGCTTTATCGCATGGGTATAGAATAAATATGGCATGGTCTACTGAGAACTGACCCCAAATTAACTAATCACTCCATCAGAATCGTTCAGAATATCAAGGCTCATAGGTCAGCATGATGTATTTCTACGTGACCTGTTAATTGTGACTTACGATGACACTTAATTAGATGGTGTTAGCACATGATAAATGAGGTGCATGTTGTTAATTAGAGGCTAGCAGTAATTTTGCTGCTTCGATTCAGCGTATAACTCATGAAAAACTCCAGCCTTTCAATTCGTTCAACAAAGTTCACCTTGTGAAACCTGATTCTATGCGGTTATTAAAGTATTGTTAAATTGAAAACATGGGTGAACATAATACATTTCACTTTCAACAGCATAATTGCAAAACGTAAACCGACAAAAAGCCACGTCTTCTAGGGCAATAAATTTGGATAATTTCCAAAATACATCGAAGACCACCAGGTTTTCGTCAAACTCCAACATCTATCCAAGTTCGAGGAAAAAAAGGTACAGTAACGTATAATGTAATTACGAGACTTTCACCAAGTTGCTTTTTAATCTTCTAAACTATAAGGAGAGGAGAGTCCGATTTGTATACAGTATTATGCAGCATTTGATTTAGGACAGAAACGACAGAAAATGCTTTGATAACTTAAACACCTTATGCCTTTTCTTTTAGTTCCATGTACTCTGCATCGCCTTTGCGGGGGTCCGTTTTTTTCACACGAAGCCTGGTATTTTAAACCTTTATCTTCTACGTAGTTTTTTTTCTCTGGTGGCTTTCTAGCATGCAATGTTGTTGGGAAATTTCGGGCCAGCCACCGTCTAACTAATTTTCTTTCGGTCTAAGTTTGCTTTCAAGGAACCTTGTTTTTCCAAAACTGCGTAAACCTTTGTCTTTTTGCTTTCAAAAATGTATACATTTATTTCTGCAACAAATACACTATTTAGTTATACTTCTTTAAACAGCGTGTTGTAATCAAAATGTGCCAATAATCTTCAATATCAGTGAGAAAACTGCCTAATAATTTCCTTATATTTGATCAAGCAAATTACTTTGGTGTGTGACATTTGTCCTCCACTATTATTCTTTATTCAAATATCCTGCAATTTATGTATTCGTTTATACTTGTAGATGTGGTTGCACTCCTTTAAATTTGATTTTTGAAGTTTAACATGCATGAGAAGGACCTGCAGTATCGCAAAAGAAAAATCTAAGTTATAGATGTATTCAGAGTTGACAATTGTCTTGTTTATCAATCTGAATTAGGCAAAATAATGTACGAAGTTGCCGAGACACCTAAATAAACTGAAGCTTTTTCAGCATAGAAGCATAAAAAGCATGGAAAAATAAAAGGAATGTTCCGCCATGTTACAGCTATGGGTAGTAAAAGCCAAAAAAGCAAACAAAAAGTTTCCTATTCTGGCATTAAGATATCGATTGAGGCTGACAGAAAAGAGGAAATATGTTCAGTAAGACAGCAGCGACGACCGAAATAATTTTAATCCTTGGCTATCTGGTAGATGGTTTCTTTGTTGCAGTCACATAAACGTGTGGCTAGAAAGCTTCTACCCCTATCGCTGGTTCGTCCGAATGCACTTTGGCTATCGTTGCAAACTTATTATGACAGAAGTAATAATAATGGGAAACGTCATCAGGGACCACAAAAATGAGCAGATGAGTATTTTATTTTAGGAATATTTTCGTCTGTGTTCTTCAGCTGCCCATGGCGTCCTATTCAGCCTTCTTCAATTTAAGCTCCAAAATTAAGAATCTTTTTAGTGCGCATTGCCATTGTTGTTTGCCCACAAACACATTGCATGTTTTCATGTTGATAAACATTTTTATTCAAACTCGACTGATGCTAGTCGAAAGCGCCATAAGTATAATACAGTTCTGAATGCTAAGTTTATTCGAAAGAGAACCTAGAGCAGCGTCATTACACTAAAAGGAAACCGCTTTATTACAATTTTTGTTTATTACTGGCAAGAACCAATTAGTCCACCCGTAGTTCTCAACTGCACAGTGTGTTCTGGTTGAAGGAATACCTGAACAATAAATAGTAAACTTCGTAAAATCAGCTTTCAAATTTATGAATTTAATGGGATGCAGCCTGAAAGGGGAAAATTAAGTTACAAAATATCTGCTTATTTTATCCTCATACTTAACCGTAATCTGCAGAATACATCTAAAATTCCTGAATTTGGTGATTAGCGTAGGCTATAGTGTAGTTAACACGACTATGACACTATTCACGTGTTAACGTTTATCGTTGAGGTCCATATTGTACACTGCCTACAGAAGGTTGCAAAGCGACCCGAACATGTTCTAGTGGCATCAGGAACATGGATTTTATTTACGGTTTAAAATCTGCAATGGTAATGACTAATTTCAATCATAAAGAAAAGTAACCAGCAAGTACGGTTAAGCCAATCCATCAAAAGCCATGCTAGAGTAGCAAATTTGAATAAATTGGAAAACGCGCATCCAAAGAAATTTTAATTTGGAGAAGAAGATGTTCTTTGGGATATAACGTACTTGTAATTAGTTGTATCCCAAAGAAAATCTTATTCAAAAAAGTACCAAAATTTACATGTGCGGACTTACATACTTACATCACACTCAACACAGTCTAGGGATTGAAACACGCACAACACATTTAATCACATCAAGAATGTTAAAATGAACTGCAGTGCACAACCTGCTTTCCATAAGGCTTACTGAATGGCAGAGCCAACAAAAACAACAAAATAAATTGGCAATCCTGTCTCTAGAGGTCCTTCAAACAGTTTTGGTAACACATTTAAACGAGGTGTGGCTGGCAATTGGGAACATAACCCACCGCAGTCTACCTTGCTGCGTTAATAATTAAACTAGGTCTGCTTTTTTTGGGACTTCGATCGACTGACCTAAAAATGTTACAGCAATGCCAGTATGATGAAACAAAATCCAAAAAACTTGAAGCATTTGCGCTCAGTTTCTAAAAACCTCTTGTGATCACATACCTTATCAGTCTTAGGATTTCAGTAAGCAAAAAGAAGACCTACCTTTACGGTAGAATGAGGATTTTTTAATGCAGAGTTCGATACCGTTTGCTCAGGATGAGGAAACTATAGACTAGATGATTGAAGCTTTGACACATTTAGTTTAATGGATAGAAAACAATATATCCACTTACTATATCAGGGTGTCAGTCATGTCATATTTCTTGCGGGTTAATGTTCTACTTTTGGGAGATATCATTTTATCAGTTTTATACGAATCCTTGCATAGTTAATTTTTGAAACAGATCAATAACTGTTATAATAAACCTACATTGAGATTAATTATAGATACCCACAGTAAAACTTTTGTCCAAATGTCTAGATGTTTTGCGTCCGCTTTGTGCCGTTGCATGACGCATGGCCAAGACATTTTGTTCATCAATGAGTCTGAAGCATTCCCAGATTGATATTCCACAAGAATTATAATGAATCTCAAAACCTCACCTCAAGGGCCGACAGTATTGCTTTCTCTTTAAACAACAACCTATGAGCTATTGATATTAGAGGAAAGTTGAGGAAATAAATAAAATACTATAAAAGTGCACGCACTGGTGATTGTGGGGGCCACATTTACTATGACGCTGCCTATTTTGGAGTGTTTTATTCTTTTATGCAGAAACCTAGGGATTTCGCTAACCCTCACTTTGCCACATATACAATACACCAAGAAAAGAGGTACTATCGGAAATAAGTTAAATTTACTCAATGAATTTTCCCCGTTGGATCCCCAGTTTGTCGTCAAACATTAGAAGATGTACAACGACCAATTACGATTTCAAGTGTAAGTATAATTATACAGTCATCTGGTGTGAACGCTAATTAGCAGCTCCAATTTGCGTCAGGCCATGGTGAACAAAATTAGTTGTCGTAATAACATAATTGCAAATTGGCAAACATAATTTGCATCACTCCCGGTGGAAAATTAATCGTCATCTGGTGTAGGTGCTGACAGGCAGTTGCGGTTCACGTTGGTCCGTAGTGATTGGCTGTCGTGTCTTCAATCTTTCTATGCGATGTTTGTTTACACCATCCAAATCTAGATGTCAGTGGATGCATGAATAAATGGAGGACGTTAATTCAAGAAATTCTTGACGTTTTCAGAGGGACAAACTCCGACAAGAAGTGTTTTTTTCCACGCAGTGTTTCCTGTAACAAGGCAATGCACAGCCACTTCCGACAAAGGGTCACGTTTCTACACTGCCTATTGGTGCTCGTGGATGTGTGTAGGGACGGATTTTCCTGTTTGGCCACAATATACGGTATGACAAGCTTCTTGTAGATGTTTTCTTTCTTCTCGAGATAGCCAACCGTATCCTGTAAGTGTACAACGTGCGTGCGTACAGTATCCATCGGTATGTGCGGCACTTTCCTTTTGTATTTCGGCAAGTGCATTTCAATGAGTTCAGATACATTCCTTATATGAGGAAGGATTCGCCATGTATTTGTTTTGGCACCTGGGTGAAACTGTTTCCTTTTTTGGGTTGTCTTTATTTTATGCATCAGTGTATAAAATAACTAAGGTAAACATTGCGGGAACGTACTTACGAACTAAGCAACTAATGAAAATATTATCAGACTTTTCGCAGACAAAAGAGGCTTTACTGTTATCTGAAACAAATCAGACTACAGGCAGAAGATACTGTTATTATTAGAAGCTATCTCAACCTAAAAGCCACTTACCAGAGATTCTACCAAGTGCTGAAATGTCTTAAAGGGATAAAACTACTGGTAGGATCAATCGCAAAATCCCTGAAACCATCGAAAGCAACCATCACGAACATTTTTGGAGTACCCGGAGTTCCCAAACCAAAAGTTCCCCTGAGACCAATAAAATAAGTAGTCGGTCCACCGAACTACAAACTCTCTGTGTGGCTTTTCCATCTACTCCATGCACATAGTAGGGATTGTGAAACTTCCATTAAGAACACAACGGAGTTTCTACTGAAGTCAAAGGGGATCATAATCTTCGACGGTGAGATAAAGGCCTATTTGGACTTCGTTGCCCAGTTCACCCTGATAACACTTGGTGTAGCACAACAATGCACAGATGTAGTCATAAAGACCTACAAAAATAAGGTTTCTGCAGCTGTCTTGCTTGAACTCGCAGGTCTTTGCCAGAAGAACCAAACTTTTATTTAACTGCCAGTAATATCAACAGTTAAAGGAGGTCCAATGCATTCCCTCGATATAGCAACCAACTTTGCGTGAAAAAAAAACACTTATTGTCGGCGTTTACCCCTCCAAAAGTGTCAAGAATTTATTGATCTATGCACGCTGATGATGCATGCATCCACTGACATCTAGAGTTGGATGGTGTAAACAAACATCTCATAGAAACATTGAAGACACGAAACCCGATCACTACGGACCAACGTGAACCGCAACTGCTTGTCAGCACCTACACCAGATGACGCTTAATTTTCCACCTGAAGTGATGCAAATTATGGTTGCCAATTATCAAATACGTTATTACGACTACTAATTTTGTTCACCATGGACTGACGCAAATTGGAGCTGCTAATTAGCGTTCACACCAGATGACTGTATAATTATATCAACACTTGAAATCGTAATTGGGAGTTGTACATCATCTCATGTTTGACGATGACCTGGGGAACCAGCGTTAAAAATTGACTGAATTAATTTGTTTTATTTTGTTATAGGAGTATTCTGGCAGACACTTGGCGTACTGTGAGATAGCTATTTCGGGCTATTTGACCTCATCAGCCACTGACAGCTAACTCTAGTATAGCAGCTAAAATTGCCGACGCATTCGAGTTTTTAACTCGCGCCTTGCCGGCCAGTGGCAGACTTCCTAACCATTGAGCCATCGAGCTCGGTGTCTAGTTGGTTGTTAATCGGGAGTATATATTATTTGTTTGTGCAACAAAGAAAAGATTGGTGCAAAAACAAATAATTTATTTAATTTTCCGTATAACGTCTTTTCTTGAAATTGCATTTCATAAAATGCCTATCTTCGAATATATACGATATATAGATCGGGTTCATCTTGTTCCGAAGAAGAGGAAAAAGAGGGAGCGGTTTTGCGTCCAAATTATATTTGAACTGATGTTTCGGTACTCTTCTCGCCTTCATCGTCAGTGTTCTGTGCTTACTTCTCCGCGGGCCTACGGAACGAGAACTGACAAAGAATATGGGGACCGGAATGGTCATTTTTTACTTGTTAGCCGTCACCTGTCAGTCATACACAATCTAGGGTGTAGGTGTTCACCTCAAACACTTATCCTGTCAGCTTTATAGAACGCACCAGACCAACGAAGCCATCTACACGACCAGCAGCAAAAAACCCGGGAGTGTGGCGCAAACGCTTTTCATCAAATATCTTTGAATTTATAAATCCAGTCAAAATCAATGATAAAAATGCATACTACTTGAGTAGCCACTTATTACAGCGCATACTATTTTGTTAGCCGCTAGAAGGAAGCTTGCTAAAATGATTGCATCCCAGCGTGAATGAAATGACTTTAGAATAGCCTACATGATTCTCAGTATTACAGCCTCCCTAAATGCCGATTATCGAGAGCGTATCAATTTTTCGCATATTTCGACGTGAGACACAAATTCTTAAACGTACTGTACATATAGTTCTGATGAATTTTGCAAATTAGTACCAAAAATTTTTATTAAATACCTTTAGACATCATTAAGAGGCAGCATAAAAGATAATGAATGAGTTCTTGTTGGTAATTTTATAATGAAGACCTTTACCAAAACAATTCATCGAGATAATGGCGAAATGGTAAATAGTGCTGTTTATAATTCTTTTATTATGTGAAAATCGCTCTGGAGGGCAATTTCATTTCCGTCCAGAGATCTACGTTATTCCGAATTTATGGTCCTTATCATAAGCATCAGCTAATTCGTGTGATTACTTAAGGCAAGTAAACATCGAATTGACTTCACTCACTGACTGCTTCTCTGGGGCAAAATATAAAATCCGAGCAGATATTTTGGCGAATTTGATATCACTCAGCTCTGATATGAGTATCTTTCAAATAAAACCCGGAATAATGTGTCTTGAAGACTAATGGAAACTCGAATATTATCTCCTAATTAAATGTAAAAGTTAATGCCATTTAACTTTCCTATGTTAATTAAATGGCTTGTAATACGAAATTAATAGTCCTTTAGGACACACTATGCACCTAATAAATTTTGGTTGACTGCGACTCCTAGAAAAAACCTTATGACAATTTACATCGCGTTTTAATTTTATCGTTTTTCATTGCACAACCATGAATTCTGGTTACTTTATTGATCGACAGAATTTATTCAGAATATTCACCAACCGGGCTTCCTAGGGAATGCTAATATGTACAGATATGTTGTCATTCATTCACATGAAAAGCATTCGTGACGAGTGTTACGCTCTTTCTTATATACAAAAATTCCTTTGGGAATTTTATCTCTAGGAGAAGATACGCACATGCTTTTTTCCGAATCTCGAACAGACGCTCACGTATGCAAACTAAGAAGCCTTCGAAAAATAACTCATTTGTTGCAAAATGTTCTACGTGCCAGAGTAAGAGCCAGTCAGACCGCAGAAATCCGGCCTGCTATATTTTTTAAAAAGGGAACAAGTAGACTTCTCCCCTTGCATGTTAGTCTTTTAAACCCACACACAACCGATCAATGCTTGCAGACATCTGTCATCTACTCCACTGCCCAGGCCTACAATGTTTGGCGGATACGAAACTGGCAAATTTAGTGCAGGGCATGTGTAGGTCAGACTACCTACTGCACATTATAATTACACGAAACAAAGACTGGCTTGTTTTCTTCTTGGTATCTAGATCCCCGAACCAACTCAGCGGAAGTAAAGGTAGCTTCAGAAAATGAAACATGATATCATTAACGCCAACGATTATTGTGAAGAATACTAGATAAACTATATCTTTGTTAAATTTTGAACATTGGCCGCAGAAAAGGTGGAGCTGCATTAAGCTCATTAACTTTCAATCAATTTATTCACTTATCCCAAGCAACTTTGATTAATACGACATACTGACTTATCTGCAGCGTAGAAGGCACAAAACATGTTACTTTTATTAAGCAAGTAGAGCATTCACTGCTCGATATCTGCTTATTTTTTTATAAGTCTTTCCTTTTTATTTTTTTCTGCGCATTTCTACACCTAATTGTGGCAGAAAATACAAGGGGTAAAGAAAATTGAAGTATCGGCATACCAAGTGATATATTGTAGTTACAATGAAGTCCTTTGGGGAAGAATAATTTTTATTGCGTGAATTTTTGAGTCTGGTTTCCCAGCTCATCGTCAGACAAATGAGACGTATGTGAAAGCATTTAACTAACACAAGATTTTACGGTAAGTCATAGTGTAGAAAAATGATTGCCCCCCATCGTTATTAATATAGGTAGCACAGTATGGAATACCTAAAAAAAGTTATTTGCCTAGGGAATTTTCTTATGGGAGTATGCATTAGAGTTAGATAGAAAAGCAAGATTTCGTTCTTCAATACGATTTCATTATCGCCAAACACAACAGGAGTAATACTACCTACTCGGATAATTTTACATTAAACAGATTACTTATGGTATTCCTACATCATAAGTAGTGGTTGGAGGCTGTTGGTTGGCAGGAGGTGGTTGCTATCAGAATGCACTGAGACCAAATGCACTTTAAAATGTGTGTTTATACATAAAACATGCTTATTTTTTGTCTTGTTAGCTAGTCCTTAATTAAATTCCCAAAAACTTTATTTACGTTGTAGAGGTAAAACTTTCAGAAACCCACAAGACCGAAAAAATCAAAGATTGAATGAATTCATTGGAAAGTAACCATTGACATGAGCCGATGAGATATGCTGATGGATTGGATTTGTATGACTGCCTGTGTGTTTATGCTTGCAAATGTTTCGGAAGGCACTCAATTGACAGTGAGTTTTTTTAGGCTGGTAATGTGTTTGATGTCCGTACGAGCACATTTCTTGGGACAAGACTAGTCGAGATAATTAAATACTAAGGGCCCATGTACTTTACCTAAATGCTGCTGCAATTGTACTTGGATAAGTCATAAGGTAAGAGCAACTGCACATTGATTCTGCAGTCACAAATATATTTCTTTGAAGTTTGATATTTCAAATCAAACAAAATTTTAATTTCGTCCCAAAGTGCATTTACAGATTTTCTCACTTGTGACTCCAGTGACGGTAAGAATACAGAAACCGAAACAATCGAAAGGAGTTTGCGTGTGTCCGGCCTGATTGGGGTCGCTGTAGAACTTGGCTTTAACACTGCTTATTTTATTAGAAATAAATTTAAGGTAAGACCCCGAAAGGAAAAAAAGACAACATTCATTTCGCATGAAAAAGATACGGATGTTATTTGCACCTTGCCTAAACCCGAAGTTGGAGTTATTTGTGGACCTAACAAGGTCCGCTAAGGAGGCGGATGACAGGATTCGTACGCATATTAGGCAAAACGCTGAAAATCTTATCTGACGGGATAGCGTACCTGCCTCAGTAAGATAAGGTTATACAAGGTCGATTAACCAATGCATCGGTGGGTGATGGACATTATTAATGGCGAGTATGTGGCACCCCATGCGCTATAATCATATAAGTCATTTGTACTAGGAAATACAAATCATCTAGTATGGTCATTTTCCTTGTAGATATCAGGATAAAAAGTTAACATTTTTATCAATTAGTAAGTGAGAAATTTATTATTCTGGTGAATACATTGGACCATTAAAATTATCGAAGAAAGCCAGGGGGACCGAAATGGACATTTTTGAGTCATCTTTCTTTGTTTGTAAGCCATACATAAACTCTCGCAGTTTACTGCCGCAAACCCGAATCCAAGACCTTTTGCTATGACACCCCACGCTCTAATCTATTGGACTCTCTGTTCGTCATGTTGCCGAGTCAGACCGTGAATATTAACATTGTTTGATGATTATCGCTAGCAATTGACATGATTAAGGCCTACTATCGGTCCACAACCACATTACTTTTGGTCCACAACAATACCTCCCAACCGTTCAATTTCCGCTCTGGTTTCCAATAGGGCTGCGTTTTGTTGCCCATTCTGCTAAACTAAGTCACTGACTAGATTTTTGGTAAGGGCCTACATGAAAAAGACGGCGTTAAGCTTGTGCCGTACGACAGCTAACTGATCCCTACTATGCCGATGATATTGCGCTGCTAGCGTCAAGCTTTCATGTTCTACAGTCTGTAGTGTCGCGGATAAATGAGATTACTATGTAAGTTGGCATATCCATAAATTCTGAAAAGACGACGTTTTTCTTGAGTTACATCCCTGAACAGGAGAAACCACCCCTGAGGGTTAATGACCGTCAAATTGAAGAAACAGACAGCTTTCAATACCACGGGCGAGGCTGCTACCTAATGGGTAGAAAAAGGACAACATTGTCTCCCGTAGCGATGCTGCTCGCTGGGTTTTCTAAATCCTTCGAAAGTGCCTATAGATCCGACGCGGCATCTCCATCGCCACAAAGATTCGTTTATAACATGAATTTATCCAGTCAGTCCCCCTCTATGGATATGAGTGCTGGGCTGTGCGCACTAAAGATGAGCCAAGACTGGAGATCGTTGACCACAGATGCTCGATGACCATCCGGCCAGTTAAGTATTGCGACCTCATCTCGAATGAGACGGTCTGCACCCACTGCGATCGTATTGCGAGGATATCTCAAGCTATTCAAGAAAGGCAACTTAGGCGGTTTGGAAACGTTCTCCGTCGTCCGCCACACTAGGTTAGCTATGCTGCCCTTGATCCGGTGCCGCGGCTTATCTGGAGGCATCGAAGATGAGGACAACTAAATACTTGGCTCGACCCCTTCCGTAAAGACATGGAAGAGGTTCTTGGACCTTCTACCTTCGTTCTTCGTTCTTCGTCACTGGAGAAGAGACTGGGTGGACCTCTCCATATCCGCTGTCACCAATCGTCACGCATGGAGAGGTACCTCACTTGACATCACTGAGGCCAGCTAGATCGGGCACGATCACAACCGTAACAAGTACAAGTTAGCTAGCAATATTCATCAGCCTATAATACGAGCCACTGTGCGGCTGTTGTCAGGGCTCTAGAGATAATAGGGGAGTCCTGTAGCTGATCGATGAACTTCATCCACTAATATCACTGTTCCCAATGTAAAATCCACAAAAGAGCGGGCTCGTGGCTCAGAGCGTTAAAACGCTGGATTTCCACCCTAAAATACGTGGTTTTTTTCTCGCGTGGTGTGCCACTTATGTTTGGGTTTGGCCGACTGATGATGACTATTGAGTCAGTAATGGCCATTTCTGCCTCCCTTTTCTATTTTAGTAGTGTTCAGATGATTATAGTACTAGCTAATAGACTGCGCCTCGAAGCATAAGGAAATAAATGAGTCCTGAAAAGGATCAGTGAGTATTGATCAGCCAATAGCAGATCATGCTTGGTGACCATGCCTGTATCTCATGTCTGAACATATGTAAAAACAGAGGGAAATTCACAAAGATTGTTTTTGGTTTAAAAATGATTTTTGCTCTTCATGTAGGAAAAACTAAGTTCAAAGAAAATTATCACAGAATTTATAAAATGTCTATATCCATCCAACAATGATTTTCAGAACACGCTGATAACTAAAACTACGGTGACGTTTTTTAACATGAATATCGCAATTACCGTAAATATTTCTGATAGTGTGCAATCCTAATACATGGGAATGTACATTCTTTTCAACCAAAACGTGGTTTCTAACTTGAATATATGTCATCTGAATTACCTAGTAACTCCTTTTAAGGTTGCTGCGATAACACGCTATTACAAATTTAGTGGGCTTATAAGAACAGTCCGTAGGCACAGTTAACGCAATTCGCCAAAGGTAAAACAGCAAAATGAATCCGTATGAAAATGTATGAGCACTATGGTTGGGTAAATAAATTCTTATGGAGAAAAAATAGTCAGTTCTTTGTATTTTACCTCATAACTAAGCACCATAAGCTCTCTCAGCGGTCTTTTAAACTTAATTAATTTTCAAAACAATTTTATAAAATCTTCAACTGAGCAGAAAAATAGTAATTGCAGTTCTTTATTCCGGATGTGTGTGGCGTTCATATACTTTAATTCGCGCGTTTCTTCCACAAAAAGTATTGCTGGTTACATAAACTATAGACTTGCTGAAAAAAACCTTAGCTTGAAGTCCTTATATTATCGCTGATGCCTAGTCAATTGCTTTGTGACTGTTTGTATTATACCTGCCGGCGAGTCATCAATTCCCCGTCATCAGTGTCGTGGTTCTGTAGACGATTCTATCGTCTGTATTTTGAGTATGTCGAAAAGTGCTCAAATTAATTTGACCAGCCAACTGCTCTCACCACAAATCACCCTTAAAACGTTCATAAAGCAAAAACTGCTTCCCAGGGATCTTATTGTGACTTTTGTTGCCATCTGATCCTGCAAACTATTGTTATCTTCTATTTAAAAAATGCCACTATTTCCAGCTATAAATTCTTTTATGCAAATTGACATAATATCATGGTATAGATACCGCATTCAAGCTCACAAAATGTCGGAAGGCAAAATAATTTTACATTTTTGTCAGCCACACGGTGGCTGTTTTATGTTGCAGAAAAACACAACCAGTCCGTTCCGATAAGAACATACGAAAAACATTTCAAACATATTTGGCAACTTAAAATACACCACAGACCGTTATATTTTGCTCTCAGTTATACTGGTTAATTTTAATTACGCTTCAACACGCCTTTTTCTCAACCAATATGCAATATTAATCACGAGGATCAACGTGTTTTAAATTAGGTAAGACATATACGCATAAGCAGGTCCTATGCTTAAATTATAAGTAGATTTTACTCTAGGACATAATGCCTTACAGTGATCTTTAAGTAAACAGCCAAAAAACCTGCTAATTTGCATCCGCATTTTTATACTTGATTAAACAAAAATTTTTTCAAACTACTTGTTATCTAGCTCATAATTCGGCTTGAAATCCTGAAAGTTAATCGGAAAGGGCTATTTTACCAAATTGATGGTCGCTACTGCTAAGGCTGCTCCAAGCCCAAAATAATTATACCTTTCTTCCGAATTGCATTTTGAGAAGAGTTTTGTTAGGACGTTGAATGACGGTAGAAAAAAAGATCTCTATCGTGGAGAATGCGCCGACGATTTTTTGTTAGGGCAAGGAGAATGTGGCAACTTTCAGTTAAGTGAGATAAGATGGTCTTCCTTATTAAAATCGTGCGAAATGCCAGAGCATGGATGCAAACATAAGTCGACTTAATAGAATATTACAACATTAATATAGTTAAGCGCTTGGTGATATCGTTTCTATGTATTTTTTACAATTTTTCAATACTGAAAGGAAGATTGCTTTTATAGAAGTACAATTATCACGGATATCAGTATAAAAATCGTATTTATTTATGCTTTTTATCTTTATTTTCTCTAATTATTATCGACAAACAGGACAGATATCCACTTTAAAAGTATTTAATAGTATTGTTTGGAAATTGGGAAGTTTTTTTCTATTATTTCAGTACAATTTAATGATTTTCTTTCGAAATAAATTGCAAAGCATGTCCTCTAAAACTTTGAAATCTTCTTGGCAACAGTTTCGTGAAATGCAACCTGCTTTTGTCAAATGCATCACTGAGAGTATTGCTATTAAACTGCTTTTTAAATTCCACAACGGTCACAATCACTTTGGCAACTTTATTGCTCATTTGAAAGGCGACGTAATTTTTATAAACAAATTGTTGAAAACACGAGCATCTGAATAAAAGAGACCAGCAATATGTGTTTTTTACTCATCATGTTTAATTCTTAACGTGTTTTATTAGTAGCATGCTTTGTCTTATGATTTAATGCAGCCAGTCCCTATAAAAAAACCTTTATTTTAAATTAGGGTGGTCAAGTATTTTACCTTTAGGTTTCTCGGATGATACGGATGTTCAGAAAGTTTTTAATTTACATCGTTTGGACCAAGGCGCGAGTCAACACCTAAAAAGTGCGATACTTTTTATCTTTAAGCTGAATAACCTTCGCGCATTTGGAGCTTATGTAGAATTTGGTTTTTGCAGTTATGGCAAGATTAATGTTCATCTGTTGACTTTTAAAAACCTCATAATTAACCTCGAGAGGGTGTACTTATTATTCTTATGTTAACTATTGCAAAGCAAAAAAGACTGCCGTCGCACTTGCTCTGTTCATTTTCCACCCCCACAAAGCCAAAATTATCGTAGCTTGCTGTAAATATAGTGCTTGGCTAAGCTTAATAGCCCATCAATATGGGTTACTCGCAAAATCGTCCCTAACTCCACTTAAGTCCAATTTAGAGGAGCAGGTCTCGGATTAAGAGAAAATAGAGCGTCATTTTGACCAAGCTAGTCTTATGATACTGTCCGCGGTTCCTTATGCCTACGTAAGGTCAAAACAGATACGAATATCTTTAAACCTAATTTTTGCGTCAAGGGACGAACTTGACGCCTTTATTTTTTCGTCACCGGACGTACTTGGTTTAAAAAAGCAAAACGAAACCTTTTGCCGTTTATGTCCATGAAACTTGAGACAGGTGAGGGGACGATCCAACAAGGTTAGGATTTGTCTGCGGATGACACGCATTGACGGACAGCCTAATTACTTTCCTCGATGACTGTCGATTAAACATTGATGCAGTCAAAGATGGCATAATCGAAACATCGCTGGTAATCAGCCTTGGCTTTGGTCTACGACATTTAACCAACGAGGTTTAGAATAGTGTTAATGTGCTTCTTTTACATTAAGATCGGTTTAATTGTTTTGATTATTAAGCAAGTCATAGACGGCTTTATGGCTTATGCGGGAGGTTCTCCACCGCCCCCGAGCCTCAGCTAGATGGCAAACAAGCAGCTGGGGATAGAAAGGCTCAAATGCAACACTCTTGTTGTCAACGCAAAACGCCTGGGGTTGACAAATTTTCGGCAAGCACTGCCTCGCTTTGTATGAAATTTGGCTGATCATCAAGGTAAACTACTTTTTAGAACAGCATTTTAATAGACTTAGAGATGGCGCTCCTTAACATGAAGCTGGAGAGCGGTAAAGGTTCAGCAACTCTAATGCGAACATCAGTCTGGATTTCCAGGTACCACTTTTACTAATATTGCATGGACATGTTGTATATTCCTACTTCATTTTAAACGGATTTTACATTTTTGTTCTGCAAAATGTTCGGTTTTAAAATGCTAGATACCATTTTTATTTAAACAGTGGTAGGAATTTTTAGAAGCCCTGTTGTGGCGTCATAGTGGCCATCCAACAGTTGTCGGTTTCCATTTTCCTTTGCTTTTACAAACGCATATCATACTCATCCTGTTAAATGTTTTGATATTATTCAGAATCCCACCTTCTATTAGAACAGTAAAGCAATTTATAAGTATAGTCATCCTATGAATTAACCTCTTCTGTGGGTGCCATAATAGACTAAATATCTCACTGAACAGTAGCACCTTAATTCTGATCCACAAGGAGGCAGTTATAGTTTGTAGATGACGCTTTTGTGCATTGAGGATGGATTGTTTAAAAGGCTCAGAAGTAGCTGATTGAGAACTCCGGGACCTGCAATTTCTTTCAGAAATGGTTTATTCCACGGGAATTATGCAGCGGCGCCGTTGAGGTAGGTTTTCTATGGTATACCTTTTTGACGAATTTGACAAACTCAGTAATTTGGTCTCAGTCAGCGTATTCGTGGGTATCGCTTAACCCGTTAATCAACCAGGTGCTTTTACTCTGTCCCAGAATCTTCTGGATTTGATCATTATACTAAGATAAACTCACTGAAAAGAATGCTGAAAATGACAAACCGATGCCGCCGCATTTGGTACTTTTACTGAGTACTTGAAAACAAACCCAGTCATACTTCGTAAGGAAAACGCATATACAGAGAAGAGATCTGTAGCAGGAAGCCAACGCCATCCCTTAAAGACAATAAAATATTGTTTGGCAAAAAATGCCCGTTTTTCAAACCTAACTGTTGGAAACAATTAAGAAATCAGTGATATAAAAGTAAAAGGGTGCAAAGAGTATACTCTAAGTGCAAACTTAACAGGAGTATTGCTTTTGTCGGTTACCAGAAATAATCACTCCATTAGCGCTGTTCTCTTCCACTACTATCTTCAAATTGTAAGCGCATTTTTATGTTGTAATGTCCACGGGGAAAAATGAAAAAAACGCATGTAGTTTAAATGCACTAAAAATAATACGTTTTCGGTGTTATGCCGGCAAACTCAGACTTCTGTAGAAGGGAGTTTTATCCACTGAATTTTAAGGTAAAAACCAGCTAGTTTTTTTCTTTTAATGCATTTATTCTGAAGCACAAATAAATACTATGAATGTCGTTTTGCAAAAATTCAGCGAAAGTAAGTATAGAAACATTTTCACCAATGTTCAGCCGCCTAGAAATGCATGAGGCGCACACCTGCTTTTCTAAAAATATAGTGACCTAGAAGTTTCGTGAAACACTTGTGTTGATTAAAAGGTCTGCCAAAAGTCACTTTTTATGATCCATGCAGTGTTCACTAAAAATATTGTTCTGTTGGAGTTTTCTTGATTAAGTCATTGCGAGGAGATTGATTTTCTTAATTTTTTAGACAGTATCATTGCACAGTTCATCATGCTCTGGAGTTTGCGTGCGTTCTTCATTCGTCCATTTGGTATTTACCTCAGGCATGCATAACTTCATATTTCCAGAGGCTGTGATAAAATATCCGGATTGACACCGTATATCTCCCAACCTAATATTCGGTAGGGTTGGCTAACAACGACACACAAGTTAGAACTAACTTAAGATTCGGAAGTCACATTAGGTTCAGGCTATAGGATGTTTTGACTGATTTTACTTGCTGTTAATTTTAAGATAATGAAATCGAACGCTTGCCTTCTTTGAAATGTAATTGGAATTGGTAAAATTTGCTACATTAATTCCTATTCAAGGCAGACGTAACTGCCGTAGAAAGGACGGGTTTCATCTCAAAAACATCGCTCCATTTACACCAATTACGCACCCTCGTTGACTGCTGCTTCCTTCGGAGTTTTTAAAATGTGCCCTTCTCTGGAGTGGCGGCCTAGCAGTTCTTTTCAATAATTTCCCTCAGAACTTATTTTATGTGCACATCTTGTATCTCATTTTCTATTGGAGGTTGAGCAGTTTAGATCCGTAATGCTGATTAGCTCATTTGCGCTTTACCCGATCCACGTGATAAGACAAAACTTGGCATTTTCCTTGTTTAGGCTCTGAATAAATTACTTCATGAACGTTGAGTAAAGTTATCGGAATGAAACCTTTATAAGATTTTATCCAAAGCGCTGACATGCAGATTCAAGCTGAAATATGTTAACTACTACGAAATAACCGTATAATATTCGGAACATACGAAAGCACTGGCAGTACGATACACCCGAGTATTCAGCGTTAGGACAGCACAAGTTGTAGGTAGAAGGCTAAACAGTCATGTTTCGCCGATCTTGTGCCGACACCCGACGCAGCTGTGAGAAATTCGCCTCATCAGTTGGGCCTCAAGCTTTCCCTTGCGTTTTCTGGTACCCAAACTCCAGCTTTCATGCTGTCAAGCTCGGTTTTAAAGAATTCGCATCAATTGAACAAGGCAGTAGGGAACTGAAGTACGTATACCAGAAAACGCCGGGTTTTAGCTAGTACCTGTGCTGTCATCATGATGAAAACGAATTTGTTCTATAATACTCACTGCTTGTCGACAAAGTGTCAATACGACGTGTTTATCCTAGAGCAACTACTGAATTTCAGCTCAAATATTCATATTAACTTTTAGAACGGGTTTAAAGTGATATTTTTGGAAGGATTTACCCCATGGTTGCAAACTGCTTTCATCTGAAATGTAACATGACAGCATGAAGACTGAAGTATATATACCAGAAATCACAAACAGAATTCGAAAGAACCCAGTGATGAGCTGAACCCCACGCAGCTGCGTTAAACAGCCGCATAAGGTCGGTCTGGGATTTTAGCTAGTACTCATTCTAGCAGTCTGGTAAAAAATCAAATATCTCACGTGCGAGGCAGTGGTTCCCTGTGTCGGATAACCAGGCATCTGTCGGGGTGGGAATTGGATTGACCAAGAATATTCAAACCGTTTTTGTCCACAGCATGTCTTTCCTCTGAAATAGGCAGACAACTTCTGGCGTCAACTGGTGCTCACCTTATCGAAATTGCAGGCATCGCTCTTCCTTTTCATCTCACAGTTTCCACTTGTAGTTCTGTGGTTGAGCCTGCAGACCATAGAGAAGTTCACCCAATGAGTGCCATTTCGTTACACTAAATGCAAGGTTTGTCTTCTTAACTATTTGCCACACAGTCTCTAGAGGAGAACGACTATAAAATGCAACCTAGGAGATCCTTTCGTGCATAGTCATTAGATCGACCTTCATATCGTTACTAAGAGTCGCTTTGGTGAATTCGTAAGTCTGAAGAGGACCTGGCGATATAATCCCACAGCTTCCTTTCCAACTACTATCTTGTAGTATTCCAGAGCTTCAACAGGAATTAAGTGACAGCTGAATTTCTGATAAGATTAAGAATCGTTTCGAAAACGCGATAAAACAGTTTATAAGTAAGTCTGATTAACGCCCTTCATATAATTTTTTGACTTATAAACTGTATAATCAAGATATTTTAATCAAAAATTGATTACCTGCCACGGACCGTTTTGCTCAATCTACTTAGGAATTAACCGAGATAAATTTCGTCTCTAGGTTCGGAAAATTCCCAGATATCATTTGCATAACAAGATCAGTTTGGCATCTGTTTTCATTTTATATAATATGTTTGCTTTCTAGATTTCCCGGTTCCTTTCGAGGCAGTAACATAAGCAGTTGGATGGTCAACAAATTATCAAATTTTTCTTATCTGTATTTACAAAACCTCTGATATGTTTTGCTGTTTACTGTTGCCATAAAGCAAGTTCAAAGAACGCGCTACTGATAAATATCGGTGTGCCATTTGTGGACATAGGATAGAAAGGTCAAAATAGACCATCATAATGCTATTTGTCAGAAAGCCATTAGATTTGCTTCCCATGAACATTAGCTGTTCTCAGTCTTTGATCAAGTGGACCACCTAAAAACATGGAAGGGACACTTGACCCCCTTTCAGTACACCAAGTTAATAGCTTGTTTTCAATATTCGTTCCAAACAGTGTATCTTTGTTATGAATTTTTGAATTGTAACCTTCGCCTCCCGCTTCGCTCCTATTTCTGGGCCGGCAGCCTGATATTATTGCGCCCCATAAACATAATGAATCATTCGTACTCTTGGTTTACGGGCATACATTTCTTTTAAAGAAACAGTTAAGCCCTGAATATACAATTGTGCTAGTAATCTGACATGCCAATTTGTAAAGTAATAACTGACGAGGCACAAACATTTCCATCGGCGTTCATCCGATCGTCCTTTAAATCCTACTATTTTGATCTACAAAAGAGTCGCTAAAGGCAAAAGCTCCATTCTTTAAAACCCAACGTGATAACATAAAGTTATCTTTAGATTCTTTGATTGGGGTTTCGTAGTAATTATTAATTATGGCTTAGGTTTTCCTGTCCAATATTTGGCGGAAAGCAAACCCAAAATGTTCATTTTTGTTTATGTGATGCTGCTTTTTATGAATTTTCACTTTGTCATCTCACAAACTTTTGTATGCATGGTAGTTTTCAGAAGAGTCAACATTGCTTTTTAGTTTATCAGTTCTTCAGGCTACTACGAATGTTTGAGGCTAAATAGTTAGCGACTGAAGTGGGCATAAAATAGGAAAGATCTGTCAATTCCTTCTGCGTAAATTTCCGAGTTTTCTCTCAGCAAATCAACCTCTCGTCGAACAGCAGCAGTCTCTGCCTGGACATTCTAATTCTGCCGACCTTTCATACCAGCAAATCAACCATAGAGGTTGCAGCGCGCATCCTTACTTCTTCTCGCGAGTTTAATCGTCTCCTCGGCTATATTCGTCACGATCGGGATGAAAAGTACAAAAAAGACCACATACGTGTCAGGCGTCTCCAATGAAAAACATCCATTTGCGAAGAAGACGGCTTGATCACTGGGGCATCCTTTTGTTGCCGCCTTATGCACCATCGAACGGGCAAAGAAAATCGTCATTTAAATTTACCTGAGGAGTTATGCGCAGCTCAGTATTTTCGGTCGTCGGTGTATTAACAGTACTTAATATGCAATTGCTGCTCACTCGATTAAGCGTTTTTAGGACTTCGGAGTCAAAAACTTAATCGTATGCTAGTTACTATTCCCGGTTATTATTTTCATGGTGAAAGGAAGCAGCTAAAGAACTTCCAATAGCTATTTAGACCATATATTATTAATTTTTGTCTAACATATACTTCAGGCACTTAAAATAGTAATAGTGCTGAAAATTTGATTCCCGGGTAGTAAATCAGACGAAAAAGGAGCGTCTAGCTGGAAGGGTTTATTACAAGCCTGACGTTTTGCGCACACGCAAGAAAGAGTGGCATGAAGATGGGGACCGTGAGGCAGATTATTCATTCTCTGAAGATGGGTAGACTAGACAACTATCCGAAACATCAAGCTTATAATAAACCTCTCCCAGTAAACGCTCCTCTTTCTTCTGACATAATAAAGTATTAATGGAATTCAGGAACATTAATTTATGTTAAGCAATTGCATTCCTTTACCGGTGTTTAAAACAGTTTTCTATAAATCAGTTTATGGCGTTAACCATAAATCTACGATAAATGTACTCGAGGTCAGGTTGCAATCCTAATTCTCTTATAAATGGCTTGATTATCATTATTACATGAGAAGCTTGAGGGCTCTCACCTCAGATGAGGCAACTGGAGGCTAAAATTTCGCCTTACAAAAGGTTGTAAAATATAAGCTGGTAGTTGCATAAATTATATTACGCCCTTCGCATTTGCATTGAATTTTTTCCCTAAAACCGCACACGTTTAAACGTTTGATATATCTACACTGCTTCCCATTGCCTGTCAATAATCAGTCGTTCCATATTGAGATACATTAGATGAAACGTTATGATCATTGGTGTATACATGTTTGAAACCTCGCCTTACTGAAGAACAACACCAAACAATAACGGCACGCGGAGAATTTCAAAGAAATGAAGAAAAACTGACATCCGTAGGAAATCTCATTTCTTTCAGTTTGTGTAGAAGTTAAGGCTAATTCCCGAGGAATATTTTGTGATGTTTGTGAGTTGGTTTCAAAATATAGCGCCTAGAATACATATGTTGGTTGAATAAAAGACCTCTATGCGAAATAAAAGAATAAAGTTTTGTACGTTCCGTCTTGTTCTTTTTTCTCACCAAATGACAGTTTCGATAGGGCCTTAGACAGTACTGAAAAAACCTGCACAGTAAACCTTTTCCTAGGCTGTATTTACTGTACTTCCCACCTCAGATAACTTATTTCCTTGTATTTTTACTTCTGGTTCAATCTAAAGTATTTTGAGACAACTGCCATTGGACACCGACAAATTCCGCTCTTTACATTTAATGAAATAGGATTAACAGCTTTAGCTATAATGTCGCAGTGCAAACAGAAGACAGTTTATAAACACGGTTCCAAAACCGTCAGTCAGCAAAGCTAAAAATAACAGCTGCTATGTATGAGATGAGGACTTGGCTTACAGGACACTCCTTTGCATTTTCTAGGATCATCCTTCACCGTTGCACTTTTCAGCCGCATATCCAAGCACAACCATGCCGTGTAGACAGCTTAACGACAGCATCTATGCAAGCGTACACATGGCTTTTACCACGGCCCAACTGTCCGATTCCTGACAGACATGACACCTTTTGGTATAGCACTCAGTTTGCCATATAGGTCTTCTAGCAACTTGAAGAGATATTTGGGAGAACAGGAAACTGAGTGAATAGTCCATTTTATGAAAACCTTTGAACCGCTTCAACGAGTATTGTCACACTTACAATGACCTCAACCCATCTGACAGGTCAGGGGATGAAGAAAGTTTTTGTCACTTCCAGGAAAAGCATTTCGCATCTTGAAATCAATGTTTTACTAAGTCAAAACCCAATGTAAATATACCATTTATAAAAAAGGGAGTGAGCTGATCGTTTTGATAGAATGTAATATTTCCTTTCCCTCTAAAGCAGTGGCAAATGGAAGTTATAGAAAAAAAGTCGTGCATAGCATGACAAATGATGCGGTATTTATTTTTACATCTGACACCTGATAGTATATTTAACATCCACTGTACAAAATTCCGAGCTTACTATCAGATGAGTTCATCTTTTTTCTGTTTTACCTGTGACAGTTGCAAAGTAGAGTGAACTTCATGATATAGAAGATTGTACAGAAGGACTGACTGTTGCATATCACAAGTGTTGGTCCCAAAACCACTCATAAAAGCAAAGTAGAAACTAGGGCTTATCGGAAGTATAAATGGTTATAAGACATGTTAATTTAGGTTCATGACAACATGATTTGCTTTGTAGCATAGTAAAATTTTTCGCCGTTTCTCCGACGTCCTATTTTTACTTTGCTGCGTCTTTATAGAATAAAAGACGGCTGATATATTATGTATGAAAGAACCAATCTCTAATTTAAAACCTAATCACCTTCTGAGTCCCTTTGCCATCGATATTTCACATACTTGAGGTAGGCCGATCTCGGATATGAAGATCAGGTACATTAGTTAGCTGAGGTAAAACCCTCATCTTTTGTTGGTCATAAGCAGATAATTATCTGCTGAACAACATTCGCCCCTACCTAGACTGACAAATTTTGTTACATTATTATGAATTATGTTATGTGCGTCTTTATTTATGCACGCATGCTCGATAGTTTATACGATTTTAAATGTCTTGGAAACGTTAAAGGAGGAATAATAAAGGATGGGTTAAATCCATGCGCATGGCTAGAAGACTGCTTTTGAGAACGCTGTTTTGCAGCATGGCGTAATTGTGTGGCCTAGGCACCGCGATATGTCTCAAATTGTTTCATAATACCTAACAGTAACGCTTATAACGCGCACGGCTAGCCACGGATTAGGTAGCGCTTGCGATGAGTTTCCGTATTCACACCTAGGCCTTCCACAGTCGGCTGCTCCAGCAAATTTATGTTTCCATTTTGGGACATATTGTGCTGTATGTAAGTCCTGCAAACAAAACTGTGGGTGTTTTTGTGTTACATGAGAGGAAACGTTACCGTTCTTATAAATTGTCTGCGTTTTGCATATCATAGGAAGACAGAACAGTTGCTTCGATGGGCACAGTTTCGTTACGTGAACTTATTCGGCTCCAGTAGAGGGAAGATCCTGAGCATTGCTAGAAAATGTCATGAAGTGGGTGCAAGGTGGCCGCTTTAGCTTTTTTATTTTAAAATATGTGGAGAAAAGGTTGTTATGCCTCAACGTTCTGAGTTTACCATCGTTATACATACCATTTTCACATCAACGACATGGCAGCACAACGATCCTGCATCGCCTATATCTCTTATTAGGAAAATGCCATTTCACTTGAAAAACTGCTCATACGTTTATCAGATTTTTTATTTTGCAGAAAGCGGGGGTAATACTACTATTTTTGTATTCCTTTAGTAGCAACATTTTTCCTTATTACATTTTACACTCGAACGGTAACAGTGATTATCAAAACGCAATCTAATTGTGAATTTATTTTTCAATAATGCATGATATTTTCGTAAATTTATCCGCCGTCAAATATATGCAAATTAACCAAATTCGAGTGCAAAAGTTTTGTCAATCTTGCATAATGTATTATTAACAATGTGAAGTAATTTTTAATTTCCTCTACCCTT
Source organism: Ligula intestinalis (assembly GCA_036362985.1). Classification (NCBI taxonomy): domain Eukaryota; kingdom Metazoa; phylum Platyhelminthes; class Cestoda; order Diphyllobothriidea; family Diphyllobothriidae; genus Ligula; species Ligula intestinalis. The sequence continues at coordinate 46,446,523 of JAYGXS010000002.1, forward strand.
AAAGTCGGCAGTTTGCATTTTTCAACGGTACAAGTAACTACAACGCCAATTGGGTGGTATAATTATTCGATAATTCAAAAAAAGCGTTTGTTGTTGATATATAATCCTCCAGAATGCCCTTTAAAAAGCATAAAGTTGCTAACAAATGACAAGAAGAAAGGATACTATGTGCGTGCTGTCCATAAAAGAGATTTGAATATATAACGCAATGTTGCCTAGCAGAAGCAAGTCATAAAAATGAAGTCAAGTAGCCTATCGTCCGTTAAATGCAATCATGGTTTCTGATCACTTGACATCGTAGCCAACCATGCGCACGAGATTTATTTACTAAGAATGTTGGTTCTTCCAAAATCACTATTAACAATTTTGATAAGTCGAGGACTGTACACTCATTTAAATTGCCGTAATAGATATAAGCACTTTGTGCGGTCACCGTTTTCCCCTTTATTTTTGTGCCTTGGGAGTCAGTTAGTCGCTTTGCACCTGTAGCATGAGGGAAGGTATGTGCATTTGTGGTTTTCTATACAAATAAAGTAATCGTGGTTCAGCTCAGGAAGAGCGTGTTAGACGGTATCATCACGCTCATCAGAATAATTCTGCTTTTCAGTGTACAGTCTTAGATTCTTCCATGATGATGGTGCGCACTATGTCCGGTAACTTTTTGAGTTTTCCTCACTTACAATTCCAATCACCTGGCAACCAAAATTTGTTGATTACTTCGTGACTAATTAATTCTCCGTGGCAACCCAAGGCATTATTTACGGGTTCTTGCACGCTACTCATAGGAAACACTAATTAGAAGGCAACGTCCTACATGTTCCACAACCCAGTTCTCCGAAAAGGAATACCATATCCAAAAATTCCGAAATAAACGAAGATATAAAAATCCAAAATCAAGGAGCCGTAGATATTCAGCCATCGTAACTTCTTACATCCTTTTCGTTTTGCGATAGAGCAGTGAGACCAAGCACCGCTCTATATTTTTCGTATTTTTTGAGATTTTCTTTTAAATCCTTGATTAAAACCGTTTTACTTAGTCATAACATCATATAAACTATATTTCCTACCAATATTTAGCGTCCCCGTGTGAATAGCCTTCTATGCCACACACACCAGCCTTAACCACTTGGTTTTGAATTGGCAAATAGGCAAAAACAAACCTCCAATACTGGTAATTCTGGACTTCTGGTGAAATTTTCGTTGTAACAGGGAAATAAGAGATAGGCTTTGTGGCCTAATGCGGGCCTAAATCGCGTAACGACCAAAGGATGCGTAGCCGTATTTGAGTATCAGACAATCAGCTGCGTCAGTTATTGTATGTGTTCGTGGAAGGCATATAGGTGATTTTGCTCCAAAAGGCACAGCCATCTCGTTCCTATAAAATCGTTCGTGGTGTTCATTAAAGTACTAGACTTATATGTAGTGACGTCAGACTGCAACATTTTTGTCTTAATGGTCTTGTTTCCGGTTTCCGTTTCAGGGAAGCTGTGTTTGGGAAAAGTTTGGTTTTCCATGCTCTCTGTATGGCAACCCACGTTAAATTCAGCGTTATGGCCCTTAATTGCCTCTTTCCTAGCCTTTTACGAGAGAGAGAGGTTGGTACCATCCGGAAATAAGAGCCCGCAAGCAAACTCTTCCGCTTTTGTGGATAACGACAACTTATCCTACCTCTAGAGTGAGAAACATTGTCAAATGTCACCTTTATGGGTACTAAAAGCGGCTGGCATAGGAAATCTAATAGCCTCACAATGACGTCATTGGCTGTGCTCCTTTGTCGTCTATTAAGCCTCGTTTTCAGCTTGTTTTTTCTGCTTTTAACCAGCAAACTTAGGATCTGCGAAAAATGAACGTAAATTAATCATATATGTGCTCAAATTATGTTTTTTGCCTATCAAGGAAGTCCAATGTCATCCACATTAATCAGTTTCGGTTGACACGAAAACTTGTGCGTCGTTATCCTATAGGCCTACCGATTTATGCTCAAGTATCAACGTCGACTGGCGCATAGTCAATTAGCGTAAACCCTTATTTCGCAAGGCATCTAGGGTGCTCATTTTAACTAGATTTCAGGTTTATTTTGCTTGTAAACTGACACAACGGTCTGTTTAATAGCAAATTTATACTCTTTACCTGCGATTTTAATGAATGCAAACGATAATCGCCACCAAGAAAGTCCCATGGCAGAATTACAGCAGTCAGCGGTAACAAAGGAGTATAGCCCAAAATAAATTATGAATGACCTGGGCGCAAAATCCATCCAAAAACATTGGATCTTATCTTGATTAAAACGTCACTATTATTTATCAAACTTTTGAATCATAAACCATCTGGAGTGGACGTGGTTCACTTCAGACAAATAAGTAGTTTTTGAAAATCTTAAGGCAGATAAGAGTACACTCTCAGCAGTTCATAGTTGTTCAAATTATTAATTAACATCCTATTTACTTTTTCTGGATGCAATTAAACTATAAGATCTGTATTTTTCGAAAATGATAGCGTTTAAGTGTGAAGTAAAACGTCCAAGGTAGGTTTTCCCTGACTCATTTAGTTGAATTGTCAACTGTTTTTTTAGCCTTTTTTGAAGGAATCGGACACATAGACATTGAAAAAATTCGGAGGAATCATTTTATGTTTATGATTACTAATCAGATGGAAAAATTAAATTCAAGAAATCTTCTTTTCCAGTTTCGTTTAATCGCTTTTAATGTGAGGTCTTCACTGCGACATGTTTCTACTACTATGCTGATAGTATTGACAGGAAGTCACGCCATTTAACTGTGGTTTGAATCTTTGAAGAAAAGACCACATTTCGGCTGCAGCTTCATGAGTAAGTGCTCAAATTCTTCCTTGCCTTAGGTTGCACCAAGCAACAATTTTCTTCAGGAGACTCCAAAACATTCTTCCCAGTTTTTTTCTTAACCCATTTTAGGCTTGTCGAGGCAAATTTTGAAATGATCTCAAACATGCATTGCAGATAAGATACTGGCGATAAGTAAAATAGTTAAACTCCCTACCGTAGGTGTACTCATCCCATTTCTCCTATGGTTAGCCTCTGCTACATAAGATAAGATCGTGCATAAAACATGTAGTTTTCCCCTCCCGGTCTACGCAAAGTCAATGCACATGTTCTAGTTTGAGATGCAGTAATAATGATATGGAGTACCTTCGTTTGCACCATGTGAGAAACTGAGGGCGTGCTTCGTAAGAAGACCACATTTACATGATATTTATTTTACCACCGGTTATTGTCATTTGGATTCGTGGGTACTATAAGATGTCTACTGCGTGCACCTAGTCCCACTTCTTTCCATGCTGGGCGTTTGGATATGGATAACGGCTTAATCGTCGTTTTTCTTCAATTTGTTAAGTGGAAAAAGCTTTACCTAGAATACACCACGTCTGTGATATTTGAACAAAACTGTTGATGTGGCGTTTTTGCTGTAACAAGGGGTGCCATAATGGCATTTCAAGTTTATTACCTGGCATCTGTCAATCATAATCGGCCCCTAATTTGGGACATCTCGGATTAAATCTGAGGGCGTTAGGCTACTATGCGGAATGGGAGCGTGTTAGCCGCAGTGATCAAAGGATTCCCTGCTATAATCCCGGCTATGGCTTGCTGATGAGAGCCAGTATGGTATAGATGACCATTCCAGTCTACCTTGTCCTTGCTTTAATACATTCCGATGTATTTTCCCACTCGCTATGCAATTGTCTACGAGGTTGCTTCGTAAATCCCAAGGCCTAGCTGAAGGAATAAGGCCCGTTGCAGGATCGGTGAACGCCCCTGCTACGAAACATTTCGACGCGTGTCGCGAATTGCACGGTTTTTTCTGGTGTTTTTCCCTATTTCAGCTAGCGTTGGTTAATTTCAATTGAAGTTTGCAAGTAATTTGCGCATTTAAATCAGAATACTGTGGGATATAATTAATTGAAAATTTTAGGCCAGCTGGAGAGGTTTAACCTGGGCAAAATTCGGCCAGTAGTTCTTTCCTCTATTAACTTAAAGTTTTTGCAAGACTGTTAGCCACATGTATAGCGAAGTGTCCCCTTTATTATTTACAAATTGCGATATAATACGTCGTATAATAAAATGTGACATCAGTGTTTTTCATCCTAACATCAGTATGGTTTATATCAGCCCATGGGATATCTTTCCTTTGACTTTAACGACTTTCAGCAAAAATGACCCAGAAGGTCTCGTGATGCTAATTTATCGTGTCATGCACGATCACCTCCCACGACAATCGGTCGGCTGCGGCTGCCGCTTCTTCTTTTGTCTTTTTGTCCCTTAAAGTTAAAACTGCAGAGCCTCAGTGGACTTCGAGATGATATCCATTCACGTTCGACAATATCAACTGAGCATATCGTTGTTGGTGGCACCCGAGGTCGGATAAAGAAAAATAGACATTCTGGACGATTTTATCCTCAGCGTATCAGAGTGTCTGGCTGGTCAAGCTCACTCAGCAAGTTAGGGACGCCATTGGAAGGGCTTTTTTCGTGAACAACTTGACGGTCCTTCCTTGAATCTATGGGCCAGTCACTTTTTTAGTTAGGAGGAAACAGTACAAATGGGAAACTTGCAGGAGAATATGAATTTCTGTTGGTAAGCGCCGCATCCGAAACCCCTTTTTCTAAGTTTGGGTGTCCTTTTAAGTTGACAAGGTTTTCAGAAGTTTATAGAAAAGCGCATGAAGAGCCATCAAGCCTGATATTTTTTCGAAGAAGAATGCTATATTGAGGATTTTACAAACCTTAATTTTCAGCAAAAATGGCTCCATTCACGGAAAGCAGCTGGTAAGGTAAATTAAGGGTCATTTTAAAAGGAGAAAGGTGAAATGTCATGTAATACTCACTAGTCAAGTTTTTCACGACATTTATATCAACTATTGAGACAGATCGGCTTTCAACTTCTCCATTTCCGCTTCTTCACGCGCTTTTTTCTGCGTGTTGTCATCGTACGGAGAATTGTCAATGTTGGCATTGTTGGTGAATTGCATATGCGACAGATTGGCCGCATTTGAAAAATATTGGATGGTGATATGTTGTAGATAAAATAACTTGTTTTCGTGCATCTAAAAAGGTAGCAGTGTACTGTAAATATGACTTTATGATCACAAATACAGACAACCAAAGCATAGGATTAGAAACGATGGTATAGCATAATAAATTCTCACGTGAATGGAGAGCAAAAGAGTGTGTGGCTCAAATTTGGAAGCCACGCCCCTAGTCAATTTCGGCCTTGCGCTAACCACCCACCAGGATGTTCACCTAAAATAATAAAATGTTGTTCACATTTTCAAGGCCTCCGTCATACGATTTGGCCAGCAAGGCCTAAGGCAGTCACTTGTTTGGAAAATTGTGTTCCAAGCCAATCTTCCTCGACATCTCGCGTATTCGGGTCAAAGCAGACAGCACCCTATCAACATTAGCGTACGTGCTATTTTTAGGGATTTATTTACACCTTACTATGGCAGTTAGCCCTTCGAGTTAACTGATGTCTACTTTGTGGAAGCACCCGTGATTAACTGCGTGCTAATTAGGTTGTATATAGTGTATCATCACCCCGCATACACAGTAGATTCACTATCTCATGCAATAGCTGCCGGAATTCTGAAATAAGTTATCGGTTGGAACATATTAATTGCTAATGGTTGTTAAAGAGATGATCACGTTGCATAATCTTAAGATATTTTAGGCATTTCATGATGTTGGTGTTCTAACGAGCTTCTTTCTGACCACCAAGATAAAGCATGTACTATAAAAAGGACTTCTTAAGTAGTCATTAATGTTGACTCCCTTTATATATTCAAATACACTTTTTGGAAAACAAACATGAAAAAAATTTTCGTGTACCCTTTTGGTAGAAATTATGCCTTCTTTAAATTAACTTATTGAAGGACGGTATTTTTTGGTTTTTAAAAAATTTCTTGCAATGCGTTTTTTTACAATTTTCAGGTTTTTATTCAGTGAAAACCATATTGATCATTTGTAAGTGCTGCCTTTAATGTATAAAGCATGCTACATATCAGCTGCAACATTTTATGGGAACTGTATGGGATCATTGTCAAGCTGTAGGCGAAAACGTACAGTTCTGCGAATCCTGCAAAAAAATTTCAGGAAGAAATTAAACTTGTTATTAAAGCGTTTATTTGGAGAGCTTATTTTGATCAACTGAGTAAATTTAATAAAAAGGGCTCTGGTTTAGAAAAATGCCCTCATATTTTAAGTTATTGGGGCAAATTGGCTCGCATTTTTGCTAAATCATGAGCTTGTTTATATCAAAGGAATTCTATAGGCTATAAAGAAAGACAGGATGAAACTTTCCTCTATTATTCATTGTGCTGTCGAGGAATTCCATAACGCGTAAAAAAGGTCGAATAATAATCCCTGCCAGTACTGGAAATTTTATGCGAATTTAATCAAACGGAACTAAAGTGAAGTTTAAGGAATCGAATATTTTTTTCAGAAAAAAGCACCGATATAAGTTTAAAAAATTATATTAAGTTATTTTTTGAAGTTTTTTGGCAAAAAATGCAGTAAGAAAAAGTTCTTGGTAGAACATTTTCTTTTACTGCACAGCTGGTCTGCGCATTACCAAAGTTTCTACATGTAACTGTGCAGAAAGCCTTTAGAATGCCTAACTGAATGTAAGTCATGTAGAAATATAATTTTTTGTTACCAATAGGTTGCGCTAAAGCGTTATTTAGAAACGAAACAGACAGAAATTTGATAGGTATTTCAAAAATGGTTGTATACATGGCCTGTTTTTGCTTTTGGTAGTTTATAACGGATCTTATAATAAACCCTCATAACCAAAAATTTATCCGTTATAAAGAAAAAGATATGTTCTTTCATCTTCACTCAAATTAAATCGCTTTTCTTGAGATCAATTCAAGAAATTGTCAAAATTCAGCAATTTCACTGCGAGATTATCTTGAAAAAGGTTAATATACGCAAAAGCTCGTCAGCTAAATATCCAATAAAAGCACTTTTGAAAGAGATAACCTAATATGAAAGCTTTTTTATCAATCTTAGGAATAGCAATATGCGCTGCATCTAGCAGACATGTTGCATGCTCGAAATGTGGTTTTCCGTTTAGAAGCATTTCTAAATTTGATCAACATGGCCACGTGTATGGGAAATGATATCCGAAAACTCGTTTTTCGGTAAATGCTCTTTAGTTATATCTTATTGTAAATGGTTTGATGTAAACGTCTAACAAACGGAAAATTAGTAATCGTGTGAATGAATGCATTTTAATTTAGCAAAATGAAGGGACTTTACTCCGCGATATTCAATAAATAGGTTAGGACCAATTACCATATGTACAAAATATTTTGACTTAACACAAGTTATTTTTGTATAAAGAAATTGGTTGCTTGAAGTTTTATACTTAGCAAATTATTCAAATGTGTTGTTTAAATTTATAGCTATTTTGACGTATCCACAAGCTGGGAATTATTAAGAAAATTCATATTTTATTAACAAACACTTAGTAATTCTCATAGTGCATTTAAGTACTTTATATGCCTAATTTTGCTCATTATTATTTGTAAGATTTTGTAAATGCGGTCCCGCTGGTAAGAAAGAAATAATCACACATTTACCAATCAATTAAATTTGCTTTAAGCACTCGCAGAACTGTATTTTTCCTTAGACATGATGTTCACAGTGCGCAGTTTGTAAACCTGGAATTCCAGTGTAGCGGTCACTAGGTTTCACAATTATTCGGCCATTAAGAAACATTTTTTAAAACCAAAAGATACCCTTCCTTTAAGTATAAAATTTAAAGAAGGCGTAATTTCTACCAAAAGGGGTACAAGAACTAATTTTGTAGTGTTTGTTTTCCAAAAAAATATATTTGAATCTATAAAGGCAGTCAAAATAAAGGACAAAAGGCATACTACATAAGAAGTCCTTTTTATAGTTCATGCTTTATCTTGGCGGTCAGAAAGAAGCTCGTTAGAACACTGGCATCCTGAAGTGTCTAAAATATGTTGAGATTAGGCAGCGTGATCATCTCTTTTGCAACTATCCGCAATTAATATGTTCCGACCGGCAGCTATTGCATGAGATAGTGAATCTACTGTATGGCACTCCTCTTACCTCACCCACCGGGTTTCGGTGTCAGAATTAAGTCCAAAAGACCAGAAGCAGAAGAGGGCGTGGGTGACTGGCGCGGCTGCAGCCGCACCTGGGCTTTCCTTCAGACTTGATGTCTTACCGTAGCTCCAGTGCACATTCTGCAACCCAATATGTATTATAGTTGCAGGAACACCGTAACACAACGACCAGAAGGTCATGATAGATGCGAGAAGGCGAGATCAAGGGAGCAATTCTAAGGAAGAAATTGCGATCACTCGAACGACTGGTTCATTAAACTGGTGTATCGAATTCCCACTCAAACCAATTCTCAGTGACAGCAATCGAAAAGGATGATGCAAGCACAATGAACGCCATTTTTATGTGACTCGAGGGCAAGGTGGCCACTTACCTGCAATAATTGGCGGCACTCGCGTTCATCACTAGGGGTCGTAGTTACGCTGTTTGGTTCATACTTCTTCGGCCTGCATTCATTTAGCAGGCGCAGCGACTACTCGCCTTACTATTTGCGACCGCGATTTTTCCCTGGAATTTAGTTGACCATGGATGACCAACATCAAGCCAATAAGCCAAGTAACCATTATGCCAAGAAGCAATAATGGGGAGGAAAATACGACTTGCTGTGTCCTTCTGCCTGTACTACTGGCCACTGTGTGGTTGATGGTGGAGTTTAAGAGTGAGTCCCAAGACTTAGTGAGATGGGTGGGCTCCCTTTGCGATGGGTGAGCATTCATCAATGAGAGTCAATATTTCCGATCTAAATCGGTAAGACAATGGGCCCGTGGCTCACTGGTTAGCGCGTTGGTCTTCTGTTCAAAAAAGTCGCAGGTTCGGTCCTCAGGTTGTGCACCAATTTCAATTGGCTATGACTGCCTGATGACATCTTATGAGCCAGAAACGGTCATTTTCGTCTCCCTGGACATCTGCCCAGCTAATAGCAGCTGCGCGGCTACTGGCGTAGCTTCAGAATGAGCCCCAAAGGTAGAACGGGGCAAAGGACTTGCGTTAGCGCCTGATGAGTGCTCATCAACGTAATCATGGCCATTACATACTCACCTACGAACCGACAATCATTTATCATACCTACAACAACCCTTCGCGATTAACTGATTAGCTCTGATCAGTTCGTCTGGCCACCACTTCCAATAATTACGGCGCTCCCTCTCCTTCTGTTTCCCTTTTACTACGGCTGCCTCTGGCTGTTGATTCGAATGAGAATACGAAATGTAAGACGGATAATGTTCTTTTCCCGGCAATCACAACTTCATCCCAATCTCCTCGCCGATTTCATCGACCCCTGACTTTTCCTGTACAATTAATATGAATTCAGTCAAATAAATTGAGTAATTTTTCATGATATAACATGGCCTAACACATCGAATCTTGGAGGAAAAACTTGCATGCAGGCTCAAGCATACGCAATAGACGAAAGTACGTTTTCATTAGCTGCGGCTGTGTCCAAGGGTTTGGGACGAACTGCTGGTCAGCATAACCATATCCTGGAAGAAAATTACATCGATTCTGTCTCCATCACTTTATAAATAAACGCGACGCAATGTCGTTTGCTGCCGTTAAGAGCGATAATGCAGTACAAGCTATTCACAACGATCTATTTACGTTCTTGGCCATCACTGTAAAAATCCCCCACCCCCCCTCTGAAGGAGACTACCGTTTCCTCAATTCATATACCTCAGTTTTTAATGCTGCTGAAAAACACTCGCATATTCCTGCTGCCGGGAAATTACCAGCGGGTGATTTTCTATAAGAGAATCGTCCTCTCACTTCCGTGAACGGTGGACTGCAGTCACATCCATATTTAGTCACCGGGACAACTTCGAAGTGAACAGCAACGGATGGAACTGCTGCAAATGGATATAATAGCAGGCAAAAAAACTCCTTTTATTGAGGATGGTAATTCGTTTTTTCATCGATGATTGCGGATGACTAAGACCCTTAACTTACGTTCAACATACACATATTTCTACGATTTAAAACGTGTTTGGAAACTGAGCCAGGTTTTCTCATCGGTTGTCCGTTACATTCTAATGTCATGCGGTTGAGCAATTTTACTTCTTTTTAACCGGTCATTTAATCTTATGTAGACCCAGTCTTTGTGACGAAATTTCCTGTGGATGGGCACGTCCTGACAGGCAATGTGAAGGGTACGACTTTAACCTCGGAGGTAGTTGCCGAGATGCAATTAAAACCATCTATGTGGAAAACCATGGCAATGACAGGACACTTCAGCTGGTCTATGTCATATTTCCTCCCAGATACCAATATAAGTTGTAGTCTATCTTTAACAGTTGTTACATCAATGTCAATTTATCTGTTGATTAAGGCAACACGCAATTTGCAGAAGTGCATCTATGACTTAGCCCAGGTTGACTGATACAGTATCTAGTAGGTTTATTCTTGAGTGTAGTCATAATTAAAATACCAGTTGACTAGGGGTCACTGGGAGTTTCGCAGAACGTCTTCGCAAAATAAACAGTTTACTATAGTGTAGCTAATAAGACTTTCCTTTTGCGCAATCATTTTGAATAGCATACTCTCCAAAGCCTTCAGTCTCGGTTCTCCAGTCCCAATAAGTTCGGGCTTACACGCCTGATAGAAGCACCAAATTCATGATAAAAAAGTCCGTCTCAATGAATCATCCGCATCATTAGTCGGAACTTAGAAGGCAACGAGTGGCACACCCACACCAAATAAAATGCATCACAAAGGCGGACAAGCCCAATCTTGAGTGCTACTGGATTCCAGCGCATAAAGTGAATATTAATCTGATCAATCAAGATGATTGCAACACACAGCCATATCACCATAATAGAAACAGAAGCACTTCTTAAAGTCTGGCACCTGAATGCTATGACCTAGTAAACTGTAATGCAAAAAGGCAATTCATGTCCACACTGAATCGCTAACCTTTTGCCTGATAAGTTCAGCGTTGTCAATGCAAGACAAATTCCTACGTTTTAGCACCTGATGTATGAGTGTCTCGTTTGTCGTGTGTCGTTTGTCTAATTCTTATATAATCAGAAGTGATGACTATTCCTTTTTCATTCTTCGGGTAAAGATCCAACGCGCAGAGTGCTGCAGAGGGAAATAAATTGTGCATTAGCACAAAGTTCCCTGTCGCGGTATAATCATCAGATTCCGCAGAATGTTACACATACTTGCTTCTCAAAACTCTATATTTAAACCATTTTTGCTGCGTTTACGAAGCCTTTTGCTAAATATAATGCCACTTAAGGCCATCCTAGTGTCTGCTAGACTAGAAGCGGAATACTTATGCATGGAATCCCTCTCCCTTCGATAACTGCTTAAATTTGGTTAGGTCCTAATCATTTAATCGGAAAATGCATTGCATGTTGACAGTTAGTTGATTCGAATTTGCAGTAATTCAGGAAAAAGAAAAAAAGTAAAACGCAAAAAGCAAAAAAACACGTAGGTTCAAATCCTGCCGAGCGCCTCGAGTTTTTTTTCCCAAACTTCACAACTCAAATTAAGCAAACCTGCCCAACCTCCTTATAAAATAAAATGTTAGTAGGTTATTCTTCTGCAATCTGTTTCAGGATGAACCCATCCTGTCATTGTTTGTGAGTAGCGAGTTAATTGGAACCCAATTGTATATGTTACTCGCCAATTATTAGTAACAATATTATAATTTTACCGACAACACAGACCAGTTCACGAAGATTTTGGCCTATTTGGGCCTCATCAGGTGAAAGTAGGTCAACTCCAGTGTAGGAGTGGAAATTGCCGCCACGCTCGAGTTTCGAACTCGAGTCTCTCCGGCTAGAGGCGAACGCTTTAACCCTTGAGCCACGGGTCCGCCGTGCTGTTGGTTTTTTGATCGGGACTATATGTTAGTAGGTAATTCTTCTCTGATCTGCTTCTAGACGCACCCATCCTGTCATTGTTTGTGAGCAGCGAGTTAATTGGAAACCCAATTGTATATGTTACTCGCCAAGTATTAGTAATAACGTTATTATTTTACCAACAACACAGACCATTTCACGAAGATTTTGGCCTATTCGGGCCTCATTAGGTAAACGTAGGTCAACTCCAGTGTAGGAGCGGAAATTGCCGCCACGCTCGAGTTTCGAACTCGAGTCTCTTCGGCTAGAGACGAACGCCCTAACCCTTGAGCCACGGGTCCGCCGTGTTGTCGGCTTTTTGATCGGGACTATATGTAAGTAGGTAATTCTACTCCGATCTGTTAATAACATGCATTCACAACTGAACTGGGATTATCTCTGCCTTTCGATTTCTCTGAAAGCAGGCAGTTCATAAAGTCTATATAACGGACTGTTTTGCATAACGTATTTTTGGATTTTTAGTTTGTTTTGACCAGCAGTAGCACCTTAGGAACGATGAGCATTCACTTAGTTAGTAAAGATTTTCTGCGTCATTTTAATGATATGACCTCACGCGTGCATTCTTCTGATCTAAATAAACGTGTTTAATTTTACGTATATTTGCCCCTTTAAGTTGAGCAGTTGAATGCGTTAGAAGCTCACAGAACCACATTGCCAATCCAGTTATTGAAGGGAAACGGGTAGGATTTGGGCAAACTCGGAGGCTGTCGGCTATCCAATAATTTTTATGCTGTTTACGATCGCAGCGTAAGAGTTATTGTTGTGCTTTCTGCTATAAAACAGCATTAATGCAAGGCGAAACGCGAAAATCTTATCTAAAGTTAGTCAAAACCGGTGGAATGGATTGGTATTTTTTTCCAAAACCATAGAAGAGATTCAGCCCTAAACATTATTTCTGCTATAAAACGAAACTTGTTTAACAGTATGTGGTTCGACCACACCGAGACTTCTAGGATATAATTTACGATCTAGTTTCCACTTACACGTAATTTGAAAATACACCAGTTAGAAGATAGGCAGCTTTCTCAAAATCTTAGTATCTTCTTTGCCAGTCTGTAATGTATGCTTAATTTTAAAACGAGGCCCGAAAGTAAAAATACAGCAAAACACTATAATGTTAGAATAAAATTGCATGCTTTCAATAATCACCTATTTTTTAGAAAGCCAAATTATGCAGACAAACATCTTCACTTTAGCCTTGAATTCACAATGGAAAAAAGTACTCTTCGCAGGCGCTTTTGAAAACTATATTATGGACGTTTTTAGCTTGCTATAATCGTTGTGATCCTCTTTGTGGATGTTCACTTTTCTTGGGGATGGGTGTACATGTTTGGGTGAGTCTACAAATATGACCCAACGGACACTCACATCAAAAAGGATATCCCTTATATTTCTGCTTTGGTATATATTTTAACGGATAACTTAATTTGAAAGTTTCGGTAAATACCTAAAAGCAGAATCTACATTCAGAGGTAGTCGTCTGAAAACACTCAACAACGTAAATTAATTATCACTTTTTCAAGGATAATCTGAAACTTGTAATCAAAGAGCCGATATAGCTATGAAGATATTTGGAAAATGTAAAATGTTCTTGAAATACGCAAACTCCACGTTTACCATTGCATTAGACAATCCTTATTTACGTCACTGGCTGGCCTGCCAACGTGTTATCTTACATAATAGTTTATTATTTTAGCGTTTCTACCGGTGAACACGGGTTAAAATAGTTTTCCCTTAGTCAAATATATCTGAAACAATGAAGAAGCGGAAGAAAAACAGTTAAAAAACAGGTGTTTTGTGCTTATGGAATGTTCTATTCCTGTAACGTTCCCATGGGTGCAGTCATGTAAAAATCAGTTTGCCTCAACCTTTCGCATCTAGTATAATGTAGGAGCACAAGCAAAGGCAGCCAGTTTTCGTGAAACCATGTTGGAATATCTAGTCAACATATGGGTTTTTTGCAAACGGTCAAACTTTATATAACACTTATTGTAGACAGATGTTTCTGTGAAAAAGGAACTCAATAAATATTTTCCAATTCATCCAAAATGTGCAGCGTGGGTTGATTCTTTTGTGAAATTGATTAAATAACCTTACATAGGGAATCTTCTTTATGATGCACGCCGCTGTCAAACATATTTCATACTTAAATTTTACGGAAGATATTGAGGGCAGTATCCGATGCAAGCATCACTCAACTCCAGGAATGCACCAAACTCTGCAGCATAGTTTTCCTTTCTGTCTTAAGCAAGACAATTCTTAGTTTCAGGAGATAAATAAATAATTAGCAATAGATGAGGTAAGTAAAAAAATTTTGCATTCCATATTTGTATCCTCTAGCATAATCTTCATCCTATTACTGCAAAATTCTGCTAGAAAGGACCCAAGAAAGATAGGCAACTACACTGACATGACTGAAGGTTCGTCCCACGCAAGTTAGCCTGCATCTTTAATAAATAATCTCCTACACATGTCAGGTTACGTCAATATTCCATGCTGTGACAGCAATGTGACAGGCAGAACCAAAGGCAGCAAAATAATTTGTTGTCGACTGCAGGGAAAACGTTATTCACACAGTTTGTGCAAACTTGATGCGGAAGGGTGATTACTGATGTCATAGTGACTTAAAATTTGATCAGCTACCAATTTAATTTCACAATATTGTTCTCGAATTAGGTGATGGCTACCTTCAAGAAATTATGAGAAGAGAGTTCACCAACACATTATTTTCCTTGCTTAATAGAGGAAGATATAGACCTCATCTAATTTCAATGTCCACATATCTGAGCAACCGATTCGACGCCAACGAGGTCTTTCCGTTTGATTACTGGGCTTCAACACTTATCTAAAAGGCTACTCCGCTGGGTGCTGGCAACTGCTAAGGTAGTGGCTACTCGGTTTGCGAATCTAACGCTTTGTTTTTCAGACGACTTTGCAGCTTGAGGTTTGCCTTTCTTTGCCGACTCCATGTGGTGCTCATACGCCCCCCCCCCAACCCGCTGATGTCACGTGTGCACACTCCAATTTTTAGGCCTACGGAAAGAATAAGAATCTTTGTTGATACCCAGCCTCACCCCAACCAACAAAGCACATCAACTCCGTGAAGTGGGAGGCGTGGGCATGAAGATACATATATTCTCTGTCAATGTCTTAGGTTTTTATCTTCTACGTTATTTTATTGGCTTGGTGATGAATTACCGAAAACATATGCTTGCCATTTGGCTCTAAAAGTATGAAAATTTGGCAACCTATAAAGTTTAACATTTATTCCCACACAAGTACCCGCGACGAACGTAGTACGGCAAGAGCTTGAAATATTTCGAGTTAAACTCACTTAACAATCTTGTGATGTGCTTTAACAAACAGATGTAGTAACCATTTCCGATATAGCTAATTGCTGATATAAATGGATTTTTGCAAAAATTCCCACTGAAAAGTTTAGAAGATGAATTGGCAAACATACGTAAGTCTTCGATAAATTCTCGTCATGCCTATATATTTAGATGGTAATTAAGTAAATAAGCAATGCGGGCTGCTAGAAAAATAGTATGATTTTCAGGGGAGAGGAAATCGAGGTCAAAATCTGGTAGTCAGCCGAGGTGATAAGCTGCTGGCTGTTGGGATAGCGGTTTTTGCCCATGGTAACTGCGGTGCCACGACGAAGTTCTTTTGTGCGCACAGGATCGATCGGCGTTACCTGAGTGTGGCCGCTTCTGTTGTTGCCAGCAAACTCTGTCCAATAAATTTTGAATAGCTTGAGAGTACCTTGTAGATCACTCAGAAGGCCTCCTTGGTATCCATGTTGTGGTATAAGTCTTGTAGCTGCGTTAGAATGGAACTGTTGGTAACCTTAGTTGGCCTTTTCCTAACCATGCTGGAATATGTTGTCTTGCTCATTTGGACAAACGACCGTTCGTGCGACAAACATATCCTGCCCCACAATCTTTATCGAAAGATTGTTGAAGACGTTTTCCAACAAAATGGGCATCCCATTCGATCTATCGCGGAGAACATGGCTGAAAGGCCGCCAAAATCCTCAGTGTTAACAGCAGAGAAGAAGCGAGTATTCATCAGGCGGCGCCTGAGTCAGACTGTAGCAACCACCCTCCCAGCAGCCAAAGCCAATGTACTGTTCTCGACTACTCTTAACCTATACGGAGAGATCAAGGACAAACTGCCAGCCCAGACCACCCCTATGTGCATGTATTCATTTATTTATTCATATTTATCTTGGTCTTACGAGCCGGAGTTTGTCCAAGCGAGTAAGGGAACACATTCCAGCATGTTTAGGAAAGGGCCAACTCAGGTTACCAACAGTTCCATTCTAACGCAGTTACAAGACTTATACCACCACATGGATACCAAAGAGGCCTTCTGAGTGATCTACAAAGTACTCTCAAGCTATTCAAAATTTCTTGGACAGCTTTTGTTGGCTACAACAGAAGCGGCCACACTCAGGTTACACCGATCGATCCTGTGCGCACAAAACAACTTCGTCGTGGCACCGCAGTTACCATGGGCAAAAATCGCTATCCCAACAGCCAGCAGCTTATTACCTCGGCCAACTACTAGTCTCTCCTAACGCTAACCAGATTTTGACCACGTTTTCCCGCTTCCCCTCCCATGACAACCGGACTGTTTACTTCTATCAACCCGCATTGTTTATTTATTCAATTACCACCTAAATGTAAAGGCCTGACGAGAATTTATCGAAAACAAACGTACGTTTGCGAATTCGTCTTCATGAATGGGTTTGCATATGGAGGATATACTATAGTCCTGTGGTAAGGAAAGAAACTCTCTACTGTGTAGCATGCCGCAGGGATCATGTTTCGCGCTTGAATGAGTATATATGGATAGTATACTTGCGCTGAATCTACCGCATTCCCTTCTTCCTTACCCACTTGAGCCTGGTGTCGAGGCAGGGCCCAGAAGAACGAAGCGGGTGCAGCATCGGAGAATGCTAAACGACACGTGGATGCCTGTCACACTCACACCTGCCCATGTACGATGGACCGAGGTTTCACACAACAACAAGAGGGGTTCTTTTGGTGCGGGGGGGAGGGCAGAGAGGCTGCGTTTAAAAGGATCAACTGCAGTTTCACTCTTCGTCTTTATGGGACGATCAAATTATGCCAGCAGTTAGCAGTCTTCGAAGCCGCGGCTATTAGCTTACCATGATAGGTCAAAGCGCCACAGGTCGATGCCAGTCAAGAACATGCACTTAGTGCCGTTGTAATGGCATTCATTGATTTAAGCTCATTCTCGCCTCCATTGCTCAGGTACCAGTCATTGCGGGGATTGTATGCAAGTGGCTGATGCGCCGTGTGTCTGCGCCACTGCATTTTGCGCATGGGTATATTTTTGGGTACGCATCCAGGATAACTCATCCCAGACACTAATCTAATCGCAGTGTTGGTCCACCCTAGCTTTCATATAAACTGTTTAAAGGCAAGACAACTTATAAGGAAAAATAATATAAGTTCAGGATACTTAGCCCAAGTTAAGATCGTTCTGAAAAACTCCGATCGATTAATGACCTTTCAGCGACACTTACTTAAAAACAAGTCCAGAAGAGACAGTGTGTTTGCAAGAAAGGCAGTTCCGTTGCCCAGGCAATATGCTGCTTTCAACATGTTTTTCATTGAAAATCGAATTCGCCAGTTGCTTTTACTATTCCGTGGGTATTGCCTTCTGCTGTGCATACACTGCGACATAATAGCAAAGCCCACCTTAATCTACTAACTTCTGTCAGTGTAGATGGTCAGGCATTAGAACGGTTTTTCTATCATCTTCTGCTTGTCGGTTCATTGTCTGCCTACCGAATTGTCGGCTCTTTGACCGCCGGGATCTGCATAATACTATTGGTTACAAAAGGTGCCTGATATCAGCAAGGAAAAATATTTTACTGATTATTATCTGAGTCTGCTGACAAACACCTTTAGTACTTCTGACTCGGACCTCAGCAACTGGAGCATACTCCAGGTCGGTGAAACGTTACTTCGTGTTAGTTTGTGCTAAAAAGACCGTAATTAACAAATTAAAGTTGACCTCCCTATTTTTCGTCGAGCACACCTAAAGTATTCTTCAATAATTTTAGTTTTTTTTCACGTTTAAGTACATTTTTTATGAAAAGATAGGACTCATTCTTTTACGAATATTAATATAAGATATTAATTAGGTATGCTTGTCCAGAGAAGTAACTTAATTAGACTTGGCAACAGTAATAATTGTATGGTTTTAAAAAAATATAGATTATTAAGAGCACTTTTGTCCTGTACCGTAAAGATAATACTTAAGTAATTTAAAATAATAGATCGAAGTATGTGTTCTGTTCAAACAGTGCAATATGCAATTATGGACATTTTGCGATGAGTCAAAAGTACCTGTACCGGTCCCGAATCCCCGCGACTAACGGGGGGGAGCGACTATAAAGGAAAGTATTGTTTTCCACAGAAAATCCTTGTTTTGCCAATATGAATTTTACAGATTGTTTGCCTTCGTAAAAAATGAAATTTTGTGCCTTTTACATGGTTTTCTATTTTAAAAACTATCTTGCCAGCTTCATATTCTTATGTCGACAAGACTTAAACGGTTTTACGCATGCACGTTTATCCACATATACAGTAGACGCCATTGGTCATGCAATATTTCGACATATGCGAAAGTCTAATACTATTTCGCTAATCCGAATTGACTCCAGTTGTGATACTGATTATCGTGTAGTCTATTCGGAAGCCATTTCAGTCAGAATAAAATGCTGGCTTGTTAAAGAGCTTCGTTTTGACTCCCAGCAAAACGTATCTATTGTAAAAACTGACTACATAAGTAGTATGTCTTTTATCATTGATTTTGATAGCCTTTATAAATTCAAATATATTTTATGGAAAACACAGATGAAAAAATTATTTCTTGTACATGTTTGGTAGCAAATTACGTCTACTGTAAATTTTATAGTTGAAGGAAGTGTATCTTTCGGTTCCGAATAATTTTCTTACTTATTCACTGCTATACTCGAATTCAAGGTTTCGAAACTGTGCACTGTGTACATCTTGTTTAAGGAAAAGTACGTTTTTTGACCTAAAGTCTGCAGAAGAGGTCACATAGGTGTAGCAAAATATTAAATTAAATGTGGAACATATTTTATGCAGTTTAGGTAGCGTTAATAAACTACCAGATACGATGTTTTATGAATAAACGCCTCACAGTTATAGGAAAGCTCATACTTTGCAACTTTTAAAAACCCGAGAACTACCCTTCCTTCAAGTATAAAATTTAAAGGAGGCGTAATTTTCGATCAAACATGTACAAGAAGTAATTTTTTCATCTACGTTTTCCATAAAATATATTTGAATTTATAAATGCAGTCAAAATCAATGATAAAAAGACATACTGCTTAAGTTGTCAGTTTAACAATAGACAGGTTTGCTAGGAGTCGAAATGAAAATTTTTAGAAAGCCGACATCCTATCCTGACTAAAATGACTTCAGAATAGACTACACAGTAATCAGTATCACAACTGGAGTCAATTCTGATTAGCGAAAAATTATAAGTCTTTCGCATATGTCAAAATTTTGCACGATCAACGGTGTCTACTGTAATTATCTTCATTATTCGAAAAGTTTATACTTTACAGCTAATTCTTCTGACTTTACTTTAAGGTTACTAACATTAAAAGTGATCTTTGAGGGTCGCATGTATGTACTGATAGGTAGGTTTGAACTGTTAATAAACTTATGCAGTTAGATCATCCTATTAGATATCTGAAATGTGACTGGACAGTTGATGAGGTATGTCCACGTTTCAATTGGAAAAGAGAATATAGAATGCAAAAAGACAACGATACTGAGGCAGCAGATCAAGGCGATCATAATTTTTGCTTTTAGTGTGCGTGTCTTACTTATTCACGCTTGCTAAGAAAATAAAAGAGCCCAATCGTTTAACAAAAGCGCGTCGACTAGTAGTGACCGAAAATGACATTTCAGGTCTATTCTAATTAAGTAAGAGAGCATATTTGCACCTTTATTAGAGAGAAATAATTAAACTTTATTTCCTTGTTTAAAACGGAGAACGTGCCAGTAGAAAAAACTAAGACTTCGTGACTCACATAGGTCACCTTACAGCAGGAATGTCCAACTATTATTCAGTAGCCTTGCTATAGCATGAATTGCCAGCCGAAAATCTAAAATATATTTTCCATTCAAACAATTTACTGAAGTAATATTCTGTACTTGAATATTGCAAATAGTAATCCAAATATATATTTTAGATGGGTAAGGTTTTTGAACATGCTTTGTTTGATTGTATGTAAACATCGTAATCTTTTAAGGCGGCTACTTATGTAGTATGCACTAACTTACTAAATATAGATGCCCTTATGAAGTTAAATAAATTTTACAGAATACACGTACATAAATCCTCTCTTTGGTGCTCAGTTAGTGGCAGATTAAATATTTTAGACTTAAAGCCTTACTTTTAAATTTTATATTTTTAACATGTACATACTCTTCAGTTTTATAGAGCTTCTATTTTGGCAACTTTATGCATAAATTTATAAAGTTAGCCTACATAATAATTCACATCATCTACAAAATTGAATTAGCACTATGCGACCTTTTCCACATATCGCATAGGATGCAAATGTAACGGCGTGTAGTTTACAAACTTAAGAAAGTTTTTTTTCGAAAACACAAGATACCCTTTTAAGCATAAACTGTGAAGATAGCGTTATGTGCTAAGAAAGGAGAACAAAAGTGAATATTTTCCAGCCTGTTTTTTTATAAAACGTATGTGAATTTGTGAGAATATTTAAAATGCATTCTACTTAGGTAGCCATTTACAACGTATGCTTTTCAGTCAATCATAAACAACACGTTTTTAAGCCAGCAGAATCACGCAACTGAAGTATACTGAGATAAGGCTGCATATTTGTGGAGTTGAGAACACACCTTGGACTTTCGGATGTCATTACATGAGACAAGAAATTTACTTTATGGGTCTTTTGGTGCTTTTAATTCAATTATTCAAAAAAATACCTGCATTGTATCGCATGTTAAGTAACACTTCCGTAAAATTCTCCACTTGAGCCATGTTACGAGCAGAGTAAATCAACTTCTTATTTCCTGATAAGGATGATCGAGAGGAATGTGGATCTATTTCGCAATGATGAATGCAAATGCTAGGGAATAGGCTTTATACTCCACCGTATAAAGACCTATTGTTAATAAAGTTTTCTACGTCCACACATGTTTCTGTCAGACTGCAAGCCCAGGAACCTTTTGAAAGCATTTTTCGATTGTGAACCGTTTCTGCCAAAGGGATTTCAATAATGAGTCCTTTTGCTATACATTCCACCTACTGCCGGTTATAGGGCAAGGGAATTTTACGATCGTTGAGCCTGCTTTTTCTGAAATCTTCTGCCTTCATTATAAGGCATATTTTTATAGCCATCAAGGTTGATTATTTCTCTTGCTTTTGTACTTATGGGAGGCTGAAAAGTCAGAAAAACCATTTATTTTTCAAAGCCTTTTTATGTTTTTCGGTATATATTGGCACCCAGGGTATCCACAACGTTGCAAGCTAAATAGGTACCAAAACTCAAACCTTTTAGAGATTGTCCCAAGCCTACCCACAGAATAGTCTCGGCTTTACGTTCATTGAACGCTCGCGCTGTCTTACTAAAATGATAAAATATTTAAACTTCCAAGTCACGCAATGAGCAATGACAAAGACTTTTCAGTCAACTTAAGTGGAAAGTTAACCTACGAAGGATAACCGTGTCAAAACGCGGAATGAGTCATTGACAAAGTAGTGATAAATCTTCCCGAAAGTACGTTTAATGGCCCACACAAGATGCTCTGAAATGCAGCCAAATTGAGGACAGTCAAATTGACTACCATTCTATAAATTATTTATTATCAGAGACTGGATAACTGCCTGCCTAGTCTGATGCGTAGACCCGCCGGGACGTTTGTGATATTGAACTCTTATATCATTTTGTACTCACCGAACTGAGTTTGTTTGTTTGCTGACGTTTTGGGTAGCTGGGTCGGCTGTTCTTTGCCAAAGCATAAATTGACTTTATTTTCTTGATCAGTACTTTAAAGTTGTGGCTGTGCATGTTGGCCATGGGCTGATTGATGTTCTCCGTTCGTTGCGTGTGGAATTTTGCCCATCTTGACGGCAGTTAGTGCTGTGTTTCGTCCCCACGGTAGAGAATGCTGACAATCCTGCTCCCTCTTCCGGTGGTTTCGTCCCAGGGCCGTCTTCTTTTGCAGCTCTTAAGTTCGTTTTGATCTTGTCCTGTCCTTTTATGACGGAATGTCGTATTATCCACATCTTACTTTAATAAGAAGCTAGCAGATGAAATGTCGTCTCGTGACTTTGGCTCAAGCATTTTGTTGTTTTCTCAGAAGAGGAAAAAAGAATGCATAATAGAAACATAACTCGCAAATGTATTTGCCCTTTCATTACACATCACCTTGAAAAAGACATAAATGACAGGCACTTGCACAGAGGACCGACATCAACATCTTTGTCAAAGTCTGAGTGTACATGGACGGTCACTTAACTTGCTTGGATTATGTCAGTACTATTCAAAACTAATTTTAAGTCGGTCAGTACTGCATGCACAAAAGCACCAGCGGAAAATTATTGCAGAATGGTTTGGCTAGAAGTATCACAAAGGTAAACATAGAAATGGGAACAGCATACGTCTAACTTTCCTTACCTCTCTGATCCGAAAGTAACTGATTTGCAAAGCAAACAACAACCGCTCTGGGAACGGTTGTCTTGTGCGCAAACAGAAAAAAATGCAAGCATATAGCGCAACATTATGAGCTAACAAGTGCAGGCCAACGTAAAATACCTTGTTAGTTCTTTCTAGAATCGAAACTTTGACTTTAACTGTTGTTTACAAAACACCTCTTATGGGCAAACAGATGCAAGGAGTTTTGGGGTAGTTACTTAACATGCATGCAGTGCTCAGTTCAAGTGTGTTAACTGTTCTTCACTGCAAGATAATTTTCGCGAAGAACATTCAAGCAAATGTACGGTGTTCCTTTAGTTTCTTTAGTGTATCAAACCACTACTATTTTAAGCAGAATCTTAATGCTCATCAAAAAATATCTTTTTATCGGTCCTTCTTTTACTAAGCGAGAAAGAATTAGCCACATTTGCTTTGTGCATTTTTATAAGGTGCATTTTCAAGTCTCGGAGTCAAATTATACTAAGGTACGTCAGGTAATTTAGCTTTGATAACTTTTTTACGCAAATGGCGTTTCGCATTTCGAACCTTCTTCACCCGACTGCCAGCTTTTCAAAAGCCATTTTCTTCTGCAATTACAGTTTTAGTCATGCTCACAGTGGGCATGAGTAAACACGAACGCTTTTGTCTCCAGTTTATTTTATTTGTTTTGGGATTGCTGCATAAAGACGGGATGCACTCTCCACGAAGTAAAATAGCCACTACAATCAGTACTTCGGTTATTCTAAGAAGATTGAACCGTATTACAAACGCTCCCCATGCTCCATCTGTATAATCGCAAAGGTCTTTATTCTTCCATCACATCCAACTACGCTACGCAGTGAAAAAATTAAGGCACGAGTTGCGCATTTAGCACAAAAATGTGTGATCATTCATTCACTGCTGGTGTGCTAGATTACATGTCATATGCATCCTTCGATTATTTGTCGCAACTTTGCTAAGATAGTGGCTAATAGAAACACTTGGGTTGGACGAGGTCTGACATGCACACTCGGACTTTTAGAAGCCCGTAAGAAGAAAAGGTTTATTATTAAGTAATAATTTAACCCGACCGTTTCTTTGTCATCTATGAGGGGCAGGTTTGCTTGGTGTGAAGAGTCCAAGATTTATCAATTGCTTTCCTCATCTTCCTTCAGCAGGCGATTTTGTATTTAACTTTAACAATTCCTGCCTGACGTACTTCGAGACCGTTCTTTTTGAGGCAACCCAATTTTTCAGAACTGGAGCAAATGAATCATTTAAGTCCAAAAAATCCCCTTCAAATCTCAGAAATCTGTTTCTTTTTTTACGAAGGAGCGCTTTCTTACTTCGGAGGATTCAAAATGAAAAGCTGTCTCATAGTTTAAATCGAGAAACACCGAGCAAATCAACTTGTTTATAAAAACAGATTTCGAATAAGTGTTAAATGATGATCACTGACAGAAGGTAGCAGTGGTGTTGACCTATTAAAAACCGACCAATTCGTCAGGTAATCATGTAAGGTACGCTTATGCGGAATAAGGCCAAATGCAGCTGCCCATCGAAATGTGATGAAATGCATTTTGACGTAGAATAATATTTGGGTCTTAAATTATCTTCATTGGGTTTGACAGTAGTATATATGTGCTCGATCCCGTCTTCGGTGCCTAGTTAAAATTTATTATCGCATGTCTACTATTATACAGGTATGTGATGATAGCGATCAGCGGGTGTTGTTTCAAATTATGTCCAAAAAAACCACTTCTCGAGAATTTTGCCTAACACGAGATATTTCAAGGATCCTAGAATTTTCAAACGCACATAAGGTCACGTGTTCAGTTTGAGAGGAATCTTTAAGGCCATGTTTTGTGGGTTATTTATTGGTGAGTTAAAATAAATGCAAATAACAATTAAGAACATGATTCTTCGCCAACGCTAAGCTGGCGCCACGTAAGCAAGTGTGAGTAATGAAAAAAATCATTTCCGTGATAGTCTTTGCATGATTTATATTTCAAAGCCTCCAAACCTGCGTCTTTCGTTACGATATTCATTCAGACGCATCTCCCTCGAACAACTGCATCAAACCTAACAAGAAACTGCTTAACGTTGGCTAAAACGATTTGTTTTAGCATCCTTGGCTTAAATATGTCAGTTCAATTTTACGAAATTCATACGAAGATTGAATACATTTGGAGTCATAAGGTGACAACTTGAGGAGAAGAAGAAGACTCAACAGGACAGATTTATTTGAATACGGATGTTTCAGGGAGCTGGGCCGACATTTCTTTTGGGTCATGTGCTATTAGCGCTTTGACAATGATGAGTTGACAACGCTTTCTTAGTTGTCAGCACTTTAATGAATCGGTTTCGGTGAGCCCTTCCTCTTTCTCGATGCAGGAACTCCTGAACGATTTTAAACCTAGTCATCAACGAGGACACTTGCTTCTGGTACTGACATGGTACCTTGGGTTTTAACTGAGCTCGCCCTAAACGATGACATCAAAACATGAGTGATGTCGGGGACCACCTTTTTTCACAGCCCTCAATGTTCTAACAACTTTGCTTCGCTCTCTATTTCTCATGAGTTAGACCATAAAGTTTTGAACCTGGTACATGGTGCGTAAATTTTTACTTCTTTTAGATTCAGCGCTGACAACCGCGGTTTTAAGAACTTCCGGTGAGTGAAAGGAATATTTGGAGATGGAAAGGTCACACAGCAAAGTAAAACAGAACAATGGAATGGTTTCATTTTCGTAGACTTGTAGTCTGCAGCATTTGTGCGTATGGTGCTTGCAGCAACTTTGTGAATTTGTGAACTGATGCAATCTCCTTTGCTTGTAGGATTTGATTAGAAATAACTTGAATCTATGCCTCTTGTTTCTTCAACCATCTGGCAGGTCTCTTTGGGGTTGTTTTGCTCCCTTAAAAGATGGATGGATTGAGAAAGAAGGACGCTTGACTGTTTTGTCAGCAGACCTACATTTGAACCAAACTGTCCGGTCTTCTACCTGTGCTCCCAAGCCACTTTGACAGCACTCAACCGGGAAACTGTACTTTCAATTTCACTTTGAGTAAGAACAAAGTAAATTCTTGTTTCCTCAGAGGGGGGGGGGAGATGAACGCAGCGATTATGGTTAAGCAAAAAATTCCTCCACTTATCTAACTTTCAACTCAACGTCTACAGGAAAAAAACTTGGTTTGGATAAGATAGAAAAATTCATCAGTGTCACGCCACCTTAACAGAAACTCCGACTGTTTCGTTGTTTGGAGCAAAAGACTTTTCATCATTTTTTCGGTCAACGGCATTGACGAGCAGCTCAGAAAGCCAGAAGCGCCGCTTTAATGGAGCAGGTACCCCGATGGATGTATTGCAGAGAACATTATCGATAGACCACAAAATCCCACTAAATTAGTGAGCGAAAATGAAATCTATGTTCCTCAAACTCACTTCTCAAGGTGACTTGGCTGTTGAGCTGAGAAGATACTTTAACCAACCTGTTTTACGAAGTTTCCCATGGCCAGATATCAGTTAACTCTATGCAATTCTCTGTGATCTTCTCACCTTTTCCAAACTGACACAGCTCTTCCTAAGTCCGCTACTCGTATTTTGTCCGTGCTAAAAGGTGAAACTTACTCAATTTCGCTTATCGCCTATTTGTATAACTCGAAATTCTGCCCATTTAACTTACTGCCTCGATTAGATTGTTCCAAAGGCAAGCAAATGCCCGCCATCCAGTAGTCTGAATTCTTCCACGGAAAATCTGACAACTTTTTCTGAATGTGGTTTGATTGCTAAAATCAATTTCGGGTCGAGCTCGACCGATAGCCACTAAGATGCAATATTGAGACTGCTCCGATCTCTTTACCCACCAAAGATGGAGGATCCGGAAACACTATTTGAACACTTTACATCAGACCACGTGATATTGAGATATGAAGTTCAGCTGCTCGCTCGGTCAGAAGTCTAGGTTCAAACCCATAAGACTGAAATTGAGACTTGACCTCTGCCATTTTCAATTATGACTCCAAACTCTCCTTTAGATAGCGCAGGCTGAACACAAATTTTCTTCATGGTTGGGCCACAACACCTGTACAGGTGACACCTATTTTAAAGAGGTTGCTCGATGCCATAGCACTTAGCTGGCCTTGTTGATGTTCTGGTTAAAGTAGCTTGTGTTACCAACTTTGCTCGAGGTCAACATCAGTCTTCGTATCAGGGTAATAAAATATCAGACTTTTCCATCAACTTTACAAATAAGCGTATCCTTTCCACTATAAAATTTGCTCAGATATCTTCAACAGGTTAGTACTCGCTGATACAGTTCCATATCCCTGTTCAACCATGGACAAGTGGGAATTTTCTTCCTGTGAAAAGGGTTTTCCTTTACCATTACACCTTTCCCTGCTGTTTGGTTTATCCTATTTTTGGTAGACTGAAG
This sequence comes from Ligula intestinalis, assembly GCA_036362985.1. NCBI lineage: Eukaryota > Metazoa > Platyhelminthes > Cestoda > Diphyllobothriidea > Diphyllobothriidae > Ligula > Ligula intestinalis. The sequence goes on from JAYGXS010000002.1 coordinate 46,473,672, forward strand.
ATAAATTCCACAGACTACTGTACCGATTCCGTATTTCTAGCCATTTCTACGACACCGTCATTTTCGCGCGGCCTTAACCTGTGAAGTCGTGATAAATGATAATTGGCCGTTTGGCATTTGATATGACAACATAGGGCAATCCTAAAGTTTATTTTCTTCGAATGCCTGTATGAAGGCACAATACAAGCAGTTATAAAATTCTTTGAATCTGTTCGGCATTTTCGCCAAAGATGCCACGAATATTCGCGTTGCATAGGCAATACGCCGATTATGTAACCCCGTACCTATTGATGTCATGTAACTTCTTGACCTCTTATTCAACTGCAAAGGGTCATTGTCAACTAATAGGACAAAATAAAACTGTCCGATTATGTATCGACCTAGACTTCACGGAAATTGCATGACGTCGATAAATCATGCTAGTCTCGTGGCTTTTACCTTTTTTCAAATTTCTTCTAGGAAAACCATGCTTCATTGTTCAGAAATTATCACTTTCAGTTGGAATTGAGCGCAGATCCGAACCTTTCGAACCTCCATGGTTTCCAACATCTTTTCGTAGGAAAAATATCCTGGAAGTTTTGTGGTGTATTATAAAACGACTCACACTGCATTTGTTACATGAAACAAACCCGTTTTAGCCCATAGCTTTTTAGGTAATTAGCCTTCATAATGCTTTATTAATTTGTTTGATTCTCGTTGATAAAAGAAGCGTTTTGGAAATATATAACGGTAGGTTGGGTCAAAGGTCCACAAAGCGTATACCATTAGCCACTGTGCGGCTACTGGCGTGGTTCGAGATTGAGCACGAAGACACAACGGAACGAGCGAGTCCCACAATCGATGGGTGAGCACCTGTGGGACATTGCATCTATATATGTATATATATTCACTCAGGAATGTGCGAACACCGATCGAATAGACTTCCGAACTAAACAAAGTTCGTGTGGTGGTCAGAGGTCCCCAACGGGTGACCGCCTGCCAGGCCGATTCCGGCCAAGTCATAATAGCAGTAAGGGGGGTATGACAGCGTCTGGGGGTTACTTGATACAGGTAGCAAGTAGCAAGTAGGAAAAGAAAGCCTGCTTATTAGAACGTGGTGGCACGCTGTTGGACCAGCCTTTATGTTGTCCTCTTGCTGGATGGGATTTAACTTTCAGACGTTTCCCTTATGTCCTTATCTGCACCACGTATACTGTTTGGCCGCCGTCGTACTGGCAGGCTAATATTCATCAATTCATAATTGACATGTTAGGGCAAACCAACACTCCAGTGAAAGTGTAACTTAGGTTCCTGAATTATTTAAATAAAGTAATATTTGGCAACAAAATAAGGCGCCATAAACGGTTGGTTTATAGTTTATAGTCTATTCATAGCTACAGTTTATTTTATTTTTCTGTTTATTTTTAGTTTATTATTAGGTAGAAAAATTGCTGATATAAAACCTTGTTTACTGTTTAACCTCATGAGCTTTGCATTGAATTAAACATGCAAGACGAACTGCTATAGCAAATTACAGTCTGCTTGTTTACTTTCCAGCTAGATGAAGTTAAGGGTAAAATGCCTAACTCAACTCTAAATCCTGCTAATTTCTGTAAAGGTTTAATGCCTTTCTGTTTCAAGCAACATACTCCATAGCAATATTTGACTTCTAGTGAATCGTTCACCTATTTAGGTGAGTTATTGATTTTTATGTGCACAGATTAAGAACAGGTTGTGACTGGGATAGTACATGCATGAAAAGTGTCCAGGAGTGTTATTGTTACTTCTCCTGTCATTAGATTTTCAGTCATATTTTGGGATTTAGATCTATTCTTAGCACTCTAAGGATCCAGTACTCAAGACGATCTGAGACGTAATCGAAAAATAGGTTCATATATTTGCGATGCTATGCTTCCCTCTGGATTTCGGACCAGCTAGCACTCTGGCGGACACTCGTTATAAGCTATTGGATTCGTTTTCACAACATCCCCAGCATCAGAAGCCACGGCAGGCATTAGTCACAACGAACAACATCTCCGTGACCGCCTTCCGTTAACAATTCTCCGGGATTCCAGCTATCTACAAACGGCTGAGTCGTTTCAATATCCTTTCCATACAGTTAATCGCTTTATACATATTGCATAGAGCTTAAATATCGTTTAACTTTACTTCGATCTATGATGGGAAGCAAAACCAAAACGTACAGCACAACGTAAAAAAAGTCTGCCGCGAGTGGGATTTGAACCCAAAACCCGTGGTTCGCGGGCATCGGTCGTTACCATTGGACCACGAAGGCGCACGGTTTCCACTGATTTAATTCAGGATATAAGCCCAAATCGCAATTTCGAGGGTAGAAACCACATGGTTGGCGCAACGAAAGCGCGCATTGCTAAAAGGCCTAGAAGTCCTCGGAGCTCAATAGACACAAAGTACGAAGACCGAGATGGCATATCAGACATGAAACTTTCCAAAGCATTTTCCATCGTGCAGAAGGATATGGTATGCCTTAAAATGGAATTAGCAGAACTGAAGTCACTTTTGCATATTCTAACGCATGGCTCGATGTCGGAGACGACTAAAAGCCGAAAAAAGGCCAAGACGAAGAAAACAGAGGAGGTTTCCATACTCCATAAGCAAACTACAGCAGAACCAGTAGTGGAACTCGACCTAGTTGAAGAGTCGGAAATCCACGAAAATGTAGAAGACCGGGGATTCGAACCCTGTACGTTTGGTCAACAGGCAGACGGTGTCGCCACTAGACTAGCAGACCACGATGAAGGGACTGAACATTTTGCTTGCTCAAATGGTGTCGTGCTTAACACAGTACCAAACACCAAGCAGGTGGTGTCTAAGATACCAGTAAGAACTAGTCTGGTTGCGTCTCCCAAAAAGCCCAAGACACCACCGACTACCACACAAAAGGTGGCCTTGGCACAAAAGCGGAGCTGTCGGGTCCTCCCAATTATCAAATGCCGGAGCTTAGGGATCCCACAGCCCAAGTCGAGGATACTCACACGTCGGTAGGATCCACTAATAAACCTCATAGCCCGTTATTTAAACGCAGCCAGTGCATCGTCATACAAGGCATGCCTGAATCTTCTTCGGAGACCCCAAAGAATAGGATTGACCATGATATGGATTTATTCCGCGGACACATTCAACTTCTTCTTCATGAAAATGAAGAAATGGTGGTCCCCGTCCTAAAAGCATTTAGGATGGGCCTGAAGAAGGGTCCATATACGGACTCGGGTCAACCCAGACCAATAAAATTTATATTCAAGCACGAAGAACAAGCGAAGCTACTGTTCAACAGGAAATCGCAACTACGGAACAAGTACCCGACGGTTTTTTTCAGCGGGAGTACTCGCCGGCCCAGAGGGAGAAGCGGAGGGCACTGAAAACCGAACTCCACGGGAGATCCAATGTGGGCGAGATGAACCTGCGAATAATGAACGGGGAAATCCTCACCATCCAGAGGTCATTCCTCTGGAGACAGCCAATAACGCTGAGTTTTACAGACAAAAAGCAGACCAAAACTCAGGCAATAGAGTAGCTAATTCGCAGAGACCTTCTGGCTCCTTCGACCCACAAATCGCTCAGAACTCTATGCCGGCGAAGCTGCGCTTTCTTTATACGAACGCACAGAGTTTGCTTCAGAAGATTGACGATCTCAAAGTTTGTATAGCTGACCTACAGCCGGATGTCATATCCATTACAGAGACCTGGCTACAGGCCAACGTAATGGATGCCGAAATGGTACCCGGAGAGTACCAAGTTTTTCGTCGGGACCGGATACATAGGAGGGGAGGAGGAATAACAGTGTTTGTCAAGAAGAGAATCATTGCGTCAGAACACAAATTTGGTTCCTCTCATGATTTTGAAGCGCTTTGGCTTAAACTGAAAACGCGTGGTGCACCCACTTTACATTTCATGACTGTCTATAGGCCGCCAAATCAATCTCCAGAGGGTGGCGAGACCGTATTTGAACAAATGCGTGAACTGGCTCAAAACGGAAACGCGCTGATCACTGGAGATTTTAACGCCCCACTGATTAACTGGGATGAGCTATCAGTTAAGGGTTCTCATGAGTCTTTTAGCTCCAGATGCTTAAAGCTGACGGGGGACCTCTCTCGCGTGCAGAATGTTGGATTCCCAACGAGAATAAAAGAAGCACAAACAGCGAACTGTTTGGACCTCGTATTTTTGAAAGACCCGATTGATACAAGCGAAAATAGGCCAATCGCGCCTCTTGGAAAGAGTGATCATGTCATGATCCTGTGGGAATATGCTTCAAACACCAATCAACCGAGAAATACTGAGGTTCGGTTAGACTACTGGCGCGGAAATTACACCGCAATGAGAAATGAACTAGCAGCAATAAATTGGTATGACCTTTTAACTGGTAGTCCGGATGCCGACTGGAACACTGTTAGGGATCTTATAAGCGAAGTTATGCATCGAAACTGTCCGCTGAAAAAAGTACAAAAGGCGAGCAGGCCCCCTGGTTAAGGCTAGATCTGAAGAGCCAAAAAACCGTAAGAACAAATTTTGGAGAAGGTACGCATCAACACGCCAGCCTTCACACTACGAAGAATTCCACCAAAAGCGAAACGAGGTAAGATCAAACATTCGAAAAGCGCGGGAAGACTACGAAGCGAAAATTATCGAGCGGGCCGTAACGAAGCTAAAGGTGCTCTACAGTTACACCAACAGCAGGCTAAAAAACAAAGACACAGTTGCAGTACTAAAAGGTGAAAATAATGAGGAAATTATAGACAATCTCGAAAAAGCACAGCACCTTAGCAAGTTTTTTTGCATCTGTTTTCACTGAGGAACTGCATTTTAATCCAAAAGACTTCCATGCAGAGAGTAATGGCAGAATCATGGAGGACCTCCGTTTCACAGAAAAAGATGTAAGGAATGAACTTCTTGCGCTTAATGAAGCTAAGTCTCCGGGTCCAGACAAAATACCAGCAAAGGTACTGCAAGAGCTGGCTTGGAAACTTTCCAGATGGCTTACGCACATTTTTCAGTTGCCCGTTGATCGAGGCCTCCTCCCATCCGATTGGAATGTTATGAACATATACCCTATTCACAAGGGTGGATCCAGAACCAGCGCGAACAACTATCGACCAGTGAGCCTTACTTGCATCTGTTGTAAAGTTATTGAAAGGATCATCAAAAAGGTCACTATGAAGTTCCTCGAAGAAAAAGACTTCTTTGATGGTGCCCAACACGGGTTGTGAGGAAACCACTCCTGCCTGACCAATAGGCTTTAGTCTATGGAGCAGTGGTCCAAGTCATGAGATGAAAATACCCCGTATATGTTATTTACATAGATTTTAAAAAAGCCTTCGATAGTGTCCCTCACCAACGGTTACTCTACAAGGTTGGCGAATCCGGGATAAGGGGCAATTTACTAAATTGGGAAGGAGATTTTCTCATAGTCCGATCGCAGTCCGTGTGCGTCGGAAACGCAAAATCCTCTTCAGTGCCAGTTGCGAGTGAAGTGCCTTCGGGCTCCGTTCTTGAGCCACTGTTGTTTTCTTATCTACGTCAACGACTGTAGGCATGGAGTCTTGTTTGCAGATTGTATTATGATATGGCAACCCATCAGAAACGCTTATGATGAACAAACTCTGCAAGGAGCGCTTGACCGCCTAGGTGGATGGTCCAAAAATGGTTAATGTGGTTTAACTTTGAGAAGTTTGTCACATTGCAACTCAAGACGAAGAAAGTGAGCGCGACGGATGACTCACACAACTACGTACTCGATGGGAGGTTCCTGTCAAACGTCAATGAACAAAAAGATCTGGGTATGGCTATTGTGCCATCCCTGAAGCCGTATTTACAGTGTGCAAGGGCTGCCAAGAGGGCGAACAGTGTTCTGTTTGCCATCAAGCGAACTTTTGTCGACATAAACAAAAAAACTATTCGGCAAAATCTATGGAACATTTATTCGCTCACATCAGGAGTATGGCGTTCAGGCGTGGCGACTATGGATGCACAAAGCGAACCAGATGCTGGAAAGAATTCAGCGAAGGGCAACGAAAATTGTGAAGGGCCTAAAGTCTTCATCTTACGAATGTCGACTAGAAGCACTTAAAGTTTTCCCCCTTTAGTATTGACAAATCCGTGGTGACCTCATACAGACGTACCACCTCGTGAGGAATCGGGAGTGTGCCCTGAAGTTTGATGACATCTTCGCCTTCGCCACTTCAACCAACCTCCGTGGGAATTCCCTCAAACTGCGGGGGACCCTATCCCATCTAGAGGTCCACAAGCAGTCGTTCTCACAACGATTCATCGGTGTCTGGAACGGACTGCCCGAGGAGGTCGTGATGGCGAACTCCAACGATACGTTTAAACGGAAACTGGGTGAACATCTACTCAACACTTACCGTTCATATATACAAGGAAGCAGGAATAATTTACGCCCCGGAAATACCTATAGATAAAACTTCCCGTTTGTATATGCTAACCACTATTTTACAGTAACACATTGTATCATGGATATATTATGTTCACAAGAGACTTTCTGACTGCTCACACGCACACGTTAAAATTTGTACATGTATATATGTTACTGACTGTTTATAAATACATATATTATGTTGGATATTTCATGCATACTGTTTTCAATAGGGTCTTCAAAGGCGTTACCTACTACCCTAAATATACTGAACTATAGTGAACTATTATGGATTCGGGCATTCGGACAGAACAAAATTAACAACAGAACAAGTGTTTGCTCGTATACCTGAACAAGCATGCCAACCGCATTTTGCGGCCCAACTGATAAAACAACTGAGGAATATTAATGGTATTATAGTAAGTCCGTTGCGATTTTTTTAGCCAGCCTTAGGATTATGAGCCGGCCTTAGGAGTTTTTTCACTGTCTGCTCTTCCTCCTCAGTTACACTGCTGGCTCGTGTAAACTGAGTGTGAGTTTATTACTTGAAACAAGCGAGAAGTCGTCTGAAATTGTGTCCACGACTTCTTTGGAATGTTCGGCTATGCCGATGCATTTCTTAAATCCTATGTACCAAGAGGGAGTTCAAAGGCGTTTGCTTATATTTCCTTTAATAAATTTGACTTGACTTGAATATGGTTCCGTGAACGGCGACACAAAAGGAGGTCCGTAACTAAATGTTTACGATGACTTTGAAATAAAACTCATTGTCACGTTCAGAAGGATTCCATGGTAATACATTGAGAAGCAGTGAAACTATATCCAAAGAAAAAGTGAAATAGTATCCCAAATGTCATTTCGTACAATATTTATAGAACATATAAAATAGATTCCCCGTTGACACGACTGTAGTCATCTTTACTCTGAGTTGAGAATACCACTTAACATTTTAAAACTATATAGGTAAAAGTATTATTAATGGTTAATTTTGATAGGGATCATTTTTTATCGCACTTAAGTCCGCGGACTCTCAAAAAACCTTTAAAGTAAAACTGTCACACTTATTTCTTCCATAATCAAGACGCAAAGCTCAAGGAAAATTTGGTCTCAAATAATAGACTCAAATATAATTTAGTAAATAAAAAGCCGGCTTACTTAGCAAGCATAAGGGCACTTTCATGGTCTTTTGAGTATGATTCTTCGTTTGTATGCAGTGACTACAGACCATATCTTAAAACATTATGATGCATAAGGTTATATGAATTTAGTTTTCTTCCGAGTTCGGCATTTTTAGTTATTGTTGGCTAAATATTTATTTATATTTATGTATTTACATTTATTTAATGGCTGGTGGCATGCCACTTTGCTGGCCGCTAAATCTCCTACAAGCTGAAACATTCATTAAACCAATTTCAGTTTGGTTCTGTGGCGGGTGCTAAACTCTTTGAATGCCAAATTTGCTTCAATCTAACTCCAGCTATCCGTGTTGGACATGGGTCTATTGCTTACGAACCGGTGTCCTCGTTTACTGCCTCTTCTTGTTTATCATGACCGCCAGAATACGAAATTTTCGCGTGTGCGCTTGTGTCAAATGGGAGGACTACCAGATCATAAAACCGCGAACTGACAGATTTATAACGTTTAAAATGTGTCTTTGAAATCGAAACGGTCATATATTTTCTGAAAAATCGACTGGCTGGCGACGATAAGTTTTATTTCACGCTGAAATTTCTTGACTTAGCCGAACCTATGATAGTCTTTCAAAATTAGTCAATTAAATTTCTTCGGGAATTTTCCTGAACCCGAAATATTTTCCCAAATCCCGTTTAACTTGACTCGGCCTGACGATGCATATAATTACGGCATCTGGTGGAATTAAAGTTATTATATGCTAGACTTATCCTGAGTTTTAATGTATTAATTTTGGATAGGTAATTTTTGTCAGATACTGCTAAATACACACCCCTCAACTTCCACACTTTCTACGCTCTGAAATCATTCGTTATGACCTCCATACTTAGTTGACCCAATGTTTTGCAGAAGACGGACCCAATACAAAGCACTATATGAAAACCATCGCCAAATTGGATACCTTCATTGATGAATGCCCACTGATTGCTAACGGAACTCACCAGTTTCGTTCTGCTTTGGGAGCGCACCCGCGGGCTTCTCCAGCAGACACACAGCGTTTGATAATGTAGGCAGGCGAACACAACTGGCAAAGTAAGGGAAATTGGAATGGCCACTTCCGATTCACTAGCTGTAATCAGCCAGTCATAGTCAACCCTAGGTGGTGCTGCACCCGAGGCCCAAACCCGCCTCTGTTGGCCAGAATTCTACCGATCTAACATTTGAGTCACCTGTTTGTAGCGACCCCTTATTCTTAGTCATGCTTTCCTCGGACGCCGCGGGGAGAAGCCATGTCTGGCGTGACCACCACGCGGACGCAAGACACGACAGTCAAAGCTTACACTCAAGGTCGAGACTTTTCTGGCCTCACTAGCCAATCACTCTCAATGTGAAACCAGTGCACAAGATGCGGGGGAGTTTTTTACGCTCAGTCACTCCCCGACCGACGATCTACTGTTCGGTTGCAGAGCTCCGGACCCGGTGATCTACTTGCCGGACTGCGCCTCTGGACTCCGGCCCACTCATGGCTGGACTGCACTTGTCTGGGAGTCACTTGCATGTTACTCATATTCTACTCCTTCTAACCTTATTAAATCATTCATAACACCCTGGCTTTTCACGCCTTATTCTATTCACTAGCTCATATTCATTGGGATGCGTTCATCGCCTATTATCTGACCTGAGCACATCGTATCCCACAAGTTCGTTGTCTTACTATTGCACATCGGGAGATATTGACATTCGTTGGTGAAAGTTGACTGATCACTAGCGAAACGCACTCGTCGCGCACTGCCTCGACTTTCATTTTTTGGGCACTGACAGCAACCGCACAGCGGCTAGTCGGCTAGGCAGATGGTATTGCCAGCAAAGACAAAGGAGAACCGAACGGCTAACACTGTCACAACTGAGCAATGGGATACATTATAAGCTTGATCACTTCTTCTGCTCACTTATACTAGCTTTAGGCACACAGGCCTTTGCCAAAATTAGGATTTCATGTCAACATAATTTGACGGCATAATTTCCAGCTTTGTTTATTCACTGGAGTGGTCTTTTAACCCGTTCTGTTTGCAACAAATACATCATGAGTATCAGTGCCTTTTAGGGAAATGAAGGTGTGTATTTTTAACTCACTATTTACGTGCATGCGTGTTAGGATATTAAAAATATTGATGAGGCCAAATGACATGAGCCACTGAGGTGCAACAAATATGAAAAAGAATAGACAGTGAAAAAAGCACCTTGGGATCTTTTAGGAAACAAAACTGTCGTTCTCATTGGGAGGGATCAAACAGAGAGGGCACGGCAGAGGTCAACAGGGTCATCACCGAAGTGCGGAAAATGTGGCCAGATACTCCTTTGCTGATTCAAAGTTACGAAAACAGAAGTATCCGCAGAGATCGTCGACTGTCAACAAATGATAAATCAAGAATAGTGTGACCCTTAAATGCCAGTCCCTTAAAATATATTCATTCTGGTTTGCCCCTTTACGCAGTGTTTTCCAACTACAGTCAAATATCATTCGGCCAGCCATCGATCTTGATTCGTTTCGACATCTAGTTGCCATTTTTAATCTGCACCTTTAAGGCTATAAACATCCTTACCCCTAGAGCTAAGAATTTCCTCGATCAAATGCGGTTTCAGCGAGGGCGCTTCGCAACTTATACAAGCTGAAGTACTTACGATCGTCGAGTCCAAAGTTGTCACTTGCCCGCTTCAACAGCCCGAAGACCATTGCGCTAACTTGTGTATGAGGTAGTTTTTAAGTGATAGTGGACTTACGCTGCATCTACCGTACGCTCACTTTCCTCAGCCACACGTGCGCATCAGCCTGACAGAGTCGAAATTGTTGTAGGCGGGTTAAGGTGGGCCTACACGGGCATTTTTATAAACATTGGTTAATTAGAGTGAAGTTATTTCCGCTGACGGCAGTAGGTAACTAAACGAAGGAAACGAACTGAATTAGATAAAAAAGTTAACTGCATGCTCTGTTTCACGTCAGACAACTAATTATTAACTTGACGTGGTAAAGAAGAAGAATCATTTTCCACCACTGGGCGTGTTTCCAAATGATATTTTTTAACAAAAAGACTACCTTTGGGTGGCAATCAATCTTCTTTTCTTCTCAGGCAATGTGCTTTATGCCAATAATTAACGTCAAACACAGTTGTCTATTTGACCATGATTTCTCAAAGACATTAATTTAAATAAAAAAGCTTACTAGAACAACCGTCACTAAGTTTAGCCACAATTAGTTTGCCTGCGTAAGTTTAGTAAATGCAGCAAAATGGGAATACGTTCACTATTTTTCAATAAGCAGAGATTTTTAAATGTTCGCCTACAAATTTTTTATCATACAACTGGGCATTTTACTCTAAAGCACAACTGTATCAATAAAAGGCATTATTTTGTTTTGTAAGATGCCATTTGAATTCATGCGCAGTTAAAATGGAACAAGAGTGTCCGATCAACCGTCGGAGAAATGCTATTATATCTATATGTCCAGGTTATAGGACATGTTGTTCATATATTGAGTTTACAACTAAGCAACCATAAGAGAATTGTGTAAAAATGTGAATGGATAATGATTTAATTCCTGCAAAAAGGTTACAAATAATAAGTAGAAAAATATATGAAGGGCAAAATACGTGCATTTTGCTACTTATTTTCTTTGGCAGAATGGCTAGTGTATTTAGTTATCTACAAAATAAAATGTTTTATTTTGGAAACCATTAATAATGGAAACCTCCTATTGAAGTCAATTGACTGTGGGTAGCAAAACAAAAAAATTGTCAAAGTTTGAATGAAAGCTTGCGACCTAATTTTCTCTAGCATCACCAGCGAGTTAACAGTCATGCTTGCTTAGAAGGATTTTCGCACAACCGTGATGATATATTTATGTGCGAAAAATTCTGCAAATCATATTCCATCTCCATGAATTCTTACAAGTTCATACAAATTTTACCTTATAAGGAGCTCTAGTTCTGCATTTTTTCCATTTGGGATATAAAAACTTGCATCAACCACGTCTTAAAGGTGTGCATTGAGATTTTTCTTGATGGCATTTAAAGGGTAAGCTTATTTATTTGGCAATAATAGCCGTGCTTTCTTAAAACAAAATACTATTTCCAGCAAACATCATATTTGTCTTAGCGAGGTTCATTTAACTGCAGATCAATGAATTTTATCAGACTTCATTTAACTTTCAAGGTTGCAAAGAACTATCAAAAATTAACATATATTTCATGATACGCGGCACTTAATTTAATATTTCAGAGGCAGCACATTTTTTTGCTCGAAAAAACGTTAACTTATCCTCTTGGTGGAGCATTTTCCTAACAATGACTTTGTTTTTGAGACTAAAAATATATCTGGACCTTTTTAAACCATAAAAATGTGAATGAGTTGAAGAAAGCTAGTGAACTATATCTAACTTTTTGTCTCTCATCTGTTGGATAGGGAACTTGTATCTGCAGCTACCTCTACTCCCAAGTTAAAGACAGAAATACGGATTTGTCCTCAGTGGTTGGCAGATGGCAGTGCTGGCAAATATAAGGGCAACTGGAATGACCATATCTGACTCAGTATCCGTCGTCAACCAGTCATACCCAGTCCAAAGTGGTGTACCGCTTGAGGCTTGAACTCGCGACCTTTTTGTCAGAATCTAACGCCCGAACGATTGACCCATGAGCTCGTTCTTTTGCCAGTTTGGGTTGGGAGACATAAACACTCATAGATGAATATCCACCGACGGCTAACGGAACTCACTGCTCTTGCTCTTCAACTCGCTGTCCATTAATGCGTATCAAACACATTCATGTGCTTATTATTTATCTTCCTGCCGGTGCTTATCGTCAGGATCATCGCTTTACTGTTTGAACTTGGGCGACAATTTTTTTGAAATCAAAGAGGTCTGTGTACATGTAGCAGCGAGCTTTAATTGATCATGCACCAAAACAATTTAAGTTCAATGAAACTAAGCAGTTCTGTGGACTGATGAGGTAAAGTGGCTAGCTACGTTGTTGCCCTTCAAATCTGATCAGTCGCATACACGGGACAACGTAGCCTAAGAGGAAAACACTACTCCCATGTTGGTCCTAATTTTGCACGTTGCAATTTGGAGCAGCATTTTATGGTTTAAGTTTTCGGGCAATCAAATGAGGAAACAAAGTTTATTGTGCTAAAAGTATGTTTAAAATGCTATCTAAAAACTTAACTTAACTCCTGTCTTTATGCTTTTTATCAAAGGCCAAGACCACAAAATTGGAAGAAGAATCCATTAATAGCCTTTCTTTTGTGGTACTGACAGGAACAAACATTAAACAGTGATAATAGTTTGCATATCTTAAGAATGATAAAAATCACATAGAGTTTAGTGTTATATGTGGCACACTGGTTAAACTAAAGAAATCTTTAGTTCTCCGTGGATACACATTACAGTTGAATCCTTCATCCGTCGTATCTCAGCCGCCATGCATTTTACCTAAAAGCGTAATGTGTTTGCTAAATTCTTTTTTCATACAGAAAATAAAACCGTGCTCATTTCTCCGCAGGAAAAGGCTTACTATTTGGGACAAAATCAGCTTTGTCTTCTATTCCGGCGGTTTCCTGTGCTACTTGCCGTCCTGGACCACGCCCGCTCACTTTTTCGTTCCTCTTCCATAGAATGCATCAATATAAAATGGAAAACTTTGGCAACCATACTGTCGCCAAACTGACACTCAGTTGTTCCGCCTACGTAGAGCAGGTAAAGCAAGACGTGAATAAACACTAGCTTTTATAAGTTCAAGTCATTTTCTACGACACATCCCGTTCGCAAGTTGATTTAACCTCTTTTTCCTAAAACCCTGCAATAACACTTAGAGCCTGCCTTTATGTTGACGCACATTCCATTTTCATGGATAAGTAACCCCGAAACCGCCCACCAACAGAAGCTATTTTAGCACCTAAAGTAATACTAAGCAACTTACAGAAGGAGGTGTGATCACTGGAACAAGAGCTTTATTGTCCTGACGTTTCGGATTCCGTTGGCAATCCTTGATCATAGGTAATGGTACAATATTCTGAGTCATGCGCAGCTAGGGGTGATACATGCACAGATTGCACGGTATTTTTAGTTCACAGCGGTCATCCGCGTGCACACTGTAATTATCCGCTCCTTTATCCACCGTTAGGATCTTAATTGGTACGTTGATGGCTTGACATTTCGTGCTCGATTCATTAATTGCTGCGATTGCGCGACAAGTATGCTCACCATCGTCAGAGTTGTTGTTGGGCCTGCACCTTCCCACGTGACCGATTCCTTTGCTCAGGCAATGTCTCAGTACGCAGCATAGGAACGCCAAATCGTTGCGCGTGTTGATGGACTGAGGGCCTGAGAACCATGACTCGAGTAGCTCGCGGCTCACGCGGTTGTCACCTCTTGCCATATAAATCGTTCTTAAAATTGAGAACGTTTTCACAGAGATTTGGTCAGGTTTTCATTTAACTATCTGCTTTTTTAATCTGCGTGGGCCCTTTGTATGTGTCCACAGTAAAAGTACATATTAGCATTCTTCTTGCAAATATTTTGCGTGGCCAATCATTTGAAGCAAGAATTGAGCCAACGTCACGTGTATTGCGCCTTATATACGTTCCAGTTCGCACCATCAAAGTATCCGTAAAGTGAAAACACCGAACTCACTGTTTGAAGGTTCAACAATTTTTCGAGCAGTATGAATAAGGAGATAACAGCAGCAGTTTCTTTTAGCTGTGTGTACAATAACTCTCCTGCCAAACTTGTCCCTGTGCAACGCGCATAGAAGTGTGTAATAACAAAACAATCTATCCCCAAAAGCTTTCAGTTTCGGCAATCAAGAATGTGTAAGTTTGGTAAAATATTTAAAATACGCCCATCATTTTTTTATCGCTTACCATCATGCCCACTCAACAGGGCTAATTTGTTCGAATCAGGACGGACCACTACAATGTAACTCTCTAGAAACTTCTACATGGGAATTAAAAGGTGAATAGTAGAAAACAGTTTTGCAACCACTTCCCTATACTGTCAACACTTCAGGTCTGAAAAGAGACGCTCCGTAGCGCTGCTGTTCATGCACACAATTAAATCAGTCGTGTAGTAATGAGATGCAGAATCGTTGCATTTGATGTTCTGCTTGACCTTCAAATGTTTCTGGAAATTAACACTTCAGTAAAAGGTCAGTTTCCGTTGCATCGTTTACCACGACGTGCACCTTCGTTCCTCCCATGCAGCCAAAACGAAAGGCGTCCGACTTTAGCGCCTAAATTAAAATTCAAGATTCGTTAGAAAAAAGCATAATATCTGAATATAGATGGAAGTAGAATTTAGCCTGTTGCTGCTGCTATTTACAAATAATATGCCAGGAGTGTTTATCGCAGTGTCAAGGTCGGTGGTTTCAGAGTAAAACATAAAAGAGAGTATTAGTAAGGGACGAGGCCGGTCGAGCGCCGGAAGCATTTGATTATTTTTCTGAGTTTTCAAAACCACGCAGGAGGCCAAATCCAGCGATAAATACGATCCGAAAATGCGCGATATTCATACTGGTACTTGCTAATCAAAGCTCCGGGATGCAGGCATGGAGGTGCCTGCGCAGGGCTCCGTAAGTTGGCGACAAATCAATACAACCACTGTCTGCGTTCTCATCCGAAGCCCTGAAGGAGATAAAAACCCATTCATCTAGCAGAACCATTTCGATGTATGGTCAATCACCTTGTTTCGTCCGTTCGCTGTAGATATTTGTTTCAATTTAGCACATGAATATATATATAGTAGCTACTGTATATCCCTGATCTTATACCGGTGAGACCGTGAGCTCGTAGCTCAATGGTTAGGACGTTCGCCCTGACTGGAGGGATCGCGAATTTAAAATTCGAGTGCGGCAGCAATTTCAGCGGCAACACTTGAGTTTGATATCACTAGCTGACGACAGCAAATAAGCCAGAAAAGGCCTTTCTAGTGTCTTTTTGTAGGTAATGTCCTTCTGCATATATATATATATATTACTCAGAAATTTGCGAACACCGATCGAATAGGCTTCCGAACTAAACAAAGTTCATGTGGTGGTCAGAGCTCCCCAACGGGTGACCGCCTGCCAGGCCGATGCATCTGGGGTTAACTTGATACAGAACTTTTTCAAGCTTATTAGCCTTCATCAGCCAAGCATAACCTTGAACACCAGCTGGTCGGACAACACAAACAAACGCACTTACAGACGGCGCAGTTGGTCCACCACTGGAGTCTATCAGATGAGTCATAAGCACTTCATCGAACCGCAGTTCATCAGCGCCTCGCCACCTGCCATTTGCTGTCACTGCTGATTGGGTATATATTCACTCAGAAACGTGCGAACACCGATCGAATAGGCTTCCAAGCTAAACAAAGTTCACGTAGTGGTCAGAGGTCCCCAATGGATGACCACCTGCTAGGCCGATGCCGGCCCCCCACTTATATATATGCAAATAAAATTACAACCCACCTGTGAGTTCGACCACTGTAATCGGTTATGTCCACCATATGCCCGAAAGCAGAGACGGTGACTGCGGCCAATTATAGTGATAGTAGACGCGCCGCTGACTACTTCACTCTAAACCCTCTCCGCTGCATTTAAACGGTGACAAGACAAGTCGAGCTGACCGCGCAGGGAAAGAGCATGGGCGCAGCCGTAAAAACTTACAAAGCGCATACCTTCGGGTAAATTATCCAGCTTTAAAGTCAGAACAAGTGTGCGTATGTGTGTCATTTATTAACAACTTTGAGAACCTTTCGCTGAAAGGTGTGTCGCTTTGAACTTGAATCCCACTAGCTTCCTTCCTTAATTTTTAAGCATGTTCATTTCTTTATAATAAATGTACAGACTAAGAGTTAACTTTTCGGTATCTTGCTGCGATTATGATTAATTATTCAGTATTTTTCTCGTTAGCATTTCTCTGAAACCGGTCAAAAGAAGCCGGGTCCTGAATGAGTGGAGTGAATCTGATATTGGCGAAAACAAACACTGAACTAAGATGCAGAAATGGGGCGCTACAACTGAGGCTTCTGGTGATGAATGCAGCAGAAGCAATCATTTCCGCACTCTTGCTACTTATGGATAATATGTTTCGACTTCGCGAAACGAATCTCCATAAGCTGATATCGCTTTGTATCCTAGGGGACGCTTTCGCAGTTCAGATTCTGTCGCACATTCATCTAAAAGCTCATCGGCCGGGTGAGCTGTACGAAAAAAGTGTAAGGGGCTAATTTTAAAGTCTAGTGTATGATACGCTGACCATTTTCATAAGAATCTGAGCAGATATTTCATTGTAGAACATCTGATTTAGGTTAAATGTCCATATCTGCTTGCAAACCAACTTATAAGCTCTCGACCTAGTAATGACGAGTGGTCACATTTACTGTTGACGCCTGTATAAACGCATTCATATTGTGTAGAGACAATATATCCAAAACTTAACTTGCACACTCGTTTTGTATGAAATTGCAGGCTTTCTCAAGATCAGACTTACAGGAGGCATGCGCCTTTTTTGAAGGTAGCGTGTAATTATGTCAAAGTTGGATACATAGGAATGATTGTAGAGAAAGGTTAATACTTGCACTTTAAAGATCACAATTTTATGCAAACTTATTCAAATATGTTGCAAGCCTTAAAATGTCCTTAAAATTCGGTATAAAATGCATGCTGTTTTGCTTTATAAAAGGTTTGCAGCGCGTGTGTAGTGGGTCGTTGCCTGCTCGTTGTCTGGTTTTCATCTCGTGATCTCAATCTGCCTGGACCTCAAGGTCGTTGCGACTGCTGCGAGACACAGGCCACCCACGATGTCCATCGACGGTGTCGAGCCATACGCTATCCACCTACACACTGTCCACCCGCACGGTGTCCAACCAATCATAGGCCAACCTAGCCAATGAACCCACTCTCTCTCTCTCTCTGTCTCCTGGCCTAACGGCTGAAAAACCTCATTTGGAATTGCGCCTCGCGTGCGGCGGTCGAAACGACGCCAGCCTCACGGTCGGACGCCTTGAAAGACCAATTGGCGACTTCCCTATAACTCTGTAAACAATATAATGTTCCGTCTACTCTGCCTTCCAAAGGCTTCTCCTAATCTCTTAAGGAACCTGGGCCTGAATGATTGTAGCTGTTAGGGTTAATCGTCTTAGCCTCAACTCCTATACGTGTTCTGCAAACTTGGAAGATGGTAAAAAGATGGGCTGGAGCTAAAATCAAGCAGGAGCTGTTCAACGCTTTAGATTCAAGAATCAACCTTCATCCAACAGAAGAATATCCTGGATGTCGCGGTGTTCTACAAGTAGGCGTATCATATAGATTTTTGACATACTTCATCCATGAAATCTGATTAAATCCAGAGCAGGGAACGGAAATGCACGCTAAGATTCATCTCATCTAGGCATACTTCGTCAAAAAACGTAAGTCCTATGATCAACTAAAAAGAGTTCTAATCTGGAAAAACGTCAAAGGTGGTGTTATCCGTCTATCAGTACAAACTTCCAAGGCAGGGAATAAACACTTTGACATAACATTTCGACCAACGCATTCATACATTTCGTATTCAATATATAAACCGCTGCAAGGAAACATTTTACGCTAGTTGTTTAACCTTTTCAGTGTTTCAAGAAAGATCGTGCTTCCAGGCTGTCAGTTTTTATTAATAAGACCACAATTTACATTAAAGTAGGGAAGCCAAAAAGAACCCACGATAAAGATTTGCTAGTAAGAAAATTGGCAGTGACTCTGCAGTGCATGTTAACACATGACTGTTTTCTGCCCCTATGTCCTCCTCACTATCCTCTAATTACAGGGTATGTAAATTATTTAAGAGGTGTGGCCTTTCAATCGTCTCTTCCCTAATGATAATGTAGGCAGGCTGAACTTGCCTCTTCTTCCCTGCCACACTGAGTCAGGTTGCTTGGAATGGGAACTTTGTCCCCTTGGGTCGCTTTGCTGCTGATTTGTTTCTAATTTTCAGATAACGCAAAGCATCACCTTATCTCATCCCTCCGTGTTGAAGCGTGTTGCACAGGCTGACGCGGACAACCACAAAGGGGCACTTCGATCTCAGCATTTTTCTAACCTACCCTACAGATAGTAGTTCTAGTTGCCAGTTCTTCGCCGCATAAATAATTTAAACCTGCTGTTTTTCCTTGCATGCCGTTAATACTTCGCGCTTTAACTTCCATTTTATTTCGAGATTTCTGATAATCCTGCGTTGCTCGGTAGAAAGAACTTCATCGTCTCTTAACTCGTGGTCCATTGCGTCATCAGAGGGGGGGGTATTAAATAAACAGTCCTTACTATGTGAAATTTACTGTGACAGGGAAGATCTGTCTGCCGTTTTACGCTATTCTGTTCGAGCACACCTTTTCCTCGGCTCAGTGGCCTCTTCAGAGGTTTGATGAAAAAAAGTGCACTGCTGACTTCTCGAGTTGAGTCGCATTCCCCCCCCCCCATCCCTTTTTATCACCATCCTATTTCATTCTTCAAGAGCCGTCGCAGTCTACCATCATTTCATCCGTCACTGTAATGGTGTCACGGCTCAAATAACTCAATTTCGCCACAAAGGCGCCTACTGCAAACCAGCCCCCACCTCATTCCGTATGCGAACGGCTCGGTGTCCCACTTCCCGACTTTGGTAATGTAACACACACGCCGCTTGTGTAAAAGACACTTTAACCAGCTTCCCACTAACTTAGTAAAGTAGCAGTCTGGCTTTCTATTTCAGGCACGACTTCGCACAGACAGTAGACGCCCGAGTCATGCCGTGGGGGGGGGGGCTGCCGATTGGGACAGAGTAATTCAGAGTTCTCGTACGCAAGAAGCCCGTCTTTTCGGTGGCTTGTCTTCGTGGCCTGGTTCGCCACCTGTGTCACCTCAAGGTACAGTTAATCCTTTTAGTCAATCTACGTCTGTGACCACTTGTCCGCTCTAAAACAGTAATCCGGTTATTGAGAAGAAGGAGACGATTCGGTCGCTGGGACAAAGCAAATTAACGATAATTGCTCTCTTGTGCATTACTCGCTTGCTGACCGGCTGACCTGCTGAACTTGAATCACGCTTGGTGGAATTGGACGTAATAATTGCTCGGCCATCTTCTTCCCCGATGTTGGCGTAAGACGTTGCGGTGGCCTCTGCGTTGCCAAAGTGGCGATTTGCTGTACCCGAATTTAGTTTCAGAACCGAATACTAATTGGGTAAGTTGTTGAACTTGTCTGCGTATTTCTAGTTTACGTGACAGATTTATTTTCGTCGTTTTATTGAGCAAACACATTTTCAATCTATTCGATACATATGAAGGGGCGAGTTGCATGAGGAGCCATTGAGATGACAGCTACCTGGAACGATAAATTTATTCGCATAACCTTTTGGACTTCTCCTGAAACCAATAATAGATAAATAGAACAGATGCACAAAGGTTGCAGTATCTACAGCATACATTTGCTATGTAGTCGACTGAATCGGATGGCTTTTGATAGCATAGTCTGTTCACCTCGTCTCAGTATTTTTTGACCGAGTTCTTGCCACTACTTATGGTTGTTTGCATAATTTTTTATGCAGCAGGTTGGCTCATAAATACTGTCCCCGGCGCGCGCAGTCCCTGTTTGATTGTGCTGTTTAGTTTGTCTGAGCACTAAAATGTGAGACGGAAAATCTCAGCGCATAATTATGGCTTACCGTAGATGTGCTGTCGCAGGGAATTCTAAAATTGGTTCTTATTTATAAAATGCTACCCAATTAGGGTTTTCATGTTGATTATCCTGCGCTATGCTCCTCAGGTATTTCGGTCACATCAGGATGCCGGCCTTTGAGCGAACTCCTCTCTGGCCACATACAAGGCTACAAGCTGTAAGAGTGATCAATGAAGTAGTATGTACTTTAGCCATTCATTTTCGATGTCCTTATGAATTCAACTATGCTTGCTAAAAAAATTAGGCGAGGGTAGTTTAAGTAGTGCACTTCATATAAACTTAGTCCCGGCATTTTTCCTACAGAAACGGTGGTTATAAGGGCTGGGGGCGGGGGGAATTGGAAAGGCAGTGAAGGAAATTGGTAGAAGTAAGAGTTAAGTGGAAAAGTGTAGTTGAATTTGTTTCCCACGGCCGCTGGGAATATGTTGTTCCGCACGTAAATTGAAAGTGTGCGCGGCGCTTCGCGCAGAACGGTTAGTTGGAGCTCGTTTAAGTCGAAGTAGACGATCTCCTAACCACCATTTCCGTTGTTTCAGGAAGTTGAAGTAACCTGCATCTTCATAGTCGGGTTTTCCAGATATAAATCAACAAGCTTTCTAAAAACAATGAACTAAAATTCATATAGCAGTTATTAGGGGATATTCACTGCCTATCTTAATTCTCCACCCATAGGACCCCTATAACCAACGTTTCCGTAGGACAAATACTAGGACTCAGAGTATTTAAGGTGCACTACTAAGACTTATGTTGCTAAAAATTAATATCGATACCTTTTTTGCATTCAATGTGCATAAAATTATGTCTCTTATAAATGCCATACCTGAAGAAAGCGTAGTTTTCACCTATAATTCAGATATTGTTTAAGACCGTTAGATGTTCATTTATAAAATAATGCCTGTCCATTTATTTAAGTTCCGGGTGAAGTTAAGGAAATTTCCGCACCCCTGCAAACTTTTACGCGCTCTAAACGACATATTTTAATAGCATATTGACCGTTTTGGTTTTCCTTAAGCATAATATACACAGCTAATAGGTCGGAAACCCAGAATCAGACTTTACTAAGAAGTGGAGTTCAAAACTATTGAGGATTTTTTTTGAAATTGGTAAATACCCTTCATTTAAGTATGAAATGTGGGAAAGACATGCTTTTCTGTCAAACGAATACAAGAAAAACTGTTTCCATTTGTGTTTTGTCAAATATATACTTGAATTAATAGTGGCATTTATAATCAATGGGGAAAACACATAACTTAAGTAATCATTTGTTTTCAAATGTTTGTTCTTCCACCGGCCGAAGAAAAATCTTGTTTAAAGCCCCGCCTACTGACGTGGCTGAAATACTTGGGGATTAAAGCGCAACCTAAGTAATAGCATGACCGTAGTTGAATCACTTTTTCAAATCGAAACCACATCTTTCAGCATTTTGGTTGACATTTAATAGGGTACGAGATTTATCGAAATAAATGAGCGGTACACGCATTACGCACCAATTGCGAGGGTTTTATTATGATTCAAGAAGAGGAAGGCTGTTCGTTCGCTCGAATCTTCCCTTCATCCATATGTTCTTCAGAAGTTTTACTGGAGTCTATCGTCAGATTATCTTATCCCTGGCAGGTGTTCACATGGCTGATGGTAGCAGTGGTGCTCAAAGGGATTGAGAGTGGCTTGGTTGAGCTGGGCTTGCACTAGATCCGGAGATATTAGGTGAAACCAAACGACACCCTGAATGCTCCTTGGCACCGCGAAATCTGCGACAGGAATTGAGCGGGTACAACAGTATTTCGTGATATTCGTGCTAGTGTTTGTCCCTCATTACTTCAGCCTCTCTTATGCGATGAGCACTATTACTTGCAGCTGAAATTCTCGCAACAGTGCGCTAGACCTGATGATAACGACCGAAGTACTTACAGGTCTCATGTGGGATGTGCACGGGGTTTAATGCGGAGATCTTATGGGAGTTAAGGCTAAGACGATTAACCCTAACACCTTCAATCATTCAGGCCCTGGTTTCTTAGGAGATTAGGAGAAGTCTTGGAAAGGCAGAGTAGAGGAACATTATATTGTTTACAGAGTTAGAGGGAAGTCGCCAATTGGTTTTGCAAGGCGTCCGACCGTGAGGCCGGCGTCGTTTCGACCGCCGCGCGCGAGGCGCAATTCCAAATGAGGTTTTTCAGCCGTTAGGCTAGGAGACAGAGAGAGAGAGAGCGGGTCCATTGGCTCGGTCAGCCTGTGATTGGTTGGATACCGTGCGGGTGGTCAGTGTGTGGGTGGATAGCGTATGGCTCGACACCGTTGATGGATATCGTGGGTGGCCTGTGCCTCGCAGCAGTCGCAACGACCTTGAGGTCCAGACAGATTGAGATCACGAGAGGAAAGCCAGACAACGAGCAGGCAACGACCCACTACGTGTACTCCCCCCGGAGACCGTTACGAGGAAACTGAAAGAATCCGAGTGGAGGAAGAATAGTTTAGTTAAGTGAGGTAGATAAGCATCAACGGCAGGGTTCGAGCCGCTGGTGTTCGTGTGGTTGGCTTGCGAGAGCCAGGGGGAAATGACGGTTTTGGCCTGCATGAGCTTCTGTGGCTGGCATGCGAGAGGCTGGGTAGTGCCGCCAGTGCCGCTTGGGAGGTGGAAAAGTCTTTTCGCGTCTACGTGGGCAACTGGGTCTGCGGTAGGAGGAATGTTCTCGGCTACACCTGCATCGACATCTTGTAGGAGATTAGTAATCTTGACTACTTAGGAGGGAGGTCGGTTAGCTGCGTTGAACTTCGACGGCAAATCAGTATGCCATGTTAGCGTTCGCTGAGAGGAGGAAGGGGCACCGGTGGCAGTCGAAGTAGAATGAGAGTTTGAAATAAAGGTCTGGATGTTGGCACTCATAACGGGAAACTGCTCCGTGGGATCAGGGGGGACCAGAGCCAGGAGTCGACGGGCTGCGAATGGATGAGGATCTCCATATCGCTTCGTTTAAGTCAGCCACATCAGAAGTTGAGTTGAGAGTTCATCTCACGATTGGGGTCACCATTTATAGGAGTTAAGGCTAAGGCGATTAACCCTAAGACCTTCAATCATTCAGGCCCTTGTTCCTTAAGAGATAGGAGAGAAACGATAGAAAGGTGAGAGTGGACGGAACATTATAGTGCTTACAGAGTTAGAGGGAAGTCGCCAATTGGTCTTGCAAGGCGTCCGACCGTGAGGCCGGTGTCGTCGCGACCATCGCGCGCGCGGCGCAATTCCAAGTGAGGTTTAAGAACCTTTAGGTCAGGAGACGGAGAGAGAGAGAGAGCGGGTCCATTGGCTAGGTCGGCCTGTGATTGGTTGAACACCATGCGGGTGGACAGTGTGTGGGTGGATCGCGTATGGCTCGACACCGTTGATGGACATCGTGGGTGGCCTGTGTCTCACAGCAGTCGCAACGACCTTGAGGTCCAGACAGATTGAGATCACGTGAGGAAAGCCAGACAACGAGCAGGCAACAACCCACTACAGTCTTCAGGGTGTACTTACAACAACGCTCTTATTCGCTGACTGTGAGCACAGAAAGCGTCGTCGCTACGAATAAGTGCTTCGATAGGCACTCACCCTCTGGATGAGGTCGCTCCAAATCAGTTTCATCTGAATTGGCCAGACTGAAGTTTTGAGCTTGTCGGTTCCCTTCAAGATCACGGTATCTGAGACTCTTCCCTTCCACCGCAGACGCCTACGTCTTCACCATCGGAAGACCAGTGGTGGTCTAAGTTGTGGGTGTACTCGGAACACTACAGTCATCCGATCGAAATCCCCAGGCTGAAGGTAAAAGAAAAAAGTCACCAGAAGGAGTGCTTTATTGTGTGCAAAACTTCTGATCGCTGTCTCAGGCGGCAATGGTCACTGGCGAAGCCAGGATTAGTGTTGACTGCATCCAGCCAGGCCTAAGAGATTATGAAACAATAGTGGCACCTGCTTAAGTAGGATTTCAGAGCAATTACCCGAGGGGGATTTTGCCTGAAAAGGACCCTGCTGCGTGGCCGCGGCTTGTCGTATTCGAGTGGCACTTGAGAAACCGCGACTAGCTGGGCATGCGTTTAAGTGTATGTGTGCGCATGTGAGTGTGGAAATGAATAGCGGTCAAGTGGTCTTCAGGTCAGTAAGTAGGAACAGCCGCGTGCAAAAACAAAGGACTTTGTGGGCCGCGGACATTGCAGAACGAAGGGGGGAGGGACAGGCAGTGTGTCCGTCCGCTACGGACCCAACCAGAACTAGTCCGTATGACATGGTATGCATGGCTAAACACGAAGTACGTGCCAGAGGCGACCAGGCACTTTGCCGCTGGAATGGGTGTTGGGATTGTGCACCTATCCAAAGCTATCATACTCAGCTGGGTCATGAAACTCCAGGACAGACACTGGTATAGAGAACACTGCACAGTCGTCCGAACTGGCATCATCGGTCT
>JAYGXS010000002.1:46498351-46509788 GCA_036362985.1 Ligula intestinalis
AGAGGAGGAAGGGGCACCGGTGGCAGTAGAAGTAGAATGAGAGTTTGGAATGGAGGTCTGGGTATTGGCACTCAGAGCGGGGAACTGCTCCGTGGGATGTGTTAGGAACCAGAGCCTGAGGTCCGTGGGCTGTGAGCGATTGAGCATCTCTCTCTCGCTTCACGACGGGTGTCGGTAATGAAATTCTCCATTGCGGGGCCAAATGAGATGACACAAGAGAAATTCAGTTGAAGGCGAGGGAGGTCTGACGATGATTGAGCTCGGCCACATCAGCTTGTTTGAAGTATTTATGGCCTCTGTCTTCCTTGCCAAAGGCAAGTTAGCCCAAATACATCTGTGCCATTACTAATTTTTGTTTGAGAAAACTTCCGGTTGTCGTTGACTGGAGTTCGAGAAGTTCATGCGGGGTTCACTACGTGCGACTGATACATAGATTTCGAATGAAGCTTCTTGAAACTATGCTTCGCTTACTGATAACTACCTCGAACGACAGGATAAATCAGAAGGAATGATTCAGTGTATGTATGTGTGTGCCTCCCCCCCCTACCCCCTAAACAAGCAGCATGGTAGATGCGCTCGACCAATACGCGGACCAGATCAGAGTACGTCAGGTGTCATTCGGACTGCGCTACCATCACCCATGTCGAACATGTGGGTGTGGTGACACGTGTAGGTGCAAGCTCATGCCGCGCCAGCCACCTGCGCCTGAGCCCACCTCCAGTTTCCTTGACTCTGTCTTGACACTAAATAGAGGTGGAGGAGTGGAACAGAGAATGAACTAAGTGTATCGCATGTCTACTCTCCCTATTGTAGCGACCTTGTATTTATTAGCCATGCTTTCCTCGGACGCCGCGGGGGCAGGCAGCATGTCTAGCATGTCCACCACACGTGCGCAAGAGACGACATTAAAACCCCTGTTCAAGATCCAAATCTGTCTAGTTTACTAGCCAACCACTTCCCAAGGCCAGTCCACACCCGGACCCCAGTGCGGGGATTGCTGACGGTCAAACACTTGTAGCGACCTTGTACTCTAACAACTGCATGTCCTACATGTCTGGCTTTCGCGTGCGCCAATGCGTACGCCCCGGCAGTGCCAAGGTCATTCTCTGTCTGGCTCACTGGCCACCCACTTTGCCAGGCCAGCATAGGGGGAGTTGTTAACGCTCAGTCACTTCCAGAGCCGACGGCTCGCTGTTCGGTTGCAGACTCTCTGGACACCAGCTCATTCATGGCCGGCCTGCACTCGTCTGGAAGTCACTTTCCTATTGCTTACATACTACGCTTGTTCCTACCTTAGTAAATTCTCCTTGACACTATGGCCTTCCACGCGTTATACTGTCCACTAGCTTTTACATGTTGGGATACGTTAGATCGTCTATTATCCGGCCGCATCGCGTCATATCCCACACACTCCTCGACCGGCCCGCTCATGGCTGGACTTGCACTCGTCTGGGAGCCACTCACCTATTACTTACATTCTACTCCTGTTACACCTTATAAAATTATCTCTAACACTCTGGTCTTCCACACCTTATATTATCAACTAGTTTATATCCGTTGGGATACATTCTATCGTCTAGTATCCGGTCGGACCACATCGTATCTCACACTACAATCCGTTGACATCTTCAAAACCGATGGTTGAGCTCTCCTGTGTGTGCGTGCGTGTTGATAGTGGGCAGTTCGTCTCAACAAAAGGAAAAGTAGTACTAACTGAGAGAAAGAAAAGCCGTAGGCGGCCAAATATAATCCTGTCATCGTCCCATTAAGCAAAAGTCAAGACTCCCGGTGTGATTCAGCAGCTTCTTCACATGAGTAAGCAGCCCGATTTAGGCGTAGCGTGGTTTACCCAATAGGTTGGAAAGAGTCGGTAAAGGATTGTCATAGACTAATTGTCGATAGTTATGCTCTGTCGATGTTGGTTAGGGCTCGTGGGAGCGAAACACGAAATCAAAAAAATACATGCAACAGTAATCCCCGCCCCAGCCCATCTATTCCCACAGAATGTCAAGGTGACAGCCTGGACTTTGCTGTTGTAAACTACCAAACCAACAGCCCAGGTACTACCTGAAAAGCTTGTTGTGGCTAGCTGAAGTCAAAGTGCACTTTCGGAAGACTCGCTGTTTCCGGTTTCTGTAACAGCCAATCACACACCGACTCCTACAGGACCTCATTTGACAACTGCCGAGCAGACCTCACTCCAGACGCCACCCGCTGGTTTGCGGTTGTGCGGGCGTCTGATAGTCATTTTCCGACTGCCTTTTCTCCAATTCATTTTGTAAGGAATATATTCTTCCTACTACTCTGGCCTTCCCACGAATTCTCTCCTCTCCTAAGGAACCGAGTCTGGAATATCGCAGTCATTAGGGTTAAACATTCTTAGCCTTAGGGCTACGCGATAAGCTTACAAAAATGGTTCACCTATATTCTGCCTCTGCTTGACGCAGCTGCGAGGGGTCCGACTCATCGCTGGTCCCCCGCAGCCTGAACTTTGGCAATCTGGAGTGCTCATTCTCTATTTTCCAAGCAGCTGAGCGATCGACCACAATGAAGGAAAGCTTCATTCGTCCCGGAGTTGACACGCTACAAGGTCGAAATCATGACCCCGGTGAGTCTCTATTCCTTTGACAATAGGAAGATTTGATCGCTGGGACTCACATTGTCACTTGTATTGACAAATAGTGGATGCTAGTGCCGAATGCATCTTCGTCTGAAGTGGACGTACAATGGTAGTGCAGCGGGATGCAGGAGCCCCCTCTGCAATAAGAATGGTACGGTTACCTATCAGTTGTAATAGATAAGTGGTCGTCTCAATACCATGCTCCTGTGTCTCAGAAGGGTCGAATTTATAACCAACGTCGGTGTCTACAGCCCCCCGCCCCTCCCACCGCAAAAAGTCCAGTTGCAATGATTTACAAAGGGAATGTGACAAGGATTTCTACGTTCTTCTAACAGATTTACCGAAGATAGACAATTTGATTGACCTTCGTAATGTAATGCCCGCGTACGAATAGACCAGGCTACTTGAA
This sequence comes from Ligula intestinalis, assembly GCA_036362985.1. Lineage (NCBI taxonomy): Eukaryota > Metazoa > Platyhelminthes > Cestoda > Diphyllobothriidea > Diphyllobothriidae > Ligula > Ligula intestinalis. Next base: position 46,501,381 of record JAYGXS010000002.1, read on the forward strand.
GACATGTTTAGGTGAACACTCCATCGAGTCAAATTACTCTGAATGAGCAGCCATTTAGTGTCTCTGGTTTCCAGACCCTGTGCTTATTTGTTTTCCAGTAAAAAAACTCTCCGCAGTGTCATGCTGAGCATATAATTAATTTTCCTAGTCAGCCAGCACTTCTGTATGCGTATATGAAGTGCAGAAGCTTAATGATGTCGGTTCGGTTTTCGGCATAGACTGCGTGAAGCCTGCTTCTCGGAGAGCAAGCTGCGGATTCGTTCAGGATCATCGAGCCAGTCATGAAATCGTCTACATGCACGATCGAGGGCTTTAATGTCGATATTCAAAATGGCCACCCGCAGCCCCCTCTAGTGACTCAGCACACTATTTCCTAATCAAGGCTCGCACTTGCTTCCAGTTGCCATTCATATAATGGCTAACCTTAACTGTGCGCTGACTACGCTGCAATCTGACTGCAAACGCCCTTCGTCAGTAGCACATTAGACCGGCCAAGCTCCCGAAGGCTGCCGTAATCCTGCAGCTGCCAGGGATGAACATCGACAAGAACTTCATCCGGACCCGTTGGCGGCGAAATTTGGTGGTCATGAATAGGAGGAGGAGGAGGAGGAGGAGGAGCAGGGCATTTTCGTTGCAACTGCTCATACCGTGGCACCCTACCACTTCTTCGTAGAGATATTCCATCTCGTATATACCTAGCACTGCCTTCTAGGTAGCGTGGTCTGGGCGTATGTTGGGATTAAATTTACCATAGTCTACCAAATATCTGTCTTTTGGCAAGAAAAACGAATGAACCCTCGTTCTATTTTGCCTTCACGTAATTGAAACTGGATACTGGTTGTGAAGGTAGGTGTAGACAGATGGGGTCTTGAATTGGATCTGTCGGAAGCATATGAGTATGACCTTTCGACAATAATTGATATCTTAGTTAGGCTTCACAGAGAGTCCTGATTTCTACCTTTTAATGTGTCAATTCCCGAGCGATCGGAACTGGTTGGTTGTTGCACAGGTTGCCTAACATTTCATTCTGCCAGAGTGAGCATTGTCCCTCGAGGCAGCATAGTCTTGAGACGATGCCTGATGTCCTTTGGCATATAGGGAGCCGTACTACGATGTCACTCCTAATTACAGAAACCACCGTGCTTTCCACATCCGTTCTAAAAGAAAGCGCAACCGACACCCACCGTCTCTAATTATCCCGACTAGGGAGCGCAGTTTCACGAAGGATCCTGTTTCCTACCTTGTAACGCGTCAATTCCCGAACGACCAGAGCTGACCTGTGTGATCGGTCACTGCACAGAGTGCCTAATAGACAATTAGCATTCCATAGTGCCGGACAGTGTCTGTGTTTCAACGTGCCATCTATTTCATAAATCTGCCGTCTTAAATTCGGTTAAGCTCAGAAATTCTGCAAAATCCATGCATAAAACTTCACACGAACGCGAACTATTGTGTAAAATATCAACCATGCCTTGTTTCATACTTTTTCAAGCACAAAGTTAACTTCGTGTTTACTTAATGCTTGTACAGTCATTAGCGTGGAGACCAAGCGCCTGATTAGTACCGAATACCGGTTTTTTACATCCGCAAAAAAGCCCGAAAAATGGCAGCTATAGTAGCCACTCTGAGAACCGTTTCTTAGTCTTTTATAATCATGCCTTTGAGTGACAGGAATTTTATGAATTTTGGTTATGTCGGGCGATTTTCCTTGATATTTCTGATATGCAGCTGTTGCTATATGTTGAAGTATAGATTAAGGATACTTTGGACTAATAATCAACAGGTCGCGGGTTCTCACATTGGGTGTGGCACCACTTGAGGTTGGACATGGTTGTCTGATGATGGCTACTAAGACAGAAATGGCCACTCCAGTCTCCCTTGCCATCATCGGCAATTTTTTTCTGCGCAGAATACTAGCCACTGTGGTGCTGCTGGTGGAACTGAGTGGGTCTCAAGGCAGAACGGGCTGGGTGATTTGGTGAACATTCATCCGTCGATGTGTTCCAACATTTGTTTGAAGATATTCATCTGAGTAATTTTATGCAAGTTCGTTGGTCTGGTAACACAGGGCTTTCTAAAATTAATTCCATCGTCCCAGCAGCTATTACGGTTTCTAAGCTAAACACTGGAGAATGTCCTGTTTTTTGTCCTCAAGTTAGTAGACTTCAAATGGAGATCTGACATACCATTGACAATGTCCCGTTTACTACTCAACTACAAGCTCCACATTGCTCCCTTTTGTTGGAATAAACCATAGTTCGTTGCAACTGTGTGAAGGCGTGCAGAGGCTGTGCATAGATGATACCTAGCTTTGTCCCGATTTCCCTCGGGACGCATAACTGTTTTCCAAATCAGCACTTCTTGTTACATGTTCTAACAAGAGGAATGACCTCCCAGGGGATTTGCAGGCCGGACCGGTACTATTTGCGTAAGCAAAGAGCGATGTTGCGGCCAGAGGAAAAAGAAAAGATAGATAAGAAGTCTGGCGGCAAGTTTCGTGCCTCAGTAAAGCAGCTGTACAAGCTCCTGTGGATGTCTGAGTTGAGGCCAGTCACCTGGGATTGTTCGCCTGACGGGCAGAAAACAAATCAGGAATGTTCATTCTAGTCCTGAAGTTATCCATGCGGGAAACCAGGAAATTTGCGTACGCGAAAGCCTGTCTAATGAATTATCAAGACCACGAACCACTACTGGCGCGCCCACGAATCCACGTCGTGCACCCGGGGGTCCGGTGTGCCGCGTAGAACTCGTAACGAGGCCAAATTACAGTGTGCCACCTGCCGTGGCGTTCATGCTCGACCAGCTCCGTGATTGGCTGACACGCGATGTTTGTAGCCAATAGCTGCAGCGAGCTAAGTACCCAATTGGAGACACCCTTGCTCGGGATATGCGCTGGCTGCGCCTGGCTTTCGTCATTGCTTCAAACGTCATAATCTGGACGACCGAACTCCATTATCTACCAGTAAAAATAACACTCATACTGGAAATTAGGATCTTTGCAAAGTCTCCGCCGTCGGTAAGTAAGCATTTCTCGCCTACTTGTTTGCGCCTCTTTCTCACATCAATGTCCAATCACGAGTCGTGCATTAATTACCTGTTTGTGAGATGTCCTGCTCTTGTCCATGTTTGCACCCTTCAGTCATTTCCGGTTAAGCTGAAGCAATCATCTTAGCTCTAAAATATGTGTTGAGATGTGTTTGGTGGAAATAGCATTTTTAAACGACCTGTCTCTTCCAATAAGTGAACTACTAATGAGATCTTGTGTGCATGGGAAGAGTTCTAATAGGCCAAATGAGTACTATTCTGCCGCAGGTATTCGTTCACCTGAAAACCCTATGATACAAACACTAGCATACGTATTTTGAACTTTGGTGGATAGTGAACAAGCGAACAGTAGCTTCGATAACTCGGTCTGTCTCTATCGTCCAGGTAGTGCTTGCTAATTTAGAAGCTTTAAAGGGAGCATAGTAAATACCAGTAGGAAATAAACTGACTACAATTGTTTCTAGTTGTGTACCCATTCAACGGGTTCAGACTTCTTGAGCTTACCCTCACCACTGAATTCCCTGGCATTATGAAGTGCTTGAGAATAGCCTTGTTCCTGACAGTCAGCCTAAGGTGTTTACATAAGCTTCTATCAAAAGAACAGACTATCCTGTGACACGTGAAATTCCGATCCATAGTGAGTTTCAACTGTAAGCGCAGTTTACTTGCGTGCATCCCATCCAATACTGCTTCAACTTAGCTGACTGTAAATAACGATGTTTACCGTTTATTGTAATTGTTTAGAGCAACAAAACTTTGAGAATTTATGTTTCCATTCATCTGTGGCAGTCACCGGGGGTCGAGAAAGGTAATCTGAACATTCAGTCAATTCAGAAACGCATTCTAGTCGCTGTTTTCTTGAGTAAAACCTGTTTTCTCGGATAAGTTCACCTAAAATGCCTACTTACCCGTGATCATCAACTGTCGGCATTTTCGGAAGCAATTCGAGGACTCATGTGGAAGAGATGATCTGTAGGAAGCTCACTTAAAATCTTGGTTAGCACGCTAGGCGGTCTTCTATTTCGGGTTTCCCTTCCATTCCACAACCTTTAGCTAGGTGTCAGTGCCAAGTTCATAAAAAGGGAACTTTCATAAGGAATTTTGCGTCCTGTTGCGTCGGTCTTCTGTGAGTTAAGGAACAATATTCCAATCTGTTCTGTTCTGCTATTCGTGCTTCCGCTGCTGATTTCCTTTACATTGAATTGTAGCAGGCCAATCTGTGTGAGGCTCGTGGGAACAGGTGCCGGATAAGGCGGTTTTGTGCCATGCGATTCGGCGAACTATCTTAACTCGACGTTCACTACACACAAAGTGCATTGAATGCGACCATTAGCGGCTGGCTGTCACTTTGTGATTTAAATCCAGCTTTTTTTCACGATGGGTAATGAATCATGCAAAAAATGTTGTATGCGACCCTACGCTTGCACCAGATCATTGGCTTTCGTAAATAGCACTTCCTCTTGTGAACAGGAAATATTGTTAGTTTGTTAATTTTTGTTAATCACGTATCGCAAATAATTATGAATTCAGTCAACCAAAAATAAACGAAATTATCTGTTATACGTCTGGAGCCATTGAGCTGGGCGACCTTAGACTAAACAGTTGCTTACCCTTTATGGCTTTTTACGCATAAAAGGCATTGTAGATATCTGACGGCTCCTCCTTGGTTCGAATCGTTAGACGCAATTTCCTAATACCCATTTATTGGTTTCATCGTTCCCTCCAGATAACGCACATTAAGCTGTCGTTGGATTTTTGTCGCAGGTGGGTTTTTCAACAAATCCCAGTTCACAATAGCCTGAGGTATTTCACGTAACATGTTGCTGACAAGAATTTGCAATATCAGTTGTTTAGAACCGCGATTAATTAAACACCTTTGCATGCATTAATTCGTCGTTACACCGTAGGCTCATCTGCATCCAGAGCCCCTAGATAATGCTGTACAGTAACGAGAAATCGAATTTTTAGACGAGGTATCGACTGAAGTGGTCATATATGACTTTATTAACAAAGCCGGGCACTCATATTCCAACTCGCGTCTACATCGACTCAAGGCTCGAACTTGGTCACTTGGTTCACTGAGTGGCACCACATAAAATGGCAGCCGTGTCATGACCAACACCGATCAATTACGGGGCCCACTCGTCCCACTGCGCTGTTCTGGGTTTGACCTAGAACCTCGTAGGCAGTCACATCGCGACTAGTGTTAGCACTACCAATAAAGACTAGGAAAACTATGATGATCAGTTCTGACCTACTAGCCGTCATCAGCCAGTCATACTCAACTCCAGGTGTTTCAGTCTCCAAGACTCGAACTCGCGACCTGTTGGATAGAGGTTTAACTCTACCTATTGAACCGCGGGCTTCTTGTCCCATCAGTTAATATACCCGGTCGCAACCCACGAGAAAACTGGCCGTGGGTCCGAGCCACAGGAGTTGCGAAAGCGGAGACTGCGTACGGCTGACCGATGATGGCTAATAAGCCAGAAATAACAGTTTCTGCCTCTTGTCTTTGTGGATTATTTTATTCTATCCAGAAGTGAACCAACCACTATATTAGTACATTTTGACATTTCTCCCACGTACCGAAATTCAGCAAGGAGGCTCAGAGTCAACTGTTTCAGCGTCTCCCATCCATAACAGTAGTACTTTTAATTCATTCGCGATTTCTAATTACGAGATCGGTCAAAGTTTCGCGTGATAGACTTGTCAACTATTGGCCATCACAACCACGACTGACAGTACACTCAATCCCATTACTCCCATGTCAAGTCCAAAGGAAATCGCGGCTGGCTGGTACGGGCAATTGTTAAAGGTGGGAGAGGTTGTAGGACTTTGCACTTATTTTCAAATATTTGTCTGTGGTAATCAGAGACTACCCGTGGTAGGTACCAGTGATTAAAGACGAATAGCAGCGTGTGCCCACGCAACATTCAACCTCATTTGGCAAAGTTGTCGGAAGATCAGAAGCCTACCTCACGCGGAATGCCCCCCTTAATGCGGCCATCTCCCTACCGCCCTTTCATTCTCACCCGAAATCAGATTAAGGGGAGGGGGGGGACGGAGAAAGGCAAGCCCCGGCCGACCTCTGACCAGGCAACCCCTGCTTACTGAAACCTAGTCTGCGCTCTCGGATTACCGCGCCTACTTCATCAACTGTTTCTCTAAGCTCCTCGCACTGGTCGCCTTTAGTGGACGCCGGGTATAATTAGTTTTCTAGTGACATTATGGCGACCACGCCGACAATCGAGTACCTTCAAGTGCCCTTCAGATGTGTGTGTGGTAGAGCCGTGGCGCTAAATCCGCCTGCGAATGGAGCCCCACTGGCAGACCAAGGCACAATTAACACTTCAGTGACGAGCCGAGCGATGTCGAGGGAATCCCCCTCTTAAGAGCCTCTGTTCCTAGCTCGCCCCAGCCTCCACCCACCCGGCAATGTTACAGGCGTGGCGTAAACGCGTTCATGTCTCGATTGCCCTGTCTGACGCAGTTTTGTTCCCATAGCAGCCACTAAACCTTAATGGTTAATAGTTTTAGAGGAAGAGGAATGAAAAGAGGAACAAAGCTTTTATCTACTCTTTGGAACCCACAGGGGTTCTACGACAAAGTCACACCCTATCGGTATGGTCTGCTGCTAGTATTTAATAGAGTTTAGGTTTCTTGTCGGTGGAGTTTCACGCAGCAAAACGCCTGTGTTATATATGTCGCACTTTCGATTGTTAGTGTTAGACAGAGATTCTTTTTCCATCAGTACGGCTCTCATAGTCACTTTTAAGTAACAGATCACTCAGTCAACTTCTGCGGCACCAGTCCTGGTTCCTAGGGTATGCTTCTTTGTCGGTCACGGCATCTAAATGACTAATGTTTTCGCCGTGGCCCTTGCATACTAACATGTATCACTCACGCAGTAGGTGTCAATCGTTTTACATAAATATGCGCTATGTACGCTCGCCACACTTGTTGAATTCCTTGTAGGGGTACACAAATGGTCATTCCAGACGGCGCGCTGTCAGTACACAACCTACCTGACGGGTGCCTGTGAAGAGGTAATTCACACATCTCTGCCTTTGTGGTCTCGCCTTTTAATTCGCGCAAAATCTTGCCAGAGTGTAACTTACGTGCCTCATTTGGGTCATTAAATCTGTCAGGAAGATTAAAATCATGTTGGAGATCCGTGTTTTCATATAAAAATACAATTTTAGTGAACGGTTTTCTAACCACCCTGAGAGGGCGAATGCGTGAACCTGCATGTTAAAAGACCACAACAGTCCCTTTTCCTCTAGCTGAATAATTTTCGTCCGTTTACCTTCTTTTATGGCTCATAATTTTGTAAAATCCTGCCTATATATCAAGAAAATTTACCTTATTACGTGATCTAAAGGTTAAAGTTTCAACAAATAGGTAGGTTACTGGAAAAGAGGACTTGAAAAGAGAAGTAAAACCAGGCATACCATGAACAGAAATATGTGCAACTATAAGTTGCGTCGCCTGACCGTCAGCAGTGGTTCACTAAAATGTGTACGCTTGTGATTAATAAGCGCATCTAATGACTATTTCGCTCTGACAAGTGCCTCTTTTTTGTACTCAGTCATTTTGCTATGCACCCTTCAAGAATTTAACTGCAGTCTTCCTGACTTACTGTGCATTGCTAACTGAAATGACTAAGTCTGACTAAGTCACCCCCCCTCCCATAAAGATTCACCGATTTAAATATGAAGCTGTGAAACTGTGCTTCGAAACACGAGGCGTCGACTTAGAACCTCAAAACTCAAATATGTCGATCTTATTTGTAGCTACGTTATATTAGTATTCAGACCCTCGAGGGAACCTCTTCGTCGACTAGAGCAGCATTTTGATTAGATCGGTAACACCAATTTGCAGATCACTTATATGTCCGTCGGCAGGACATGGGAATAGGAAAGTCTTCCCGCAATACATTTGCTTCCCTCTACATTCCAGGAAGGGAATTTATTCCCATGTCCCAACTATAACCTTACCATTGCCACTACCCCCTAATTTATCGTTAGTTTAGCTCAAAGTGGCATGTATTGCGTTTTTTAAATACCCATGCCCTGCTAGGTCAAAATGGATTTTAATTAATAATTATTCGGTATGAGGATTGGTCACTGTGCTGTTTGACTGTGCAAGCATTTATCTATTGTGCTATTCATGTCCCTAGCGTGGGTTCTTTGATGTTCATTCGAACTTTTTTCGAATAGAAGGCAATATCTAGGTGCATTACTTATGTGACGATTGAATTTCGGAAGCTGGCGAGTTAGAGCAGGGAATACAAAGCGAGTACTCTCTAGGATCCTATATCACACAGTTCATTATGAATAGTTGAGCTTGGTTTTCGCAAGTGT
>JAYGXS010000002.1:46510188-46634428 GCA_036362985.1 Ligula intestinalis
CCCCCCCCCCCCTCCCCCAGCGCCACTCACATTTGCGTCCAAAATTGCGGCATGCGCGTCCTATCGCTGTCTGCCGGAGGCTGTCGGTTAGCCTCGTGATGAGAGCTGACCTTAACCCACTCTCTGATTGCCCGTTAGTCGAATTCACGCGACGTTGACCTCGCTGAGCGTTGAGCTGCAAGGGAGGCGGTGTCAGGCGCACAAGCGGTCGCCGATCTGTCCTCAAAACGGACAGGAAGGTGGCTCGCCTGTGAGCTCGCTGGAGAGGCAAAAAAAAATAACGTGACTTCGGGTCGAAGTCTGCTGTGTGTGTGTGAGACAGAGAGGCCGTCGGTAGCAGAGCCGCCCCCAAGGCACCCTTTTACGTCCTCGAGACCTACTCATTACCGATGTTAAGTCTCACGCTGACCTTTTTCGAGGCAAAAAAGAGGCGAGCACGGTAATTTTATGACTACCCCAGTGTGGTTTATTCTGGGTCTCAAAAATGTGGTTATGCGTCATCTCCATAGTCGGTCAGCACATATTCATTTTAAATGAAATGAAAATGAACGCTTGTGACGGAACGCGAAACAGCAATCGAAATTATTGCACTTTAAAGTTCGATTCTCGGACACGATATGATATACCTCCGATTTCGACACACTTCCGAAAGTATTCAGGAGGATGACACATGTGAATCTGTCAAATTCTTCTGTCTGACTCAAGTCAACTTGCTCTGTCACACATTATCCTATTATCAGATAATATGTGACATATGGGGCATCTCACCGTGCATAGGATGTATTCAAAATTATAATTGCTAAGCATGGAGGCGAAAACGCCGGCAAGTATCTAGATATATCTACAGCATCCTAGGATACTGCGCCGGTCAATTCTGTGGTTGCATGTTGGTCCTGCTAGCCAACTCTGGTTTAAGATGCATAATAATGTTTCTCCCCATGAAAACCCAACGTTACGTCTTTAGAAGGGCATTTCTAGGTTGCTCCTCTTATTTCTATCTTGCCGTATCTTTATGTAGTGTTGAAATCCATTTGCGTATTTTTGCAGCAACATCGACTGAACAGTTTCTTGCTCCTCTGTTCTCCTCAGCCATTAGACATTGTATATTGACTGCCTTTTAAGTGCTGCTGATACATCAGCTCACAAGGTGATACGTTCTAGAACCTAAACATGATGGGCAGATCGCGTAAAGTTACTTTCACCACCTCTGATGACTTCAGACGATGACTCCTCCCACTCTCAACTGCTCATCAAAGTTTTTTAATGAACTTCAACTTGATGTGTAGGCTGGAGTGCGCATGGAGTTATTTTTTTCCTGAGCCATCATTAGCTATTTTAGAAGGCATTGCCTTTAGGAAGTCGCCCAACTGCAACTGTCACTGCAGAAGTTCGATTACGGTCGACGTCGAGGAGGCCACAGGAATTGACAGCTATTCAGACCAACTGGTGGCGCTGTCAACAGAGGTAGAGGAGGCTGCAGCAGGCTGTCATAGCAGGCAATTTTTCCTTTCAAAAGTTCTCAGTACTGAGAAGACGAAGCTGTCAAGGGTGGGTGGTAAATGCTGCAGTGGCGAATGAATAATCAGTATCAACCTGCTAATAACTTGATAGAGTTTGTCAACCAGCCAGTCCCATATTTTTATCAGTTTTTTTTTCAACTAATCTAGTTCGCATTGGAAAGAAAAACAACTGCAAAATGACAGTCTCCGGAAACCCCCGAGACCTAACCATAATTTTCCTGGAATTTCCCTCAAAGGCAACTGTTCTAGGAGCCGTTCCTGTTCCCATGTCCTTTATTTTAGCCGGAAGAAAAATGGCCCCTTAATGCCGGGTTGACTATTAACTGAAAGATAATCGGTGCATTAAAATAGTAGACGCATCGTATAGCAGGTTACGCTAATGGACCACTCATTAAAAAATGCACTTCCTGGTTCATGTTGTTGGACCAAGGTGTCAACAATTTATAACATATGGATGGACAGTGTCGTAATAAGTACTTTCATTTGCTCTGACGTCAATAAATTTCTACCGTTCGGGTGGCAGTGTAACGTTGATCTTTAGTGACGATAGCGATGCTACGGGTTTCCGTATTCTTAATTTATATTCATGTGCTCTCCAAGTTCTGTGGATTGTGTTTTGTTGCCCAAACGCCAGCACTTGTAGCTGCACAAGCCTTCAAAATTGTGTAGCTCACATGCACATCAGGATTTAAATCCTTCTTCCGCCTGTGTCAACCAACGGATGCCAGAAGTCTTAGTTCGTTCCTCCCCTCAAATGTCATTTTCGTTACATGCCCTACACGGACAGGTTAAAGCAGATATAGGTTTTTGCAAACAGCCATCACTGCTTGCCGCTTCGCGGGGGGGGGGGGCTATATCTTATTCCATGTTTAGTATGTGAGGGGTCTGTCATATCGGTACATCTGACTGCTTCGAAACCACCACACCTTTTGTGAACTCAAATGACGCCCGCATCAGCTATCCGAATAACCAAACTTCCTTGCTGGACACTCTTGTCTGTCATTGTACAAGCAGGGAGATGCAAGCGGCATGCAGCCGCAAGGACAAGGCCCTGCATTGTACTGGCAACCATCGTCGTTTGCACGTGGCAACACGTTTCAGTGCAACGACCGATAGAGCACTGCCGAAATGCATACTCGACGGACTTTCTCTTGTAGCCGCAGGAGAGGCCTCAATATGGTCATCCCATAGAGCAAAAAGGGTTTCTGGAGTGACTTCCCGACTACGCCAAATGTTGTAGATGAGCCCAGTCCTCAGATCGACTCCTCGGTTATACGCTCTTCAGCGAAGCCGGATAGGTGCTCCGATATGAATCGATTGAGACATCAACTGGCTGAAAAACACATTTATTTGCATTCTGCCACAGGCATCACATTGGTTTTGGTAACACAAAATCTGCCGATAAGGCATAATGGCGAGTCGTAGGAAGCAGTTGAAATAAAAACACACTCGATCACGATACTTGCGCAACCGTAATGGGTGGTCAGACTTTACTACTAAATTCGATCACCGAGAGCAATAGCCAGCCCTCTTTGTATTTAGTTCTAGACCTTTTCCTGTACTATGTGCTTGATCTCATGGGAGGCGCACGGGTAAACACTGCTTTCAACAGCTAACATCGGTAATGAAATCACAACTATTACTGATGCACATGTGGGCGCTTTAACAGCCATCACACCAATCTGCTATGAATATGTGAGCTCTCCACTTTTATAGGCGTTTAGTTACGTTGCACATGTATTCTCCAATGCCGTAACCCCTGCACGTCCACTGCCCCTTCTTATTGCTGTCTCGGACGCTGTATCCAAGTGGGATTGTGAAACCTCAGACGAACAAAACTGTTACCCCAACCATGAAGTCTCCTTAGTCGTAGGGTGAAACTTATTTACCGAGCCTGTACGGGAACTGAACGGCCAATCTGGTAATAAGGTACAGGAGTCATTCTCTGGTATGTGACAACTGACTGCTCTAACACCTTAACCGGACTTGTTAGGCTCGATGACATGCAGAGGTAAGTTATGTTGACAATCCATAACAACGTCGCCGCGAAAACTTGTTTTCATTTGGGTGAGAAGAACTGGCCAAGGTCATCGTAGGTGCTATAGTGAAATGTTGCGCAGTTATCAGTCGCCAAGTATCTGCAGAGACAAATAAAATCTCTTTAAATATTGGGTGTTAAATATTGTGGGGCCCATAAATGTCGCGGCTATTTTGAAAGGTTTTTTTAAATTTTTTGTAATCTACTGCGAACGCCCGTCCAGTAGGAATTTTTTGCTAAAAATGTTCCAATGTCCCACGGCGCGCGACAGACCTTCTTGCAGGCTTATGACACCATAAATGTCAGTCTATTTCAGTTTATAACCCACTTTAAATTCTATTAAGTTGTGCTCCATGAGTCGTTCACTTGGGTTTTTATCTGCGCGAAATTGTACTCCAGGACCTATGTTTTCATTTCGGTTGATAACCTCCTTCCATCTATCAAGCTGTGAGGTCAATCAGTGTTCCAGTAGTTTGTATATCTCAAGCCTTTCAGTCCCGTTAAAATAACGCATTTAGGTTGCCTTAATCCTTTGTCTAGAGAAGAATGTTGCCATTGTTCTTGAGGGTGAAATGAGTCTCTTACTGGGGTCTATCCGCGCACGTACACATACATACATCAAGGGTTCATTCAACGTCGTTTTGGACCTCATGCAGAGGAGGCCAGGGCTGAGTTGCAGTAAGAGTTAGCGCAGTTTGTGTTGTACTGCACAGACCGAATAATTAGGCGTCGAGGGTCCACTGATGGCCTGATTGGATTCAAGACTACAACCATTCAGCAGGTCAGTACCTCATCGTGAAAAAACTATTCATGATGACGTAGTCACTGGCCTCAGTGTGGACAAAGCCAGTGTACACCTAAGCCCCCCAAACAGGCCCTCGTACCCAAAGCTAATGCATCGCTGTCGCCATGCGCTGGTGCCTAGCTAGCTAGACGTCTCCAGGACAGAAACTAGTTATTACAGTAGAAATTCCACTGTTGAGCCGTACATTCCGTGTCCTAACCCCCTCCAATTCAAGCTTACGAGACTCCATAAACCTGCATAAGCGTTTTCCCGATCTTTGCGTCACAGCCAATGGGGGCATCGAAAAGGGCATAGTGACCAGCAAACGACAGCGTTACACCCGCCAAAGTTAGATTTGAGATTTGTTTCACGTCTGGTCTTCTGACACAGTCTGACGTGGTGATCTCTAGCATGTCAAGGAACTTTGATTAATTTTGCTGGACACAGCCAACTCGTCTGCATTAGTATTTCTTCGGCTTATTCCCATATACGAGATTGTTCTTTCCGTCATCCCATCCATCCTCCCATCGACTGACTGAAATTGAACCTTATCTGCGGCACTCTGTTGCTGGGCTGTCCAGTTATTACTATCCTACCGAACTTATGCATGCTTAAACAACTTCCTCTCTTACTTAAGGGGTTTTGGCAGATTTGCTTACTTTAGTTGACCCAATTGTGAAAAAATTCGCGGCGTCGGCGGGTGTCGAACCCGCATAGCAGGGAAGGCTTTTACGCAACCAACGCTTGAGCTATGACGCCACGCCGTGCGCCGTGAATTTAATTACATTTAGATCGAGTTTACCCGCCCAACTTTACCACTCGTATGGAATCCACCTAAACGGAACAGCAAGCTGACTGCCCAAGCAGGATTGCCAAGATGATTGCTTAGGAAATCCTACTGGGGCAGTCAGCTTGCTATCTCCTTTCTGTCACTTAAAATAAACTTATCCAGTAGGTTTTAAGCGAAACTACTGTAAATGAGTAGTCTTCTAAATGTATTCCTCGATAAAATGAAACTGTACTGCTTTTCCGTCTCTTGCACTTCAACCGTCCTCCTGCCTAGCAAACTAAATTCAAGCCCTGTTGTTACTTCCTCTCAACTGTCGGATCCTCTCCCCCTTTACCGTTTTATGCATTTTCCCACAATCTACTGGTCTGCTGAGCTATTCCTCACACAAACTATGATAAATTCTTGTGCTGTAATTTGCAGCATGATTTAGTTATTTGATCGTTATAATCTAACTCTATTAATTTTGTTAACTCGCTTTCTGGTTTCTATTCTGTCCCATAAATTACCAGCCTCAAAAAGATAGCGTGGAAGAAGTGACTGGAGGTTTCTTGACTTACTGCCCTTTTATTTTCTTGTGTGAACCAGAGTTGCCGTTAAAGTCCTAGCTATTAAGTCATCGCCACCAATTTAAGGGTTACGGAGTAAATGGAAAAAATAGGGTGCAGATTTCATGTTCCAACTTTCTTCTAGGTTTACCTACAGACAAGTTATCGCTCAGTTTCATGCCATATTTTATTATGCAATAGGTTTTCCTGGCATATTCCAAGTTAAATAGCCTCTCGAAAGTCGATTTGCTGCCACATTTTTCAACATATCGAAAGATTTGAAACACTTTTCTTGGTGCCTATGAATCACCCAATTGATACATTCTTTCGAACCCCTTCCTTTAGTTGTAGTAGTCCACCACACACCAGATGTGACGTTTTGACGACAAGTGGTTATCTTCACTGTTTCGCATCAGCAGTTAGTGTTGCCGGTAAAATTAACACTACGCGGGGCTGTCGACTTACGCGATAACTCAACCTTGGTAGTCTGTGAATGGAGTAGCTGACTACTGGACTGAGCGTCTGGTCTGACCCCGGGCGGGTGAGGAAGGGGAGGGGCAGAAAATACCGCGCTAGTTCGCTATCACTTGAAGCTAATTCATGCACAAGTCACCGTCTTAGCCCCAACCCAATGGGGATCATCGTTCGCAGCGGGCAAACTGACCGTTAGAGAGGCTATTTAACTAATTGCAACTATTTTTTTCTCTTAATGGGCCGGTAAAACTTACCTTCAGACGAGAACGGTAGGCAAATAAAATGAATCGGGATGACGCTCTTTAAATGAAAAAAAAAACTACTTCGAAGAACACAGCTATGATGTTGCCTTAACATCAACCTCTTTTATGTCACAACTGGCACCGTAGGTCGAATGGTTATCGACTCGTGGGGGTGGGAAGGCGAATCTTCAGTCCTATTTCAGGCTTTTCAACATATAGAACTGTTCAGTCATCCATCCCCCCGCTTACGTCATGTTTCACAACGCGTCACGTACCGCTTTTTGGTGTTGGCATAAGCTAGTACAAGGAACTGACCCAGATCGTTACGGGAGCCGAATTAATCGAGCAATAGTTGGCGGCTTACCGCAAGGAAAGCGCACAGTCTCATCCTCAGGGCAGCGCGACTGACTTTTAGCTACGCTAATTAATTCGCCCACTCAAAGGGTCGAGTTGTCACACACACACATCGGGCGCTAAACTAACACGGGTCCGTGTATGTGCGTGCGTGTCCCTAAAGGCCTTTGAGTCAGCTCGGCGTTTTGACATTGCCACCGCCGCCCACATACACGACGGCGGCCCCTCACGCTGTCGTTTTACTGGACCTTTGGGTAAAGGAGGCGACCTTGCGTTCAGTAGACGTCTTCCAGACTGCATGGAGTTGTAGCGTGAAGGCGCGAGCGAAGGGTGATGAGACTGTATGCGTATATGTTGTCCCCTTTGCGTTTTTTGAAGACGATGGGATGTCATTGGCTTACCGCCTGCAAGCTTCTCGGTAGTGCTTCATAACTTGAAGAAAGTTATAACGCTAGTATAAATGAACGAAGGGCGAGGGCGAGCACTGTACCCTGGGAATTTTCCGTCGCAATTGTGCTCCTGTGCACGTGCCTGGAACCCCTCCGTTGGATTCTTCTCCCACGCATTCGCCTATCACGCGTAAAATATAGTCTCGTGGCGTCTTCCCTTCATCACAACCCCGCTAACCTTGCAGATGCACAGAAGAACACTGAAGCTAGACTGTCTCGCCTGAAGGTGACTGTCGGATAACTGCACCAAATACTGAGTAGAATTGGGGTGATGACTGACCAGTGCAGAGGGCTCCACCTTTTGTCTGACGCCTGGATTTACGACCTGTTCCGCTTGAACTAGGACCTATCTCCTACCCTTTTGCGACTGCCCCAGAAACTCTCAACAAAAGGTTCAAATTCTTCACGGACTGCATGCGACCCACTATGGTACTCTCGCATATCCTTTACGTCGCTCGTTCCAGTCGGATAATTTATAACAATAGAAAAGGGGAGCTGGACCCTGTGTGTCTGGGTGGGGCTCCTACTGTGTCCACTGCCCCTCCGGCCATAGACCGCATGACTAATCCGCTGCAGCCGATTGAATTAATCCGGGACATAAAATGTTACCCACCTGCCGTCGTGGGTCAAACCGGCAATCTTTGTTTGGCTCTTCGGTCCATGTTAGTCTGCTCGTTTATTAACGATGGGCAGCCTAGATAATTGGTTGTCCGAAACTGTGCGCAAGCCTTGTCTTTATTTATGGCGATATAATACAGTACTGTGTTTGGCACTGTTATTGGGATCCTGAAAGGACCAGGTATGTCCTACCGACAGCAAAAACAGCTAACTTACTACAAGCCTTTGGCTTCTCTATGGCTGTGACTGCCTCTTGATCCGTATCCACTATGGTAGGCCAGGTAAATAGTGGGAGAAGGCCCACGCTTCCTTCGAAAATCAAGCAGAACCCTACTCGAAAGCACAGGACGACAATGACGCCTCAAAATAGTGCACTCACCTTTGCACTCCGTGGAGTTAAACTCGTCACTTGCAGTCGCTTAATCGCCGTCGACGCCTCCTTTAGTCTTGTTAGATGAAAATTCTTCTCGAGGACGAGGAGAATTGATGCCAGACCCATTAACGGGTAGGAGAAGGGGTTAGTTCGAGTTTCTACAGGTTTCTAGAGTAGGACAGTTCGTGAGGTTGGGTGCAACGACTGTCGGAGATATGATGTTTGCCTTACGTTGGCTAGTAGGCCGTTTTGACGTGTATTATCGGCCCGGTCTGTTGAAACTGAGCAGATGGTCGGACGGGGCGGTCAGACAGCTATGGCAATCTGGGTAGCATGATATATTTCCAGTAGCTAACTGGGCGTGACCGATGTCTATTCTACCGGTATGCCGACCCACACAAGAGCACTGCTATCACACACGTCAAATCAGCCAAAAATAGCCTCTGCTGGTCTTCTTTCGCTTTTCCACGTCTGCTTCCTTCCCTCCTTCATTTTCAGTGCTGCGCTTCGAGCGCTCATACGCCGTATGGCATATGGGTAACATCGAGTGCTTTCTTGCCAGTGAGCCGAGGCACCGCCGCCTGTTGCTACTCTGCGGAAGTCGTCTGCGCAGCCTGGGCCTCCCACTAAACTCTCGAAAAAACGCGCCCCCACCCAGGGCAGATTAGCTGACTGTCTTGAGAAACTCTATCACCCACTGCGTCTGAACATCGTCACTGCACAACAAAGAGAGCAGTTTTTAACTTCTTACCGGCAGGCGTGGTGATTATTCTTTGTGACACGGTCCGCACAAAAGTGCGTCTGCGCTGGAAGCCGCCACCCCCCACCATGAGGTTCACATGTTCCTTATCCGCGCGCAGTCAGTGGGTCCCAAGCGCTGTTCCCACAACCCCCCCCCCCCCCTTCGGTCAACGGCCCACGGCTCCGTGGCGTCGTATATCTGTCTTTGTCTGACTACCCTGCGACATCTGCTGTTAACCGGCTCCTGTCACGGCCTCGAAAACCATGCGCGTGCTACGTGCGCTCTCCCTCCGAGTGAGTTAGAAAGCTGGGAGGAGCTGCCTCCCCATACAACCGGTGACATGAAAGCTCCGCGAGCTATTGGACGACACCTCTCATTCGAAATGCAACGACGGAGAAGGAGAGAGAGAACAAGTTATGGGAATTTAGCGGACTCATTAGCAGATTGATTCTTGAAATGACTATTTTTTTCTCACTCAGGTTATAACCACTCTCATTTACCGAAGTAGACTGGTGTCCACATGCGATACTGAAGGAAACATGTTCATTTGCAGTTACTGGCAGAAGAACATGCACTCCTCAGGCACAGCCAGCAGCTTTTCAATAACTTCTGGTGAGGGGTAATCAGAGAATCTACCGAAGTTACCACTTACCCTTAATCACTTAGGTGCTGCATCACAGGGAAGCTCCAAAGTCAAAAGGTGCCTCTTCGGGCAGTTCTTGTCGGTCCTTAGCAGTCGTCTTTCCGTTTTTGCTATCTGAAAAGTCCAGCTTGTCGCCACGTGTTTTTTTTGGGGTCCGGGCTGGACAATGTCTGTTCACTGCGATGGGAGGCGGCAGTAGACTGAACTAGTTTTGACTACACACCAACAAATCTGTCCAGTCTGTGTTGTCCTCCCCCGGGGTGGTAGTTACGTTTGCGCTGGTGGTGGTGGTTGGCGCACGCGTGTTTACCTTGTTGTCAAGCCCTCCGTCGTCGTCGCCACTGCTGCTGCTGCTGCTGCACGCGCACACTCATCGCGCGACCCCAGTAGGGGGGGGGTGAGCTACTGGTTTTTGAAATTCTCAATTTAACTCCTCCCGCCCCTGACTCCGCCTCCCCCCTCCCCCTTATTTGACTTTGCCCTCGTTCCCACAAACGCGTGTGCGCGCGCACACACACACACACAGGCCGAGGTTGCGTCCTGTTTACGCTGTACGGAGCAAGTGTTTTGGCTGTGCCGTCCGTTGGTGCCCTGGCCCGGCGGCTGTGGGGACGACCGCCAGCGGTCACCGCTCAGCAGGTGAGCCACGGGCGAAGTAACACTTTGGCCGGTTGACTTTTGGACGCCATGGTAACCACCACTACTGCTTTTGCTGCTGCGGTTACCGCCCGCTGCCGTGACCGCTGACGTCGCCACCACCACCACTACTGCCGTCAACGCTGTGAATCAAATCATCAGCGGTACGTGTGTGGTGGCGACAACGGGCGACGTCATCTCCATACGCCGCTGCCGCCGCTGCGTCATCATCTGACCGCGCATGTCTGTGGTGTGATCTACACACACCCTTCAAAGCCCCCACCGCTCAAATTACTTTGAGGACCTAAGAAGATGGGAGCAGTAACGAGCGCCTAGCAGGGGTGTTACAGCTTCGTCATCCTGTGCTGCATATTGTTTCCCACGCTAATCACCGTGACAAGGGGTGTCGACGACTCACATGCCTTCAGCACCTCCTTAAGTACTCCTATCAGGAGAGCCTAGACTGTGCGCAGCCCTTACCTCCCGCTTATCAGTGTTTCGGGGCGAGGCTTTGTTCAAAGGGCCGCGCAGTGTGTGTGACAAACCACAAGCGAACAGATATTCACAGTACGCCTTCTCGGCGGGGGCTTTAATCAGTGCTCATCAATGGCTTCCGCCGTCACTTTGGAGGGGAGTGTTGGTGGCGGTGGTAGACGCTACTAAAAGTGTCATAATTCAGGGTCTGGCATAACGCAGAGATGAGAAAAGCGCGACTGAATGGCGGCGGTCGTAATGCCTACACCAAGTGCAAACATTTCTGCCGGTACTGCCTTTGAAGTGGCGCATTGATGAGCACCAGCTATAAAACTACCGAAAGGCTCCCGGGTGGGTTTTGAGTTTACGCGGCCTCTAGGGCGTCTATGGTGACTGTTTTGTGGTGAGTTCCACCATAAAATGGTCATGCTGTTCAAAGTCCTTGTTTGTCTGTTTAGTTTACTGAGGTACATGGATGGCTTCTGCATTACGGCCAGGTGGTCTTTACTCGCAGAGCAATTTAAGAATCTGACAGTCAAACAGTTTTAGCACTGTTGTCAGCAATCGGATGCCTTCACCTTCGTGCTGCCATCAATTCCAGGGCATGGTTATTAAATATGTCAATGCTTATTGAGGTCAATTAGAATGGCGACCTAGACATTGCGTGCTTACGAGCAATACCGTCCGATCGAGCTAGCTAAATAATTCCCACGATTTCCATTCCAAATAGTAGCAACAGCGTGGCAGGGTAATAATATTAAATAAATGTGGAACAACCTGACTTCGTTCAAGCAAGCCAACCAGCCAGCCGCAATTGTAAAGCTGGCCTCAATAAAACAAAACAGTTCAGACAAGAAAATGTCACAAGATTGTTAAAAGGATGTTTAGTCTAGTTAGTCAGCACTTGCACTCGAATGCAGCAGTAACTATTCTAAACAACGTCGGAGAAAGACTTCGAAAATGCTCAGCCCTTTGCTCGCTTTGGCCAATTGTACACGGGCTTTATTCTTTTATCTTTCTTCTTCTTCTTCTTCTTCTTCTTCTTCTTCATCTTCATCTTCATCTTCTTCTTCTTCCTCTTCATCACTTATACGCGCACCTGGAATAATGACATTCGCCGCAAATTGTGATATATCTGTCATGTTATCCAGCAAGATGGAAACGATTACTTATTACCCGTCTCAAGTCAGTTGGATTTCGTGGATAGATAATCGACGCAAAAATCAATAATAATAAACAAGCGTTGGGCATCCTTCCTCTTTGTCGCCACTCCTTCTGCATAAATAACCTGTATTTTCCACATTTAATTCGAACACAACCCCGCAGAACTTAAATTCAGAACACAAGGCAGTGACTGTCTACAATTTAGTGAGCTCCCAATGCAGGATGTTTCGCCCATTTGTCCTCCTAAAGATCAGAGGTTCTGGATTTTTTCGTAAACTTAGTTTTGTCTACCTTCATGATCTCACCTACTGCACCTAAAAATAATTAGTCCATACTTGAATGCACCTCCTCAGTGCATGGTTGTAACCATGCCCCAATGAAGTGCGCGTGCGTGAGTTTATACTCATAATCGCCCTGCTTAGCACTCACCCTACGCCCTCCCCCCCCCCCCTCCTGGGTCGGTTGTCTTAACAAACCCACGAAGACTGCAGTTGGTATCGGTGCAGTTGACTGGCGCAGAGTATGCCGGTCCATAGACTTGCCACCACCGTCCCATGTGTGGCACATTTTTATGACTGCGCGTCCACAATAACGACTGCTGTGGCCTGTCCTGGCCTCCGTGTTTTTCCGCTCCATCTACAATGTGGCCCGTTATAAGGATACCGGCTGTATCCATAATATCCCTGATGAACACTTTCCCAGTAGACGCGATGGATACCTCCAATGGCGATGGCATTCCACTTGAACCGACCCCAAAGAAGCCTAGTGATCCAGGCATTACGCACAACTACCTTTCTCTGAGATAATAGGCAGTGGATCTGTGAATATAATAGCCCGTCGACCTAGGTTCAAAAGCTTTTGCCGTTTTAACCCAAATTCAAATTGCCTAAAAAGTAGAGGAATATGGCACAGCGGAGTTTGTGCGGAGATGATGGTAGAGAAGGCAGGCACTGAAAAATGTCTGATGTCTCCTCTTTCACCTACGACGAGATAAATACACCCCATTTGTACCGCTGGACTTCAGTAACAATGAGAGAGAAAGAGAGCTTGTTTTAGGCGCAAAGCAGATGTTCTAGCAGACTGTCAGCAACCAGTAGAAGTGGCACCACCCCATAACCTCTTAAATTATTCTGCTAGAGACTGATACTGCCTCTTACCAAACCAGTAGTTTCAACACGCCGTCCGTGGGAAAGTGGATATTTTCGCACGAACAGAGGCCCGCTTCTGCTGTAGTAGTTCGGTCAGCGCCACAGTGTCGGCCTGATTGGATAGTTCTTGTGACCGAATGACTGGTCAGGAGAACGTGGAGACGCAGGATGGGAAATTTGCTGTACTTTCAGCAGTTGTCAATTTCAAGTAGGTGGTGAGGCGACCAGCCGGCGTTCCTGCCCCACACATACTCCCTAAGGGTTTGAAATGTTGTCCTTTTCCTGCCTCCCCCCTCTCCGCTACCCTCTCACCCAGCCTGTGAAACGTCCCACTTTCTGGCCACATAACGGCTGCAGTATGAAGCAGATTTAAGGGTGTGGGGGAGGTAAGGTAGTCGCCTCATGGCTGGGCTGCAATTGGCCGATGGGCAGAGGAATTCACAGATCCTAAATCCGGCATGTTGGGCGGTCGCATTTACTTGAACGACAATATTTTCAGACGCAGCGCCTACGTATAGCGAAGGGAAACTATTTTTATTACCTTCATCGTCCACCTCTACACTCCTCCTCACTAGGCCGAAATGGCACATGTTAATGACTCTATTTGCTATTCACAAGCGTGAATGTAACCTATGGACCTGCCCCCAAGGAACAGCTGCTTTTCTTAGGCCGTAATGGCGCCTGTAAAATTGATGTGTCTGGCATCTAATGGGATTCTGCTGCACCACCTGTTTTGCAGTAGCCTAAAAATGGTAAGAAGTGTAACACCTAGCACGACGCCGATGTGCGCGAATTACCTTTCTTGTTATATAGGCATACTTTTTCTTTCCGACCTCCTTACTACTTACCCAAATTTGCCCAACTTGCTGAAGGTAAGTTAGGGTCAAAGGTTGCCTTCCACTAGCTGAAGCCTATGGCGTTATTAGTGCATGATTTATTCTTATTCCTCATAGAAACAGCGCTTTCCGAAGGGCCGAACTCATGACTGTCGGCTGTCTTCTTCTGCAAGTCATCTAGTTTTCGTGTGCTAGGTAATAATTTCTGTGGCTGACCTGATTCTGGGTATTGTTCTTCCCAGCCACAAGGCTAGAGGAATGTTTTATTTATCGGTTTGATGTGGAATGTTTGGCTGACAGCATGAACTCGTAAACCGGTTGCCTGAGTTTGATCGCGCGTCTGTACAAGAAACTCAATGAATAGACAAAAGTCACTTTATGTGCGAAATTCTCCGTTGATGGATTACAGTGACAGTTCAAAATGTCAGGCAAACAAACCTTAGCGGTCGCGTCACCGCTATCCCAGAAACCTCAGTGTCCAGCAGGCCTACCTTGCGGCTAATTTTGCAAGTAAATGCACGTCGGAATGTCTCAGAAAAAACTTTTCATTGTGCTTGGTTCACGGCCTTTTATTAATCTGTTTTTAATAGCAATAATTCTGGTTTTACTGGAAGCCAGTGAAATGTGTATTCATGGGTACTATCACTCTTGTTTTTGCAGCAAGTGAATTATTGCTTAGTTTACAACCGCATAAAGGTTCACGTCCTGCCTTTCAGCTTGGTAATGATCATTCAGGGTTTGTTGCTATTTCTCCTATTTTGACAGTGTAACACTGAAACCAATTCACTAAGACCCGCAGAAAGAAGACTGCGTGTTTACAGACGTCTTAGGCTGTCGACCGTAAAAGCCTTTCGCTTGATTGCGGATAGTGTTAGTTTTGTCATAATACGCAGGACACCATGCATGCCCTCTGTTTCCTAATGGGAACGCGACCATTTCACTTTCGGAAATTACTGTATTTTGGCAATTTATCAGCAATGAGTGGATGCTCTCTTTACTTAAACCAATTCTTAAAGCAATCACTTGGCTAAATTATGCAGACTTCCCACCTCTTTCCTGCCTCCTACGCCCTGCATTTTATCCCCCAAAAGACATCCAGTTTTTTTGGTATGACAACACTAACACGGCTAAGATATTTTTTTCGCCAATCGGCATATCAATGAATAATTTTACGGCTGGCAGCACTTCAATGAATCAGTTTTACCGTCGACCAAGATATTCCTTAGAACGATCGGAGGAGTTATGTCCGCCGGCGCCCTAGAAAAGGCAACATTTTGATATGTATGAATGTCGACATATTTTTTTTATTCTTTTTACAAAAAAAGAATCTGAAGCAGGAATAGATTGTGGATGTCTTAAGTCGGAATACAATGACCTGCCCACCGAGTTTCAGTCCTCTTGATCGTGGAACCACGTGCAAGGGGGGGGTGCGGCTGGCTGTGCGTAAGCCTATCTCAAAATAACTTCGAAGAACGAAATACCATGTCGCAGAAAGGGTGTTTGATAGTCGCACTTATTTAAAAGCAAAGATCTCTTAGCCAGAATCTATATGACTCACCCAGGAGGAAAAGCATAAAAGCAAAAATGGCGTTATTTTTCATCGAATCTACTGTCCAGGGACCAGCTTTTACAGGAGCACAAAAGGATCCACTTTTGTCGAATGTGCGTCGCCTCACCAGGTGGTTTTATCACCCCATGCTGTCCTTCAGCAGGGCCATTGATGACCGTATGATTTTTATTGAAACCAATTCTACCAAATCCCCCGTTGAGTACCATATTACATCTCCATTCTCTGCCCTTTCTCACGCTTGAGCTCAAGAAGCTGCTGCCTGCTTCATTATTTTAATGAACCACGAGAGTTTGCAGGTCTCCCAGACTGCAATTGCATTTTCAGCCAGTTATGCTTGGGTGTTGTCAGAAGTTCTTTGCCTACCAACTGATCCTAAAACACTATAGACGGACATATTTTCGGATTTTAGGACTGACATTAGTTTCGCCGAATTCTACGGATGACTCGACCAAGAGCCAACGGCTGAGTCATTGACCCCGGTTTCCTGTGCGTATATTCCACGAAACACGCTCGTTTTATTGAATTGGTGTAGGTCTACGCTACGCAATGTGGGACCAGTAGTTAAAAACTATTCTTCAGCAGAGAATCGTTTTTTTCGGACATTTTGCAGAAAAAGACAGTAAACGCCTTTCGCCAAGGCGAATACTAACCGATTGGTAATTGACACGGACAGTCAACTTCTCGATACGTTACATGCGTTATTTAATACTTACAGAAACATCGCGTTTTTGTCCACTCTGTAGAATAATAAATATTCTTGGAACAAAGCCACAAGCTGATCCGAAAGTTTTGTTTGAATCGAAATGAAAATTCATCTAACTTTTCCAATTCCAGCGCAACTGATGAAGAGACGGAGGTGTTCTGTATTCAAGCAGACTGCTACTAGCGGCAAAGACAGAGATTGGAATGGCCAGCTCTGACTCATTAGTCTTCGAGAGAGTTACGTTCGCGATCGGTGAACGTTTATCAACGAGTGTCCTGAACTGTTTGGTTGGTCTCTAATAACCTAGGAGACTTTCGATGGTAAGACAACTGGATTGTGCATAGAACTTACTGATAGAACTCCGCTATGGTTGAAGTGCCTACATAATGATGGCTTGTAAGCCGATCTACCACAATGTTGGGAGCTGAAATGCTGTCTGTGGGGTCTGTGACGGGCGCACTTAGTTGGCCAAAGGAATGTTAACTATCTTCAGTCCCTTGTCGACTTTAAAACGGACATTGTCTTGGAATTCGGACTTGGAGCACTAATCCTTCATTCGAGCACGCACAAGGCACCTCCCCTACGTGAAGCCGCCATGGACATGAAGTTAGCACACTCGGCATTTGACTTACTGCGTAATTCCTCTGTCGTAAGCCGTTTTAAGTCCCCCTACGGTCAAGTTTTAGGACCAACACTAGCTAACCGCCCCCCCCCGCCCCACTCCATCCAACTTCGCGATAAAACCGCACCGTTTTCGGACACGCGAAAACACGAGAGTTTGCAAACTGCGCTGGTGCACAGGAAACTGTTTGTATGGTGCGAACGCGTTGAGGTACTATACATTTTCCTGGGTCTGCGGGAGAAGGTGTCGTGATGTTGCAAACTGGTTTGTGAAAAATGGACCAGCAAATCCTTTTATATGTTATGGATGACTCAGGCCTTGCTTGCCCGATTTAGCAGAGTTCGGCATCGGCAACATCTGAGTCCACTGTTAAAACAGAGCTGACCTGGCACCAGGAGGTTAATGCAAAGGAGAGTGCGTTCGCTAGCGGAAGCGTTGTCCACATAACGTTTCATTCATTTTGGAGTGCGAAAAGAGGTATTCCGGGGGGAAGTGTGGGTTTTGACTGTACCCGCGGGAACACCATACCTATTTTCAGCTCCAGTAGACTTGCAGAGCGGCCTAAAGTCGAAACGTTGCAGGCCTTCGGCTGGTGAGAGCCAACGTGTACTACTCATTTAATAAGTGGCCTTTGCTAGCAGTTCTTTCGGGCCTAAATAGGAGCGGATGCGGAGCCCTTCTCACAGGCCATCAAACGCTCTGCTTGATAGCGCCTGATCCCAAGCCCTGGCATGTCGTCTATTTGTTGTCTGGAAGACGCAATGATGGCGCCGGCACACGCACAATGTATTCCATGGCTCCTTCCTAGTATGGCCTCAGTGACACTCTTAATTATATGGGATCTGTACCACCGCCCTTGTTGTTTATGTGAAATGCGTGGGCGGCATGCGCAGTGTGGCTAGTTAATTCGATCATTCACTGTGCTCGATTCAACTTCTATCTTCTGGAGGGTGACAGTAGAGCGAGTGTGGTAGATGCTTCACAAGTCGAAGTCACTTAACTAAAATACGAACTTTAATCGATTTCTCTTACCGCTTGCATGTTTTTTACCTGTTCTCAAATAACTTATCCCACTAGACTAAAATTTAACGAGAACGCAAGTATGCTCGCCAATTAGCCTTCTGAATGATTTCACCATTGCCCTTCTGACTGCCTTTATCATACCAAGGTTACTCCCGGAAGTTATCTCGCCCACTTTTGTCTCAAAAGTCTTTTTAAAAGTTTCTTGTAAGTAACCGTTAAATACTTAATTTAAGATTGACTACATGGTCTAGTTGCTTACATAGGTCGGGTTTCTCCCGCCGTATGTAGGATGCTTCCATGTAGCGTAAGGTCCAGAGAGCCAGGAATATCTGCTCCAGCGAGACCCTACTAACAGAGTTTGCCTACATAAAAGAGGTCTTACTCAAGCGTGGCTACCCCTTGCGTTTCATTCAAAAATACAGTTGCCCTTTACGGCCAAAATCTACGGACTAGTCGGTTCCGAGAAAGCCCGTTTTTATATCCTTACCATTTAAAGGAGACAACATCGTGAATTCAATCAAGCGAAGACTACGGTGTTCTATTCAAAGAACTTACTATGCAGCCGAACTTGTTTTCCTCACTTCAACAAAAAGGCTCCCAATTAACCGGCCAAAGGATGCCTTGCCTTTGCACGCCACCTCAAACTGTGTATACGAATTTACCTGCACTTGCGGATGCAAGTACATTGGCCGTACGCAAAGGCAATTGGCAACCAGGGCTGCTGAGCATTTGCCTTCTTGGCTTTTAAAACAGGAGAACAAAGTACCACGTTCATCTATTACAAAACACCTACTAGACAGTGGTCATTCGGTTGACACTAACAATTAATTTAAGCTCCCGGCTGCCTTATATTTCCTGCAGAACAAGTGGGAAATTTTTCGTCCCATTTTACTGCTCGCTGCTTGAATTGGAATATCCGGCATATATGTAGTGAAGTCTTACAGACAGAAGAATGCCCACTTCCACATTCCTGCTCCCTAGTTAAGGCCTTTTCCGGTTTTGATGTCGTTGGACTCCGGCAGGGTCCGCGAAGAAGGCTCCTACGCTTATCCATTGTTAGCTCCACTGATCCTTCTGTTCTTTTATGTAGGCCCGAATTTACTAGCCGTTCACATTATTGGGCTGCTTCCAGTGATCACTTCTGATACGAGCATTATTTTGAAAAGGTACGCATAAAACAAGTCTAATCAGAGCGTAACAGCGCTGACCCAGCGACACTACGTGAGAGTTGAAAACTCCGGGCACACCTGGACTGCCTTATACGGTTAAGTGCCCGGTAATCTTATTAAGGTTGCTCATAAAGTAGCATTAAGTATGCAATCTTAAGCACTGCCAGATTACTAATATTTTTGTTTTTCAAGTACTTCATTCTCCCATGCTTTTACTCAGGGCATAAGTAGCCGAAAGTGATATGGACCCGCAGTTTTTGTATGAATTCTACTGAAAATATACCGCAAGGCAGACGTAGGAGGCCGGTGTAGGTGTTCCAAAGTATCTGCTACTGCTCTCTGAGTATGTCTCTGATGGCGAATCCGCGACGGATCTCGAAACATCAGGCAAATAAAAGTATTGTCCCAGCGATCGGATCGTCTTCTTTTCAGTTCTTATTTGTAGTTGATCGATTAGTCTACCTCTTTTCTATTTTCGACCCAACTACAAGTTGACTTATCCTGGCAAAATTAGAGGAAACGTAAGCGTTCTCCACATAGGTACTAAGTGACTTCCGGAAACGACCGTCAGTATTTCTTACGCACTTTCATTGCAAACTTCTAGGCCAATGAGATTCGACGACAAGAAAACTCACACTCAGTGTACTTTTTTCCTCTGAGCAGCAGCATTGCTTTTACTTTTAACCGGACACAATATTAGCATGATTAACTTGAAAATATGTGTGTGTGCGCGCCTCGCGCCTGTCGCTACTGTCCTGTCGAGGAGGCATAGTGTTTTCATCAGTCTGCGCGACGCGAAAGCCCGTAATTAGGTTTGCTTGACAGTAGCTCAGAGCTGTCTTGGCCTTTCTGCTTCTCAGTCGGTGCCTTGCTCTGACGGTAAAACTCAAGCAGACAGCGCTTGCAGTATATTGATTTACCAAATAGGACAGTCAAAACAAGTAAGATACGCGATTAGCCACAACGTAACAGCAGGAAGGGAGGGGAGATAATCAAAAGTTCGATAACTTTATCAGTATGTGGGTATAATAGGGTGGATAGATTGAATAGTTGATAACAGGAAAAAAATTCGAACTGCAGAAAATAGGGCTTCAAGATGCTTATACGCCGTCTATACTACAATCGTTAGGTAGACAGATAACTGACTGCGGCTTTTCGGCAATAGATAATACTTGGGACGAAGATTCCACCGCTGGGACCACACTTTTATTCAACATAACATAACACAATTGTTTGGTTGAGAAAAAGGGAAGTGTCCACACCTCGCCAGACGAAACAAACCAGGGTTGGTGAATCCTGGACCAGATCGGAGTACACCAATGTACTAACACTTTTATTCGCCTGGCGTTTCGACATCCGTCGCGGATTCTTCTTCAGAAACATCAGCAGAAAACAGACGCAGAAGCAGGCGATACATGCACAGAAAGTTGTAGTATTTATAGGATACAGTCATTGCTGCACACTCATGACAACGACAATTAGGGATAATTGTTCTCTCGTGCGTTACTTGCTTGCTGACCGGCATGCGGGCTGTGACCTGCTGAACTTGCATCACGCGTGGTGGAATTGGGTGTGACGAGTGCTGGCTGGCTGGCTAGTAGCCCTTGTTGGATCCGGAGCCCCGCCGGGTGGGCCTCAATCCCGGCGGCGAGGAGGAGTAGCGTGGTTGGGAGGAGCTGCTCCGTCATCAAAAACAGAGACGTAGAGGAGGGGGAGATAGATCTACCATAGGGAGGTTTGGTGTAGCAGACCTTGGCCGCCGTGAGGGCGGGTGGGAACGCGGTCGAAGATGCGTCTGCTGTCGTTCCCGTGACGATTGCTCGGCGGTCTGGTTTCCCGGTGGTCGCGCAAGAGGTCGCGGTGGCCTGTGCGTTCCTCAAGTGGCGACTTCCCTTGGTCAAATTAAGCCTCAGCGCCGAATATGGATTGGGCAAGTCATTACACTTGTTCATGGACTGCGGTCCCGTGAACCATGACTAAACTAATTCTCGGCTCACACGATTATAAATGCTTGCGAGAATTTCGGCCTCATCAAATGTGAATGTGTGGCCGGATCTCGTCGAATGAGACGCAACTTGAGAATTTGCATCATTTCGCCATAATTTTGTCGTGTCCACCTAGTTTGCCGTAATACAGTCATTGGACTTACGCGATAGCTTATAACTAACCTTTCAGAATGAACTTATGCGTTCGATAGGCTCAACCGCACTCATGCAGTCATGCATATATGCTTACTCGGCTGACCTGAACAGTTAGGAAGCCGATCCCTTCAAACGCACCCGGCGTGTACCGCGTGCGTTATGTCCTTCGCTAGTCCAGTTGGCATTTTCTGTAAAAGGAAGGGTGGATATTAGTTTTATAGTTTGCGTAATCGAGCGGCCTGATGCACAGGATTTAGTCGTGGGAGGTGCTCGCTATAAGCTTCGATCCCCCGGTAGTCGGCCGTTTTAACCGTATTCACTCCATAGAATTGCGGCAGCCCTGTCTGCCAGTCAAAAGAACCGTTCAGACTGCACATCATACCCCTGATTAGTCTTTGGCTGCCTATACGCCCTTTCCGAAGAGCAGGCTCAGCCATCGCTCTCCTGTCTGGGGCCCAGTGTTCCACCCAGAAACCACTTACCGAGCAGGTGACTTCCATCGTCCTAATAACTCGACGCCTTCCGCCGCATGACCCCAACTCCCTTCCTCTCTCCTGGCGTGTGGACGCCAAGACAAACCGCTAATTAACGCTCACACCTGGACTGGGACTCCCGTATTTGCGCGCCTATCTGCAAGATGACTCATCCAGACAGTTCGAGATGGCCGCCCCCCCCCCATGGTCACGCGAAACCAGCCCCCACTCCACCTCGCCACGTTTTCCCCTTGCCGCTTGGCCGCTGTCTGTGGTCTGACCCCACAGTTTGTACAACTGATTGGTCTCTTCTCCGCAGGGTGCGCCGAATTCGCACAAACCCCAGTTTTGCCTCAATCTAAAAACCAACACAGTCATTCTAACTTGTTGGGACATCTTACCAAAGCACTGAAAGAAGCCGCAGGATTGCACGATAAAATTATGATTACTTTGATTTCCTGGTTAGTTTGAAAGGGAGGCTGCAGCATTTAATCTGTATATTGTTCCGGTAACAGCATCATCCCTATTCCTGTTCACCGAGCTTAAGCAATGTCAAAGGTGCTGCCAGCCCTCAATAATAACCATGTCTAGTTGCCGTTCTGGATGACTCTAGATGAGTGCTTAGGAAATCCTGCCTGGGCAGTCAGCTTAGTGTATCCGTATCGGTGGGGTCCATAAGTGTGGTAGGCTGGGAGGAAAATCAACCCTAGTGTGATTAAATTCAAGGCTTTTGGTGTGCCTTCGTGCATCAATTGGTAGAGCGTTGACTCTAATGTGCGTTTGAATTACACTGAGGCCATGAACTTTTAACGGTTGGGTCAATTGAATTATTCAAGTCTGTCAACCCCGCCCCTCCCCACCCGGCTAATACTATTAGATGTGTGCATTTTTTTGGCCAATTAGTCGCCTTCTGGCGTTATGGCTGTATGCGCCAGTGAAGTGAATTGTTCTTAAGGTTGGACCACCAGCTGCCTTCTCTGAACTGATGAGCGTCCAGATGAAAGTTCATCATCCAGGGCGGGACAGATGAGTTCCGTTAGCGGTCAGGTGAACGTTCATCAGCGAGTGTCACTATCCCCTGGCCTAAACTAGCGAGGCTACGAACTCGTGGCTCAATGGTTAGGACTTTGATTCTGATCAAAAGGGTCGCGAGCTCGAGGCTCGAGCGGGACACCACTTGGGTCTGGGTATGAATGGCTGACGACGGTTAATAAGCCAGCAATGGCCATTCCAGTCTTTGCCGGTAATACTCTCATCCATTTTCCCTCTTTTCATCACTGATTATACTCTGTCTACGTTACCGACTATCTTTTTTCGGACAACTGGCCCTGCCCTGCCCGCAACCATTAGCAGGAGCATTTAAGGGCACAGCCGGTACACCATGGCAGGGCGTTATCTTCTCTTTAATGGAGTATCTACGGGCGCGTATGAGGAGATACCTCTACAGCGCTCACATTCTAATGAAAAAATAACACGTAATAGCTTTTACTGGAGCGGTTTTCCTGTACCGTGGGACTTGCAAGCTGAATAGGAATAGGCACTCGGCCGTCCCACGCATTGTTGTGGCCTGCGCACCGCAAGCAGCTAACGTCATATCAGTTGGCAAAGGCTTTTTGCGAAGGTAGCAGCCGAATCGAGACACAATATCGCAATTAATCACCGCATCCATATTTATTCGAGAAGAGAAATCGTTAACCGTTTTTGAATTAGTCTGATAGTGGGCATGTTTTTATTAGAATGTGATTAAATCTGTCCCCAGACCGTAGCGCATCTCAACAAAGCCCGCAGCACCGCCTCAACATCCTGTTCGGTACTTTTTTATTTGTCTGAGCACCTCCAACTTATTTATTTCTTCTTTTTACTTTTTTGGGCACTGTTAATACTTTTAGATATTACCGACAAACACAGAGAGACGCTAGGATAGCTTTTTCTGGCTTATTAGTCGTCGTCAGCTAGCGATACTCAACTTCAGTGTTGCCGTGTAATAATGCTCACGAGAGCGGTCCCGATAGAAATCATTCCCATTCCAATCATTGTAACTCGTGTTAACCTGCACAGTTTTAAATCATGTCTTTCTTACGAATTCCTAAGAATTCAGCCCTATTTGCAAGCGCATACACCATACAGATCCAGTTTGACACCTTATCTAGTTTAGAAGTCAAAGAAGCGATCACTGGAACTAGAGTTTTATTTTCCTGACGTTTAGGATTCCGTCGGGAATCCTTAGTCATAGTAATCGTAAACAAGACTGAGACATGCGCAGATAAGGGTAATGCATGCACAGAGTGCACGGTCTTTATAGTTCGTAGCAGTCACCCGCATGCGTACTGCACATGTCTCAGACTTGTTTACGAGACACGGTACACCTCTCGGTAATGTTAATCCGCCTATAAGATGCTAAGCGCTATGCGACTGCTGGCGAGGCCCGAGGGTTAACTCCAAGGCAGAAGTGGAGGAAGGTGAGTGTTCCCGAACCCATAGTTTCACCTTAACTGCCTAAGTTCTGCAAATATTCCCATGTTTAATTTGAAGTGTTGGTTTAATTACACCCGCCTCCCCCCCCTACCACGAAAATCATTTAAACACTACGAATAACCGACCGTTTTAGTCCCTGCAACTGCATTGGCCTGATGAAGAATTGCTGAGCGCAAGTGCTTGCCAAATCGACTTCGCAGGTTTCACTTGAATTCACTGGTATTCCGTCTACCCTGAGCAGTGTGGACCACTGCAGTCATGGGGATGCAGCTGCGAAGTGTGCGTTTATTGGGTTCCCCTACCTCACGTACTACTCTCCTACGCACACGGTATTCCAGTGTATTCCAGGGTGAAGAGTTAACTTCGGATGACTTGTATGACCGTCTAAACAGGACATGAAAATAGGTACCGAGGAAAATAGGGTTGGGGCTGGGGCTATGCCCAGGATTGTGGTTAGGGTCAGGATTGTGCAAATATTTGAGTTGGTGTTAACTGCAGGGTTATAGTTTAGGGGATATTTCTATGCTTCCTGAAATTTATAATAGGACTTGGAGCGGGGCGTTCCCATTCCCGTATTTTATTAAAACGGCCATGTAGGTTATCCTTACCCCCAAATGGGCGTTAACCTAGGGACTGAAAAGGCCATAAATGACCAGCCTACACGTGTCACCTACGAAGTGCTTCCAAACTCCACGCACACCAGACCTTAAAGATGTGGGCCGAATTATTCCTCAAGTTTTGGTAGCATTGGGGTTGAGAGTTTCGATAGTGAAGAAATTATCTTTTTGGGAAAGGCATAGAATTGCTATTGGGAAGCATACCTCGGTAACTGCTTCACATCCGCTTCTCCCTCGCATATATCAGTGGTACACCAGGGTCTGTCGGCCGAATGTGCATAGGATCGGACGCAGTGGCCTGCGCCTCCGTATAAAGCCAAGTGTTCTGCAACAAAATCACCAAACAGTTCGCATAACTGACCAGGGTGACCGCATAATAGCGGACTCAACCGAGGGATAGCTATCATAAAAATTTTTCTCCTCCTGCTACCAGCTCTTTGAATGTTGTAAATAGTGAATGCAGTGACTTTTTCGTTGTCATAGCTAGCATTCCCTCTCACCCATTTATAAAACCATCTGTGAAAAACTGTGCACTGTGTTCCTTACTGGATTGCTTTTTCTTCTCTTAACACAGGCTACGGCATCATTTGCAATATGAAATCTGAAACTTCGCAGAGGTCAGTACCCTACCGGCTCCGCAAACTGGCCCCATCTGCAAGATGTCCTCTATCCTACCTAGCACTACTACTTATTCCGATTTTGAGTGTTGTTCGTGCGGATGCTGAGAGACCGAGGTGTCCGGACGTTTGCCAATGTGTCTCAACCATGATGGACTGCAAGCAACCCGGTCTGAGGGAACTTCCTGCCCCTCCATCAACAAAGCTTGAAATGGTCGTTATCTCAAACCAGACCTTTCGTAGCAGTGTGCTGGATGCTCAGGCTCTGAAACCCTACTGGTCCCCTGACTTCGGTGGTGAAGTGCGGCTGAAACTGCTCAAGATACGCTACTGCAACATAGCCAGCCTGACACGCCACGCCTTCAGTAACTTGGGTCTCCAACTAGAAGAGGTGGATCTCAGTGGAAACCCCCTAAAGGTCATCGATGCCTTTGTTTTCAGTGGGCTTAAGCTGAAGAGTCTCTTTCTGAACAACCTTCCCCGGCCAAAAATCGATGATAATGCTTTTTCTGGCGTGCTAGAAATGAATAGCCTGAGCCTGCAGAATTCACGTCTCACCCGTCTGTCCTATCATGCTCTGAGTGAGTTGACTCAGGCAAACTTCCTTAAAAACCTCTTACTCCATGGCAACCAACTGTCAAAAATAGACTCTTCATTTGAGCATATCTTTCGGAATCTGCAAAGTTTTGAACTCACAGGAAATCCCTGGCACTGTGATTGTAATCTACGCTGGCTCATTCAAATCTATCGACTGAGTCGTGCCAATGGGGTGCAGATGTCGAGGGTTCACCACCAGCAACCTACTTGTTCCGACCCCGATGACTTCGCTAATTTCTCCTTTGACGAGGTGGCGCTCAACGAGAGTGAGCTTTATTCGGAGCCGTATTTCACGGGCAGGCCTCGCCCACTGCTACTGTGTGAAGTGCCGCGCCTGGAACACCTCGAAGTGGACTTACGCCAATTCCTAACCGACCCTACGAACAGTCAGGCCGTTCTGGGCTGCCTTATACGTGGTACACCAGCAGTACATATCAGCTGGATTCATCACCTTGCCAGCGGTCAATCAAGAAATGTCACTTCGCAGGCCGCGCTATCTGCCACTCCTGCTGTCAGCTCTGAAAGACAGGGTTTTGACTTTTCTCGAGGCAGGTCTCCGGTTTCGCGCTGGAGCAGTTCCCTGACCGTGAGCCGCTTCAACGCTTCAATCGACGCCTACTCCTGCACGGGAACCAACCTACTCGGAAATGTCTCCGCTACAATCCGAGTTCTCTGGCCAAAGGGCGTGGAGGCTCCCGCCGTTGTGAAAGGGGCAAAAGACTCGGAGACCGAGGACTCCATCGGCACGGGACGTTCTTCCTTTGGTCTTGACCATCAGTTGTCCTACGATCATTACAACGTTCTGGCCAAACGATTTAGCCTGATGGACGTGATCGGTGCTGTGGTGGGCACGTTTCTGGTCACTATGCTGCTCTTCGTTCTGGCCTATCGATCCTCCAGGCTGTACAGCTATCACAAATCCAAGTATCGAGGACACATGATGCTTACTGGGATGACAGCTCAGGAAGCCTCCAAACATTCGCCTGGAGGTACCTCCTCCTCTGGCATGGCTTCCTCTCTGCTCCGATTCGCTCATCCACCGATAGAGCAGCCAACCAAGGCCTCTGGATTTTTCGATTTTTCGGAGCAGGCGGGTCAGACGAGTACCTGTACAGCTCTACCGCCGACCAATCAATCGCCTCTAAGGATGGGTGCCTATACTAGCATTAGTCAAGATGAGCAGACGTGCAAGAATCAACAGGGTCAGAAACAGCAGCAGCAACCACAACAGCCCACGGTGACGACAACAACACTTGCCAAACAACATGACTCGGGAACCTACAATTCTCACTCTACCGTCTCCTCTGCTACGGCTAATGGCCAAGGTGCCTACGAGACTGTTTACAATGAGCCAAACCAGATCATGTACGAGACGCCGAGCGACGGCCTGACCGGGGGACAGAACCAACCCTTCCTCTATCAACTCGGTAACCACTTGAACATGCAGGGGTACCCCATCCTCCTGAGTGGCACTTTACCTCGCGGTTCGGGTGGGGCATTCACCCAGCTGCCCTTCTCCCTGCCGCCCTCTCAGTATCCCACCTACATTCCCCCGCCACCCTCAATGCAACAACCCACCCTGCCAGGCAGTACCTCACTGGCCCGAATGCCACTGGGGTCCTCCGTTGTGAACGGCATGACGCCTGGCCAGGAGTACCCACAGTCCACTAACTTTCCCCCAACTGCACGGAGTTCGGTGGTCCTGATCAACACCTCTACCGGTATCCCTATTCATAATAGAATCGCCTGAAATGCCTGCCTGTCCTCACCCCCAAACTCGTCCGCTAACTTTGCCACTGGTCTCAGATCTTGCTCAAAAATGCTGCCTCTGGTGGCAGCAAGAGGGGATGAATGTACTTTGGTTTTCCTTTCTCACCTCTTTTGTTTCTGAAGCACCACCGTGAAGTTCACTTTGCACTTTATTTGTTTCTCATTTTTTCCACAGAGAGTATCAAACTTCAATCCACGATATGTTTGGAAGCATATGTGTACATATAAATAGGGAAAGTCCTTTCACTATCCCTCATGCGGTTACTTCTTAAGGCAATCTTTAGTTTCTACTGAAATAGAACCCTGCCGGTTTTCTTCTGACATTTCAACAGACTTGATGGTGGTAGTTGAAAATATAGGTGGGGTGTCATCTCGATGCTATACTTCCTCCCATAAATTACTCGTACTGTTTTCCTCATCCATTCAATTGTCGCATTTCAAGTTCACTGAACGTACAATCACGACAGCAGTTCCATAAATTTTACTCTAGTTCTACGCTTCAGTCCGGTAGCGCCTTCTCGCCCTCTGTTTCTGAATACGATCATATTGTGGATCGGTTCCGCTGCTAAGAGGTTCCAGTATACGAGTGTGCTCCAGGGAAATCTTTCTACGGTTTTTCTAGTTTTCAGTCCGGAGAGGGTAGAAGTAGCAAAATATCGGCTCTTAGAAACCGCAAAAAGAAGAATGAATAGACACTCTCAACTGTCCGTCTAACAACTGACTGTCGGGTCAGTAGCCCATGTGCGCTAGAATACTCAACGTCCGCCAGCTCAGATTTGAACTGCAAGTGGGCCTGCCGCCGAGATGACTGAATCTACATAACGCTTGGTCGGCCATGGATCTGTCGATAGTATGGACCAAAAAGGCACAGGGATATGAAACGCTTGTATGGTTATCCGGCTAGGACACGGAGACAGGAAATGCCTGTAACACAGGTGCCTCTCCCTCTAAATTCCAGGGTAGTTAGAGTCGCGATTAGGCCTGCGGTTAAGGCTTCTATTAAAATAAGTGTAAAGATACGAGAACATTGACCTTCTCAATAATTTGACGCGAAGTCACCTGCATTATGGGGAGAAGCTTGTATATTTCCGTGTGCTTGGGGAGGGAGACGGAGGCATATTAACGACTCCGATCCGTCCACAGTCCAGCGTTTATGTCCTCGTTTGCTGATATCACTGCTAATTGCTTTTCCCCCAACTGAGTTTTCTACCCTGACTCCTGTTGTAAGACAGGTCTATGCAGATGATTACAAATCAAGGGTACAAAGGTAAATGTAATAAGATAAGATTCAAAAGCTATGAACGGGGTTACTACGGATTCGCAGTCTAGCCCGACGTCACAACACACCACCCTGCAACATACTATAAAATTAGAATAATAAAATTGCTCCTGAAGGCTGCGACAGCCTTCTACTTTAGGAGTAAACATAACTTAGTTTAGGCAGATCTTCCGTAAGTGACTGCAGTACGGGTTCATATTATTCCAAGTGGAGCGCGTTGGTTTTTTTGGTTAAGGATGACCTTTATTGCCTCCTCAAAGGAACACTGGAATAGTAACGCCCACCCATCTAATAAAGGTGAGCTTGCACCTATTTTCGAGAAGGTTAAATGTTCCCTAAAAATAACTGCAGCCTTACTCTTAACCCAAACCCTATAGTAAATTTAAAAACGACTATTACCACTACCCCTGGCGTACGTTGATGAACGACCGCAAACGGAACTCATCTGTCCCGTTCTGCCTAGGGTCATGCAAACAGTCATACTTAGGCCTAACTGGCGTCCCACCCAAGCTCGTGGCAAGACAACGAGCTCGTTGCTCAATGCTTAGCGCGTTTGACTTCATTTAAAAAGGTCGCGAGACCTAGGCTCGAGTAGGGCACCACTTGGGTCTGGGTAGGACTGACTGACAACGGCTAATAAGCTATAAATGGCCATGCAAGTCTCCCTTGTCTTTACCGGCAATAATATCTGCCTGTACTGCCAGCTGTTATGGCTGTCAGGGCCTCAAGACAGAGCGAGACGGATTAGTCACTTTAGCGTTCAGGTAAACGTTCATCAACGAGAATAAATTGGCTTTTCTATCCATACCAGCATATCTACCGCCCGATTAAGGCTAGCTTTGATCCATTTATTGAAATTTGATGAGTGAATATCTAAGCTGATTTTTTTCGTAAACATCCTCGTTCTGATTAACCTTCAGGGCCTTCACGTATCCCTCGAACTCGAGAATCCGCACGTCGTTGGCACCGGAAACAATGATCCGAAATAGTATCTCTGATAAACTCAATTTTGTGATAAGAACTGCGTAGATTACCGCTTACTACAACCGCACACAAGAATCATAGACTGACGCAAACATGATATAGGCCAACATTTACAAAGTGCCAAAGTGCAGATAGTCATGCCAGTTACGCGCGATCTCACGCTTACGTGTCGTATCCTTCGGAATGTCAATCGCGACTAGTACGAAACCACACTTCTTGCGTCTGTGGGTAATCCCACTGAACAACGCATCCTTCCAAATTCAGGCCTGTTATCATTCACCATCAAATCTGAGCTAATCCCACTTAGAGACTAAAAACCACCTTCGCGATTCGACTTCCATTCTGCCTCTCGGCTCCCCTTAAGCCGGCTAATGGATAGGCCATTAAGCGGTCTTCACTCCCCATTATGACTTTGTTGACCACAAACTCGCTGTGAATTCTACGCGTGCTGAAGGATTTAAATGATGCGGCGTCCTAATCACTCCAGGCTTTCAGGAGCAACCGAGTGGCTTCGTGTTATTCCCCGTCACACTTAAGCACCGCACGTGGCTACAGATAAGTACCGGTCTTGTTCGTTTGCTGAGTTAATCGTGTGTTAGAAACTGCGTTTGAAACAAGGTTTCCAAATCCGTCAGCTAATAGGCTGCCGACTTGGATTAGCCTTTTATGTATCACACTCTTTTCCTAGCCAATATAGCGATATTCACGCCTAACTTCCGAACCACTGAGAGCTATCATCAGCAGTATGTTGGCTGATCACTTCGAAAATATGAGTAGGGTATTGTTACGAATTTGTTTATCACCAGACCAGACAGCGTAGACATCTACTTGTCTAACCTGCTCAAACCGGCAGATTGGGCAATTTCAGCCATCAGTGAACAGGGCCACCTCTCTAGCATACTTGGGATTCAGCATCTGCCGCTGATTTTTTTCGAGATGCCATCGTATGGGCTCGTTGCTACCTCGAACAACGGCTACTTTTCTCTGGCGTGACAATTGAATGCCTTAACGTTCCCCAACAGTGGATAGAGTGCATGTCGTCTGTTAAAGGTAACTTTCGTTGAGACCAAACCACTTGTCTCTCTTTTGCAGAATTCCTCCGATAGAAAGTGACAGTACAAAGCATAAGGATAATGTCACAGAAATAGACTGTCAGTATATTTGAGGGATATGTAGGTGGGTTGCCTTTGAGTCCCCTATTTGTACATGTTTGTCTTGATAGCAGAAAATTGTATCTCAGTTTGTCGACGAGGCCAAATGACCTGAGCCATGATGTGGAACATAGGTCAGTGAAAAAAAAAACTTGAGATTTTTAGAAGAAACAATTGTCGCTCTTGCCTCAACACAGTTTTATGATTGATTAGCGTGAGTTCTACTTGACGGACAGCTATCCGACTGTGCGCTCCATTTGTGAAGCCGGGAGTTGTCGGAGTCCCACCGTTTCGCGCGCAGTTACATGGTTACACCAGCGCTTATGTCCAGACAAGAGGACTCACGCGATACCGGACAGTGTGCACTACAGAATGTTGACGCATGGACGATGGATTGCGCATGAATTAGATTTTGGTGTTAGCAGGCCTGCTCTGCCTTTAACACACTCGCCTTTCCTCCCTCACCTGAACCCGGTTTCATAACGAAGTCAAAAAACCGACGAGGGAGAGGCTGCAGGGGGCTGGCGCGGCCGGGGGCGCTACCAAGCATGCCAGCGCATCTGGCCCGGATCCCACGGAAGAAGGATCCATTGCAGCCTGACTCTCTATCTATCCGTGGGCCACTCCATACAGGCACACGCTGTGCGAACTTCTCCGTCAATTGACAGCCTTCCAAGGCACGGGGTTTAGCGCACCATGATAGCGTGTCAGATTGTTTACAATAAGGAAAATCCGCTAAGCTCATCCTCTTTTCCCATTCTCAGACAAACAGACCCCACACACACAATAAGACTTGGTTATTACTGCAAGTAATGATCACTTTCATGGGAATGAGCAGAATCGCATGTAGATAATTTGAAAATTTACACTGAGAGTGCTTATGATTCCGGCAAGATTCATAGTTTTCTTAGCTATGAGCGTGTGCGTGTGTCAGTTTGACTATTCCGCCGTCAGCTTGGTCTCTCCTGCACTCGAACGTGGACTTAGGACCTGTGATGGGTAAGGCGGGCCGATTTATCATAATAAAACAGCCCTTTAGCTGAATGATTCCGGATTCAAATGCCCTACACTGAAAAATTGCATTTGTTGATTATTCCTTTGATAATAATCCGTCGCGATAAAAAATTATGTACCCAGCAACAGTCCTCCGAAAGTTTAACGTGAATGGGTCGGAAAAAGGATTAACTTTAGAGGTTTATGATCAGCGTTGGTTCAGAACAGGAGATGGTGCTCTACGCCAAGTTAAAACGCTAATTCTACCTCTGAACTTTTAGCTAATAGCTAATTATATGATAAAAAAATACCTGAGTAATATTAGTGACTACCTCTTCGAAACTTTTGAGCATTACACGATGACCTAGCAGTGGCTGATGGACTTCGGCCCAACTATTCATATCCAATTGAGATCAGCGCCTCTAGACTGCCGAATTTATTGATCGACTCCAAGTTAGAGATACATTTCTGAGAAAATTAAGAGGGCAAAATCTCAGCGCTGAAATATCTACCGAAAAGCACCCAGAGAATGTCAGGGATCCACTGCTGAGCCGAGCCCGTCGCAGTTATGCCATACAGGTACAGGCTATCGGCGAAACACGTGGCTGGGCTTTTAGCTAGTACATGTACTGCACCTTCTTTCACCCGATTAACCTTCGGGGTTTACCGGTCTAGAACCCCTGAACGTAATCATGACTCATTTTCACAGGACGCGTAAGTGTGGTGGCTCCTGTCAACAGGTCACTTTTTTCTTATTACCTGTTTGCTTTTTACGCCTTTTTTTCATCAAATGCACCTAAAGCCACATCTCCAAGGCGCACTGCAGGTAAGAGGGGGTGAGTGGGATGTCCGCACGCCCGACGATGAGGTGAGTGGGTGACTGATGACTTGATTAACCTTCCAACCGAAGCGCCCCTGCCTTCTAGTAAAGACCGAACTCGGAAGAATGCAAATGGAGAAGCTGCTGCTTGCATGGCACTTGCAGCTGAAGACGTAGTCAGCATGAAAGAGAGGAAAGGAGGAAGAGCGCACTGAGATTCCTGTGAATGCATCGGTAGATTGCACTGAACAACTGCAAACAAATAACTTCTTTGAGTGCGTAGCGTAACCGAGTTGTTTGATTGTACAGGCATTTGATAAGAAACACGAGAAGCGACGCAGCATTTGTCTCTAGCACTAATGACTCGTCGGCAAATCTTCAATATATGCATAACCGCGCCCAGTTACAAAACAATTGTTGCTATTTACTCTTAAGTTTCCGGAGACCTCCTGCTGTGATGTTCAGGCGTATGTGAACTGTCTTAAACAAGTAAGGTAGGTTTAAGAAGAACCGTAAAACGGTTTGCAAATG
Organism: Ligula intestinalis; assembly: GCA_036362985.1. Taxonomy (NCBI): domain Eukaryota; kingdom Metazoa; phylum Platyhelminthes; class Cestoda; order Diphyllobothriidea; family Diphyllobothriidae; genus Ligula; species Ligula intestinalis. The sequence continues at coordinate 46,543,554 of JAYGXS010000002.1, forward strand.
CACCTACTTGGATAGATACATGGAGCTTTGTCACTAAACGGAAGTAAAAAATTGGCTTCGAGAACACCAATTATGTTAACCAAGTGCACTTTAATGGCGTTGTTGTCCTTTAGCGAAAGTGTAACATTTATCGCGCAAATCAGCCAAGCTGAAAATAACGCCACCAATGTAGGCACTTTAACAAATCTAGCGTATCCCTTACACCATTAACATAGCCGCCAACGCGAAGGCACATAGGAGCCGCACTGAATTCTAGATAAATAAGCATTTTCTCCCCCGGTTCTTTTGATCTCTCATAACCGATATGGTTGTCATGGCAACAGGATAAGAGCGGTCAGGGCAACAACGGTACATATAATAGCAACGGCAATAGTACATTTGACGCCTAGTTCATGCATGCGAAATCAATCAGCCCTGTCACACTTCACGGTCGTTAGTTTTCTAGTAGCCACTGTATTGTATTTGTTCCTCGACATGAAACCACGACGAGTGTACGAGGCGAGAGAGAGAGAGAGAGTGAGTTCGATACGGCGTTGGCCCTCGACCATATACTCTAGGTAAGGGTGCAAATTAGCCTCGTTCTCCAGTAGCGGTAGACATTCTTCAGTAAGATGGGTGAACTATCTACGTACAGGAGAAAATTACCTACAAAGGCAAGGGAGACTGAAATGGCCACTTTTAGCCTATTAGCCAGTTTTCGCAACACCCGTTGATCGAACCCGCGACTTGTTGGCTAGACGTCTAATGATCTAGCCATTGATTCACGGGCTTGGTGTCCTGTCGGGTTCGATCGGGAACATAAAATATGGTAGATTGGCGATTCAGCCATCGTTTACTGAACTCAATCCCTGTTGTTCCTTGAGGCCCGAGAGTGCACTCCTTAGTTGATCGTAGTACTTACAACTCCGACAAGACTTCTGTATACAGTGGATTCCTTTTCTCCTAAAACATCATCTGACGGTTTGAAATGTATAGATAGAGAAGAATTGTCGGTCACTGAAATCAGAATTATATTCTTCTGACCTTTCGGACTCTTGCGGAAGTCTATCTTCAAAGCTGAAAGTGTCAACGAAAAATAAGCAACATTTATAGGGGGCAGGGGCCAATCAACCGTTATAGGGGCAAGGGGGAGGAGGGGAAGGAAACAATTAACCACCAGTGCCGTCAGTCCGTAGATGCCTGCGCGGGGCAATGCATGCGGGCGCCAGCTTAATTCATTGGAAAACTGAGTTTTTATCCGAGGTCCAGGCTTAAATTAATTCTCGGCCTGTCTTATTGCTGGCGTGGGCAATCATCCTCGAAGTTTAACTCGTGAGCCGTATCTTAGGTGTGGGCAGTCACTTGCGAGAATTCCAAATAACTCCATCGTGCAGCCCGCCTATTTTCGTGTATGCGCGAACCAAGCATGCCTCCAGTCTGTCCTGTGTAATTTCGGGAGCAGTTTAGAAATGGTATGCGATACGCTACGCCCGAATGTTCATGGGAATTTAATCTGTCTTTGATTCGCATGACCCGGCTACGCATGGTAGGCATGGGATGGTATGCAATTCCCACGCCTAGTCCCACAGCAATGCGCTTTGTCGCTTCGGACACATCCTTGATGTATGGCAGCGCATGCCATATCGTACGGGTTCGTTCTGGTTGGGTCCTCGGAGTTGAGCTCAGAAGAACCAAATTATGATTCCGGCGACCGACACTTCGTCGGTATCTATACACATTCCTGGAATACGAACATTTCTGCAATTCATTCTGGTGTGTGGTTGTAATTAGAACAAATTTCTTCAGTAGGATTCGAATGCCGATTACCTTACAGCACAATCTCAAGATATTTCAAACACGATAGGATGCCAACTTTCGAACGAGCTTCTTTCTGACCATCCGGAAAAGCATATGATGTAAAAAACGGCTTCTTAACTAATATGCAATTTTTTTATTGATTTTCACTGAACTTTTCAATTCAGAGATATTTTCCAGAAAGCTTTAACGAAAATAATATTTTCTGAGCCCTTTTGATAGAAAGTTACACCTTCTAGTTTCATACTCGATGAAATGCTATATTTCGGCTGAATTTGGACCCTACCAGCCGCTACCAGCCGACATGTTATATGCATTCTATCGAGAGCGAAATAGATGTCTCTCTACTGTACGGGGAAGTGGTGCCACAGTTCTGAAAGCATTTTCCAATGGACGTGGATCATGTTGTATACTTTTTATGAAAGATTAATAAATTGGCGGATAGATTAATCACGAAAGGACATTTAACAGCCGGAAAAAACTCACAGTTTCTAAAAAATTGTAAAATCGAACGATAACTTTCCTTTTAGTATAAACTTCGAAGAAGGCGTAATTTGCTTCCAATAAGCACAAAAACATTTGATGTGTATTTGTCTGTAAAACAGATTCAAATGGATAAGTGTAATAAAAATCATTTGGAAAAATGCACAACAATTCCGCAGCCGTTTTGTACAAGCACTACGCTTTGCGGGTGGCCAGACTGAAGCTCGTTTAAAACCCGGCACCCTGGCGTGACTGAAATATCCTGAGATTATGCCGCATAATTATAAATATTACCATTCTACTCAAGTAATTTGTACGAGTCGGAAACCAATTACATAATTTTGATTGAGGTTTCATGAAACAGAGAATCTACTGTGTGCATTCTCTTGTTCACTTACAAAGAAAGCGTCTAGGCAGATACTCTTCCCAACAAAGAAAAATGAGACTGGACTGGCCATTTTTGGCTTTTTAGCCGTCCTCAGCCGGTCATACCCCAGCCCCAAGTGATTTCCGGCAATGGTTTGTGAAGGTCTATCAAAGAAAGCAAGAACTTTCATTTTTCACTAGTTTCCAGAGACGTCTTGTGGATGTGGGAGGGTTTGGCCATAAGACATTTCGACCGTTGCCTATGAAGGCGTAAATTCTGTGCTCCACGATGTGCCCCAGAACTAGCTGACGAATTATTTATATCGTAAGGCCAAATCTGCCAAATTCTCTTTTTCTCCACCCAACTTGCTCGAAGCATAAGAAAAATTAAAGATTACTAGTGGTAAGCATGGATAAAGGGACACACAGGGTCAAAAGTTCTCGCTTATATTACCACAGATGGCCTGATCACACCCTAGGTGTACCAAGTTAAATATCGGTGGTTCTGTTTTCACGCGGGGGAGAATGGCATAATGAGTACAGGATAAAAAAGCCACTGGAGCCCGACCCAGAGAAAAATATGGGTATTAGCATGGGTTGGCAGTGTTTTTCACTCTAACTTTTAGCACGTTCCGATAAATTCGAGCCTAGCAGATTTATTTTTATGAAGAATTCGTTGATGTGTCCAGTGTAGCTAAAGTCAAGGAGATCCATGCCGGTTCTTGCCTCTGTTTCGAGCGCGCACTCCTCAACAACCTTATCTTGGAGAATGGCAAGGTTGTATGCCCGCATCGCGTATTGAGCAACTGTCCAGCAGCCCCGTAGGTCATGATTCTCTCCGGCCCCTACTCCTGATAGGCGTCCATCAGCAGGGTGGAGAACAGGAGACTGCAGGGTAATGATGACGACGATGCCAAATGAATTCCCCGCCGAATGTTGATGCAAGAACGGTGACTTACGCGTGGTTTATTTTATAGTGTTCACAGACTGACGCTGCATCTACCGAAATCTCCTCACGTCCATCCAGGTCTGGTGTAAAGATAGACTCAGGCAAGCATGAGGTGGGGTCGGACCAAGCTGCCGATAGAGTTAAAAAGCCCTTCTACGCGCGCAATCTATGTGATTTGGGTGGTAGTGGGGGAGGAGAAGGAGTTTTTGTTGCAACCGTCAATCAAATGGGGCCCCAGCAGACAATATGACTGTACCGATGCGGGAATTGGAGTCAAAATGGAAAATCAGCAGGTCCGTCTACGGCACAGTCATCAGGTGGGTGTGTGGGCTGTCGTAGCATTTGTTTTTTGCCTCGTGGGAGCTGCGCCTTGTTGGTGGGGGTAGGGAGGGGCTGGGTGAGGCGTACGCGACTATTTTGGCTCCCCGAGGAGGCGGGTGCAAGGCAAGGGAACGGTTGTTGTTGCCCTGCGGGAGACAAGGCAGTCCCCCCAGATGATGCCGCTTCTGATAGTAACAGCGACTACAACCGTCCGTCGATTTGCGTTTGGACATCCCCTTCAGAAACAGGGAGGTATAGCAGTCATCTCCTTCAGTTATCCTTGTTCGTACAAAACGAGTATACTTGAGAGGTACCACGATCTCTTTGCAATGCATCCGTTCTCAGTCGACAAGAGCTGTCTCCCCTTCTGTTTGCATGTTGCTCGGCAGGTTGCCTAGATAAGAAAGAACATTCCGCGCCGCCAGCAATAGTGCTCGCTCTGACAGCCGATGAGATCGCATGAGGGCAGAATATTTCTTCGTAATTTATTTCGGTTGCGTGTTTTACCTCTACGAGGCACATTTGGTTTGCAAACGGCATGCCTAGTCAGCTTATGGTTAGAGCATCTTCCCTGGTCCCTTAAACAGTAAGTAGTGGATATGCTCTACGTAGGGCAACTAAGTTACTAAAAGTCGCCACTGGATTCCCCTGAATCACGACTTTAAGGTCTGTTGTCAAGTAAGGAAATTTTGCTTGGGTATATGCTCCTTATTTATGTTGACGTAAAGAGTCATCGATGCGGTCTATTACAGGTAGGGACACAGGAAACGACCTAAGTGTAAGAAAAAATGATTTCCGTTGCAACTTACAAAGTATGTCTGTATTAAAATGGCCTAGAAACATATTCTGACGGAGTAAAGGATTTTTACGGAATGTATTAGACGATCAGTTAGAATGCGCAGACATCGAAGTGCCCAAAATGATCTTATATAGTGAATACTGTCACCCTTAGGTCTCACGCATTGCGTCCAATTCATGAGTCTCTCAGAGGAGGATGACTGAACACTGTAAAAATCCGAATGCACCAAGCTCATTGTCGATGGCAGTGTCATCCATTCTGTCGAAAATCCTCTGCATGCCCGGACCGCAGCCAATAAATGTAAGAACAAGGTCGAAGAGACCATGGTCACTTGCAGGCAGGAAAATGCTTAAAGTATGTAAAACTTGATAAATGAAGAAGTAAATAAACTGAGTTAGCAGGAGACTAGGCTCGTGATTTCTGCTCTATCCAGGTTTTTCATGAATTCACGTATACGATCTCAATGCGCAGATAAAAGGTGGCTGTGAAGTCATGTAAAACTGTCAACTTTGCATGAAAACCCCTGCAGTTCATAAGCCGTTAACCCAAAAGACCCGCAAATTACACTGCGCTAAAGGAGCAGTAAGTTTTAAAAAAGGCGTTGAGTTACAAAGTAAAATTTATTCGCTGAGAACAAATTTGTCACCTACTGTTACTACATGTTCATCGATATTCCTTTTCAAACTCTTCACTTACCTACACTTGCACAGTACGCGTTCACATAAGCTGACTGTCTGCCGAATTACCGATTTAATGAGATGAACTGAGTAAAAACGTATTAATGGGATACGTTATAGGAAAGTAAAACACCATAAGATACCTTAAAGAATGAAAATATTCTTCTAGTATGTTTATCTTAATCATCTTTGGAAGTACATAACGAGTACATACATTCATCAACAGGCTTTAAACGTGATCTAGGCTCCGTCTGTCCTAATCGTCTCCTGTAATACCGTACAGGAAATGCCTTGACGTCTTAACGCCAATTTATATTGATTATTACCAGTACTTGTGGTCATCATCTGCTAATAGCTTATGTCGCCTTCATCAGCTGTTCTTGACTTGAGCAAGCAGCATTCAGTTTAAGCAAAATGATCCATCGGTTAGTGCTCATTTTTAATTTAAGATTAATATTGAGGTCTAGCCACCTACCTTATCACCTCGTTTTAATTGGTTTATTTAAACAGTTCAGGCCAAGGCAAACAATTGCTTGTCATTCTGCAACATCATGGAGTACACTTGATTTCTAAGGTATCCTTCAAAAATGCCAGAAAAAAAGCTTTTCTCATCGAGAATAAAAGATAAATTAATAAAATACAGGAGGATCAAAAGGCTTTCATAAAAATGAACATATATCGGAGAGACAGTTCTGTATTTCTGTTGCTTTTTAGGTAAGGTAAGGTGCTAGAACTGGCAATAGAAAAGGTTAATATACCAATGTAGGCAAGAGGTATGTCTCAAGTCTCGGCACATGGAACGGGAGGACCTTACAGCCATAAGATTCGAGTGCAGGAGATGGACAACATCACGAAGAAATCGATCAGCAAATTATTCGAACATTGTGAGATGTCGTTATATTAGCATATTAACTAAAAAAGGCACGAACAACACCGACAGTGGAAGAGAGCATTTGGAGGCTGTTTAAAAATAAGGGCATATTTTTAAAAAAACTGAAAATTTTACATGAAAACGATAGGAAAATAGTGGAATTTCTACACACGTCTGCTTTTGTAAAATTTGTCCCCGATCTAATCGCAGGATATTCCTTAGAAACCTCAATAAGGCAACGAAGTTAACCGAACTGTACCGTCACCGCAACCACCTTCGACGAGTTTCCTATCCACTCCCAATGTCACCCCTGTCTCGAGCCATACTATGCGCTCTTGACTATTCCTTTCCAAAAGTGGACTAGAGTGTAAGCCTGCCCTCATTCACAAGGAGGAGGACATTTGTACCAATCGTTCCTCCTCCATTATCACGGCGGTCCGACCACGCCCAAGTAAACTTTTCTAAACACTGGATGTGGGCGCTAGGGAGGTGGGGGGGGGGGGGGGGGGAGAGGTGAGTGGGAGAAAGGCGGCTTGGGATAGAGGGAGACAGAGACGAAGGTGAGGAGAACAATTTCCCAGCAAGTGGAAGTGTAATGTTGATACTGCCAATTTATGATATCGCCTTCACCGACGGTGCTTATCTATAATTTTTAGATGGGGAAAAATGTTGTAGCCTGCCAAATGATCATTACCATAAGCAGATTATTAGACGCGCATCATGCATTAACGCTGGGCCTTGATGAAGGGGCAGCATCGGGGTTAATTTGACCTAGGTAATTTTGCTTCTATGCCATTTCGGTCTCAAGAACGGAAACACGAACCTTTCAATTAGCAGGGGCCAACAAAGGCTTTATAACCAAAGAGAACTGTTGCCAAAACCTCTGTAGGGAGAGAGTGTAGACACTGTGTGACAAACTATCAGTAGAATTTTTTTTCTGAGCTAGATGCCACCCTTCTAGGATAAATATTACTCAAGTAGCCTCCTAAAGAGGCTATGAACATAGGAATGTCCCATCCATTTGATAGCACTGGTCCTACGCTTAGCCCCAAGAAGGGTACGTATTCATGTGTCTGAACCCGAACATAAACCTTAACCTTAACCATCACCCTAATCATCAAACTCAACCTACACTGAACACGAATCCCATACTGAATATTAAACCAAACCTTAAAACTAAACTTAAATCTGACGCCAACCTGTCCTGATATCCTTTTTTTCTGGGGATATATCATCACCCTTTAAAATGTTTTCTGTAATCACCTCTCAGCTGGGCATTCACAGTTCAGACTAAGTCCTTCATTTTTTTACGCTTAAAGTTGGCCTTCCTGCATTCGTCTGCGTTTCTTGGCAAGCAAAATTCGATTAAGGAAATCCTGTGGCTTTGCAAAGCCATAAGTAGCATTTGTGTTGGGCTTACACAAACTCAATTATTGTATGGAATTTTATTAATCCTTGTACTTTTTCTATCTTTACTAGGTTTCGCAGACATATGTTATTGACCCTTTTCAGACTTCTTTTACGGCCGACCTTCGTCTATAATAAACGTAGTATCTGAACCATACAACGCGCAGAAGCCACCTAATGACATAAGTAGAAGCTGAAAGAGGAATTTTTATGATCAGCGAATCAACTAACATGCAAGCAAATGAGTACTGTCACAAGGAAACTCTTCCGAGTGAGAAAGAAAAAGGACGTGGTGAAACGAAGCAAGAGCTTTTCCTTCCAATTCTTTAGCTCAATGATTTACGTCAGGCAACGCAATCCATCTGATTGCTTGAAATCCCACGCGAAATTTATTGCCAGTAGCTTATTTTTAACAAAGGGCTCACGTAGACCAAGAGGTTGCATGAAAAATGCTCCAGGTAATTCTTACTGTGTTCACCACTGGTCTCTGGCACATGAAGATCAAAAGATTGAGAGTTGATAAGAGGGAGAGCGACTCTTTTGTATAGTTTGAAAAATCGGGCAAATGGTTTGGTTCTAAAGTAAATAGGAATCACAAATGAAAACCCGTCTTCCTGAATTACATACAGCACAAGTCAACGCATAATATCCTAATGGTGATAATTGGGGACTTTTTGTGAAGGAAGCGTGGTGCTCCCTAATAAACAAGAAATACAAAATGAGAAGAAAAAGGCTGTTCAATCAAAAGAGCACTTTTTTTATCCACATACGATTTCTAACTCGTACAGGAAAGCTCAAATAGATAAAGAAGTGGTTCTGATGATCGGCAAGTCAACCATCCTACTTACTTATGCATGCACCCGGAATGCAAAAAAAATAATCAGTTCAAGAAAAAAGGTCTTATTGATTCTGCGAACGTGTGTTAATGTGTCAAATGTGACCTCATGAAAAATCCACCATGGTGCAGATCTTTTTGGCGCGGAACCATGGTGTTCCTAAATATATATTTAAAATTGTATTTGCGCTGGAAACATTTTAACTTTCCAGAAAATTAATTTTAAAGCTAATTCATTTACAATAGGTGCACTCTCTCATGAAATTCAACGATTTTTAGAAGTAACTCCCTCTTACACAAACGCAGCCCAAACTGTGGCCCCCAAAGTCCTATAGCAATCAAGTAATGATCGTTCTTCACAATAGGGCAAATTATGATTGAGGAAGGAATATAACGTCTTATAGAAACACCATCTTTTTTAACAAAATGGAAAATTCCGAAAAAATGGAAATCGGGTTTACTACGTAAACTTAAGTTTTACGTGTAGAGGAAGCCTGTTCATGAAAAACCACCGAGTAAATGAAGCAGCACATGTAAAATAACGTTGGAAAATAATCACTTTGTAAAGTTTTCGAATACATATGCTTCCATATTCTGTGCAATATAATGTATGGCTGTTACCGGAGAGCCTACATTTCGAGTATGCATCCTAACACGTTTTCGCGAGAACCGCTAGTTGTTTCTTTCGTTTATGCATCGCTTGACTTATTTTGGACAAAGGCAACTAAGTTTTCACTTGATATGCCCCATTGGGAGATCATAGGAGTAATATATTGCTGAAGCTCACTTGCAGACATGCCAGTCAGTGATTTATAAATTTAAATAGAATTGTCGGGGACAATTGTAAACGTAACATTTATTGTACACTAAGAGTTATTGCCTTCCGCCATATTTTTTGTAATTATTTTGATACTTCTATCACGAAGAGGTGTAGACCTTCCACGAAATTCTAATTAAGACTTTACGATTTTCACTGGCTTATGTCAATTGACCATGACTAATGGGTATATTCTATGTGCTTATCAAAACCCTCAAAATAAGCTATATCTTAAAAGCTTTTACATAAATAACCAGCTTTTAAATATTTTTTCTCATGCAGCTGTCTTTGTTTGTCGTAGTTTCAGAACCATCCAATCATGTGAACTCATCGCCGAGAAAAATGAACGTCTGCTACAAAAGTTGCGAATAAGTATGCTTAAGATTGATTTAGGAAAATTTTACAAATAGTTGACGCTCGAAAAAAAGCATTTCTTATATATTTTGGTGTCTGATGTCTGCGTACTTGAATTTTTTTGATGATTAAATCAAGATCGGAATGGGACATTTTGGCCAGTTTATTGATTCCCCTAAAAGAAATGGAAATATCTTCAATTTTAAATGAAAGAACTAACCCTTCTATATAAATCGGAACAGTTTTCAGTATATTTGGTAACTTCAACGCTCATTGCTACCATAACAAATAAAAAGCAGAGTGGCAATTAAATCAACGGTGATTTTCGGGAAAACTGTATCGCAATATCCCGTGACAACTCACGCAAATGTACTATCTTAACGGTCTTCAACTTTTTATTGATTTCACAATCGATTTAATTACTATATACTAATAAAGTCCTCATTCGCATTCATTGCTTGCAACCCTGTAAATATAAAATATATATTTTTAATAAGATTATAGCAAGAAACAGCCTTAAACATTTATAACTCAAGTATATGCAACACAACATTGCAGATTTGCAAAATATATTTTTTTTCAACTTATTTTGCCCTTCTTTTTCCAAAAATAGTGCATTACCTCATGAAAACACTTACCTCAATTTCAAGGACGCAAAATAAAACTTCTCTGTTTTGCGAACAGATATACCTAAAAGGTTCCTGCTCTTCATAAATGTTGTTTTTTAGTGGTAGGATTGTGTCGTGGGGTCGTCTTGGTAAAGTGTGAAGTGTGCCCCGCAGGCATACGAACGAGTGATTTTCAGGGAAAGGACGGGTGGGGCATGCAAGTGAAGAAGTTAGAACCCAATTTGAATGCCCAATAAAAAAGCTACGAGGGCAAGTTGGGAGTTGACACTGAAGTTTGCTTTAGTATAATCGCAAATCCCCCGCCCGACCAACGGCGAACGCGTGCATGTAGAGGGTGTGCCCAAACCTCGGGCAAGCTCACTGAGTGACATTTTTCAGTGATATCACCAAAACCAACTAGAAAAAAGCTTACCAAAGAACAAAAAGCATGGAGATTAGGCAAATCACCCTACTTAAAATTTGTAAGTAAAATTTGCAAGTAAAATTTCCCGTGGGTAGTTTTAAAGGCCAATTTTGCTTAGTTTGCAGATTTTACCAGTTATGGAATGTATTTGCCTTCGGAGAACCGTTCTGCATTTCAATGCCCTTAGAAATTCTTTGCTAGATCGATGGATGGCGCGTAGAACACCAGAAGTTTTCAGGTAATTCAACCTACTTAAAAATTTAAGTAGGTAGCTATAATACATAAGGACCTAAAAAAGACTGCAAGAGACAACCTTCTTTTCCGCAACGACTAATAGCATAAGAAATGCCTCGCTTATCAACAAACGCTGAATTTCACCTCATTTTCATTGTTACCCAGTATATTGATCTGAACGGAAGTAAATTCTATTAAACACCATTTTGCGTCTCACTTCAACACATGAACTGCATAATTAACCGCAAATGTGTGTTAAGTCCGCCAACCTCCAACTTTTCATCAAATATGCAATCTATTGTATGTATTGATTGTTATTTTAATGGACAAAAAGGTAAGATAGTTCATAGCGTACGCATCTGCGTCGCCTAACTCGGAGGACATCCTCTTAAATCCCAGCACGCTATGGCAGACTGTTTCATCTATTTTTCCATGCAGTCTGAATGATCAGTATAGCAGTCTACTGACTATGATATGTTTGCAGAAAGTTTTGATTCAGACAAATGCACGGTTGGTGATTGCAGTTTTATTTTCCAACTATAGCAGAAGGGCAACGCAAGTTAACGACGCGGTACCTTTTTATGTGCCTCTGAACCGACAGTGGCTTTCCTGCTGCCTCAACTCACTTGGGAATAAACACAGGTGTGCTGCACATGCTTGTCTAATTGCCACACACAAACACACTGACCCATGTCTGTTTCTCCACGAGGCATAAAAACAACGCATTCTTTCGCAGGTAACCTTTTGTTCCCGAATTCGTCAGTGATCCCAGCCATTTTGCTCGGCATGCCAGTACAGTCTGGTGGTTAGGTCAAAGCAAGAGGGAGTTAAAATTAAGCTAAATAACCAACCGTTTCACCTTTATAACAAACCCCTGATCCACTATGAGTGGGTTTCCACTGTGCTGGTTAGGATTTGGGTCTTAGCCAATAAAATACTAATCGTCTCGTTTGATTGTATGAGCATTTGAAACGGAGCTCGTATCAAGCTCAAGGAGAAGGGAAGATATGTGCTTAGTCCAAGATTTTAAACAAAGGAGAAGACTTTTACATAAGTACGCAGTGGTTGTTACAACACACGGTTTATCTAACCTGATGTGGGGTTTCACAATATGCGTTGAACGACTCGTAACTTTTATATTCACTGAGAGCCTGAGTAACGTAAGAGCTAGAATGCATTTCCGGGTAAAATCAAACAAGTCATTTGGCTCATTTTTCTTCCAGTCTTGATTTCAATGGTTTTTGACTTTCTGAATATGTACTGTAAAGCAAATATAACTCAACGACCGCCATAGGAGCACCTTCTGTTGTTTATTATTCGCGAAGAATTTGCTTAAGTTAACTGAGAAAACTAAACTTCTGATGGCTGAAACCTTTCAGATAGAGATTTTCCGTTAGAATTCAAGCGAAAGGCCTTAGCTTCCTTTATGTATTTGCGCAGTCATTATTGCGGAAAATCTGCTCACATTTGCCACTGCAGTATTAGAGATATTAATTTGGTCCGTAAGCAGGCACTGTTGTAGACAAAAGTACAAATAACCAGCTCGATGGAGCAACTTATTTCTGATAAGGTCAGTTGAAACGTGTCCAAGTCAATTCTCCTGTAAAATCAAATCCGAGACATTTATAATCGGCGAATCATCAGAATTGTAGCAGTCTGTCGACAAGACTACCTCAAACTTTCTAGACGGACAGAGGACAACACACCTTGTTCCTTTGTATCGTTTAGGAAACAGAAGCCCCATAAACTGTCTGTTCTCTTGGAAGCTGATGTCTTATTCAAGCTCAGAACGTAAACGACGCATGGCCTACGTGCCGGAGTGAAAAAAGAAACAGATTAAAAACTATCTAGGAAAAATCTATCTAGGAACTGAGAACAAACGGCTTTTTGTAGGACAGAGTTTTCCTTCCATCAAAGTCGAACAAACAAAACGATGTTGGACGGCCGACTGTCAGCATGGTCCGGAAATGTCCAGGCAGTCATAATCCATGCCGGAAGTTGACGTACGACTTACGTTCATGGCAGGTTACCCTAAATCCCACTCTCACCTGCTATATGATTTTTGTCCGTTATTTCACCTTCCGTGGAATGTATGGGTAGGAATTTAGAATTCAGACAGTACGCGAACTTACAACGAGTACGCATTATTTGCATTGCAGGCCCAAAAGAATCAAAATCAGTATTTGTGTATATATCAGATAAAAAACGACTCTACAAGGTTTTGATAAAGCCGAATTTTCGCCAACCCTCAAAAGATTCTATGTAGAATCTGCCATGTGCAATCGTGTGGTTAACAAGAAAGGCAATCGCCTTGGAAGTAGGGCAATCGAAAATCTACTCATGCAAGTAAGCAGCATCAATGCTTACAGGGCTACTTATCTGCTTGCATGCATCCACTGAGAGCTAATGCCAACCAGAAAAATGACAGCCAGGGTTGAGTGACCGACAAGTGATTTTCCAAAGAGTGAATCTTTTGCCGGTATGCACTCTAAAGCTCTGTGCAAGCAAATAAAGATAGTGAATTGTTCGAATATTGAAGTTGTCTGCGGTGCGTCAAATTCTGCTCTTTTATGCCACTTTTCCCACCGGAAATTTGAACTTTGGTAGATAAAACTTATTTTCGAGAGGAAACTTTGATCAATTAAACAATGATCACGTAATTACATAGCAATATTTATAGTTTGTTTAGTTTCCACCCCCTTATGAACTGACAATTTTTGGGAACAAATTCATTACTTTGCTGCGCGTGTGTATTGCAAAGTTTTTTAGAAGATTTTTCTTTGAAACTTTATAAAAATCCAGCCATTTTTGATTTCCCAGATACACGCGAGTTCGTCCATCACAGGGACAAAGACCGGTACTGTTCTGGCGAGGGCTACGTGGTGGATGGCAGCTGAATTTTTTTTAAGCGACTGCTTTACGTTTTTCATGCGGTCACCAATCAAATGAAAATGATCATGTTATATCCCCTAATTATATATGAGGAAGAAAAGACGGACAGGATAGCAGAGACGAGTTTACTGTAACAGTTTCTGTGTGAACATCAAACTCTGCGCATGCCTCTCAACTTGTCCCGTGTGCGTCAGCCAGTCGTCCCCTTCCACAGCTTGTCTTCTGTGCATCGGCAGCACGCTCTCGTGTGGGCAACACCAATCTCGTGTCGGCAGCAGAATGCGCCTTCTCTTCGCAGCCTTGTATTAAAGGGCCAGCAGCCTTTGTTCCCTATCTCTTCTTATTGGTCCTTCTGCAGGGCGCTCATTCGGGGCAGACGTTGTGATGCTAGTGACATCAGTGGGATACGTGGCCACCCTATTATGCGCGCTTGGCCCTTCCTGCATGCGTCCTTTGGCGTATGGGCCTTCTTTGTTATCTCGACGTCAGGACGGTCATCGGATGCTGCTGGACCTCTCAGGGAGCTGCATAACTCGGTCGCATTATAACGCGTGTTCACGGCTCTTTGGGACTGCCGGTTTATCTATGTTCGTGGCCCCATGTCAGGCGTGACCTCAGGATGACAAGGGTGATGACTCACGTACAGGGCCGTCCCAACAGATAATATAAAGATAATTAAATTTGAATGCCAGGAGGTTACACACTGGTACACTGTCAAAAATTAAATGCACGAGGAGTCATTCGAATCCTGAGTATAACCAAGTTAATCCACCAGTTGACAGCCTTTTACACAACGAATCCTAGTACATGATTTTCAATTCAACTGTTTAAAATTGATTACACTGAAGAATGCGCCGATTTGTCCTGGGTGCTAATGGCACAAAGTAGTCCTCCTTTATAACCTGCTGCAATGCACTAGAGGTCGGTCAAGTCGTTCAACGAACTGATGGTGAGACTGAGTTCACTTGACCGCAAAGTCCTTTTTATCATGTAATTTCTGTGCTGCTCCCCCACCCACATCTCGTGTTGCGGGTGGTGAACGTGTTTTATTGAGTTAACTAAGTTTCGATTGCGGTCCCGTCAAGGTATATCGGAATGTTAAATCGATTTTTACGTGACAGATGGCTTTGGTAATGACGGTGGTACTTCGGGGGAAGATATGTGGGTTGTCATTCTACATGTACTGCGGACTTGAAGGTCGCTTGTAAGGTCAGTTCAAATCCCGAATGAAAACTGACGGTGTGAAATATTGGCGAGGTTTGAATTTTGGTGGAGTTGGTTTCTGATATTGCTGTCTTTCATGCTGGAAGTTTGGCTTGGCTTTCCTTATTAAATTACTCACGAAGACTGTTGCTGAAGAGGGTGATAAGCCTACTGATCAAATACTCCTAGCTATTGTATTGGCACTTTTAAAACAACCAACCACCATGCTTCTATATTCCGCTTCGACATGAACATGCCTAGGTTACTGACCAGCACCATCAAAACTTTATTTTCTGTGAGTAAGGAAGAGGGATGGTTGATTATCGGATCACTATTTTTATCCCGAGCTTCCGAACTCTTACAGGAGTCCTTCGTCAGAGGAAAGAAACAGTAACAAAAGAGGGACTAGTTATAGTGTGTGTACACCAATTAATTTTTAAGGGTCAGCAGATCGTGAGGGGATGAAACCGCGATGAAAGGAGAGGGTGTTGGGGTAATTAACCGTCAGTTATTTGGCCGTTCACCAGAGCATCAGCAACAAAAATGGGACAGTTAACTGTGGCAGACGTCTGGCTGTGACTGCATGTAATTGCGCAAGGCTCTGTACGCCGGCGCCAATTCGACATATCGGTTGACTTAATTCCCGTCCGTGGACCAGACTTCAATTAGTTCCCTGCTCGTCTGGTTTTTGGCGCGGGTGAGTACATTGACAACGAAGTTGAACTCATCGTCTGTTTCATAGGTGTGAGCTGCAACTTGTGATACTTAGTCGCCTCGTCATTAGGCAAACTTGTATTCATTTATGCGTGATCTGAATATGCGTTCAGTTTAACCAAAGTGATCCGGTGCTCGACTATCCTTCTTCCTTACTCATGCAAATACCTGAAACGCGACCGTTCTCCTTCATTCGTTTATTTTCTGTTGTTGACACTATGCAACAACTGTCTTTTTGTCGAAAGTCTGCCTCCATTATTATCAATACTGCACTGAACCATGTTGTCACAAGCTGTTTTCTAAGTTTAATGAATCGACAGTACCATAGCACGCTTGGTCGCACTGTGGTCATTTGCAAGTGCTTTAAGAAAAGTTATTGACAATAAGGTATTGTGGGTGAACAGTGGTCAACAGGATTCCCAGTTCCGCAATTTTATCGGCGATAGTACAAGCTGTATTGCTTCCAGGTTGGGAGTGCAAACTAGATTTGAGGAAGACTCTACTGTACTGGTAGCTACGCCGTTCAGTAAAAATAATATGAGTTAATTGCTTAACCTTTAAATCTACAAGAGCCCTCTCCCATTTCACCCGCATTGAAATAAAATAGCGGAAGCGTTTGGGTAAAGTTCTAATTTATGTTGTTTTTACCGCACTGGGCGCCTTATGTTCATTTGGTTACAGCATTAGCGGATACCATCATAGTTTTGGTAGACGGATCGTTATGTACTCATTTGATTGCGGAGCATTTGGCTGACCACGAGGGACCTTATTGTTGATAATTACTTCGATCTAATGCACTGGACCAACAAGGAGGTCATACTTGGCCACGGATTATGTTAACCAGGCCGCGCACACCAAAACAAATGCCAGAGGTGGGGGTGTATTGGGATGCCTAGGCGCAGGCCCAGGCCTACTTACAACATCAGATGCCTGATCGACTCGGACAACCGACTATTTTGTATGGGAAAGAGAATAGGGAGGGAGGACTACCATGGGAACTTGACCGCTACCACGATTTGGAAGGCTGCCAACCAAATGAGACAGCTTCATCCTCTCAGGAAACAGAGCCTGATTGCAATGACTATTTTGGTAATGCGGCTTACGTGCTGCCCCCAGTCAGATGAGATTGGAGTCATCCACCCTCCTCATGCCTTGTCTATTGTGCGCTGATCAGACGTGTGTGACGGGTCGCTTACCGTTGTCAGCCGCCTGCGCCTGATCCCGCCTCCGATCTTCCTGCGTCTGGCCTGTCGCCGGAAGCAGGTGGGTGAGGGAAGGGGGCATGCGGTAGATACTGCGAAATTATAAACTAATTCATGCGAATTTCACTGTCATGCACTTGTCATGAGCACGTCATGTTCCAGAAACGCGGTTAACATCATCTTTTTTTCGAGAGTTGAAACTACTAGTGAACATTTGGGAATACTATCCGATAGAGTGTAAATGGGGCTTTCGTTAGTAAGCTGTTGCAGCGGTTGTATGACCCATACCCATTTAATGGCAAGAATAGTAGACATTAAACCTAACCAAGAGAGGCAATGCAGAGATATAATGCTGATAATACACATGCAATACATTCTTTTAGTTGATATTCGTCTGAGGCAGGCCTCCGAGCTAGGACAAGTTGCCAAAAACTCGGAGTCATATTGCCATCTCTAAGACCATATAACCACTCGGTTTTAGCCTTCATAAATGAAAAAAAGATATTTTAGGCTAGAGTCTGATGAGCAATTCAGATGCCCGAGTAAATGGAACCCTTGGATGGCTCAAAATTCCCACGGGACAAACACCTGCATTTTTTGTCCAGGCAATACAACCACCACTGGTCTGCTGACATGTTCTCGAATCGGATAAAATTAACATTAAATGTTTCCACTGGGCTTCCACCAAATACCCAGGAGACTGGGCATCACATCGCCTGTTATGCAGGCTGTGCCAAAAGCAACTTATGTTGGTTGATTTATAATCTGGCTTTCAACTAATACTTGTCAGGTAAGAATGGACGGTGACCTGCGATTTGCGGTGACCACTGCAATACTTCGAAGGGAACAGAGAACTCTGAAAGCAGCTGGATCACGTGGCCAACCTTGCATCGCCATGGTAAGGATGATGAATGACGTAAACCCATTTCCTCTCCCGCTCACCCACTCCATTCCGCCATGTGACCCTGTCCATTGCTCCCCTTTCAATCACGCTTCACAAGCTTTCATTGTAACATGGACTGCCTTGCTTCGATAACTGCTTCCCCCTTCTCTTTACTCCTCACAATGCGCACCCGCATCTAAGACCAACAGCTCATGCTTGATGAACGGTCACCCGACCGTTAACGGAACTCACCTGTTCCTCTCTGCCTTAGGCCTCGACAAAAGTCCTGTTTCATTTACCTATCAAGTTTTAGCCTTTTAGGACAATTAATTTTATCAATAGGCAATGATCGTAGGTAGTTGAATAAGAGGCTAGGAACTTCTATGACGTCAGTAAACCCAGCAAATTTCTCTGTTTTCGCCTTGTTAAGATCAAGGGTGTGTTTGAATAGACTGTTCAAATAAAGAAAATTTATCAGCCTTTGTAGTGACCAAAGGATAGATGGAGCCAAAGTGAAACCAGTGATGCGTACTATAAAATCGGGTTAAGAATAGTAATGCGTATTTAAAGAGTCAGCGATGCAGCAGTTGAAGATAGCAGACTGTTTTGCATAGGAGTAGGTGCTCAGCTAATAATCATGGCAATAGTATATACGGAATGAACATTGTGGTCTTGTGTAAGCCGGGTTGACAAGTTACCGAATTAAAATAAGTCCGAGGGATGCTCAGGGCCAATAATAATCGGCACAACTTTGTCAATCGAAGGTCTAGAGATGTGTGCGTAGATGTGTTTGCTGGGGTAAGAACTTCACTTGCCTAGTGTTCGGATTCATGCTCGAGTCTATAATCAGAGGTAGCATTAGACGCCGGTTATTCATGAATGAGGATTTTTAGTATTTTCGAGATGCGGTCTGTTCTAACGCAAGCCAAAAGTCGAGATATCACCGTTTAATTACGCCTTATGTGAGTCCCAAGGAAGGACACAACAATAAAAGGGCCAAAATAGAAGTATTTTAACATAACTATTTATGGCAAGCAGAGTATCGTCCTAATAGAGGGATAATATGCTGAGTGGCTTTCGGCCTGAGCAGAGTGATAGGGCAGAACACTAATCACGGCCGGCGGCTTGATCGACATCCTCGCTCGCACGCTACTTGTACCGAGCGATAGTACACAGTGGGATGAGTAATCAGGCCATCGTAATAACGGGCTGTTAGGCCTGCTCCTTACGGGGTCGCTATGTCGCCGCATACTCGTGAAAATCGACGGTTTCCCTTTACTCGATCAGGTATCGGCTTGTAAATTACTGAAAACGTAGCATACTGGCGGGGTAATTGCCCAAGCATCTGACCCATTGAGATCAGTGTTAGCCCACGTGTTCTCTACCTAACTCGTTTCTTTGTTCTGGCTATGTCCCACGACCAAATATGCGGTGGGGAAGATAATAACATTTGTTAATATGCCCTTTTAGTTCTCTGCTCCCGCTATTGACACTTACCATGAGCGACGACTTGGGCGCTTGCTGCAGTTTCGACCATTCGCAGTTTTCCAGTTTTTCCGACGTAGTCGCTCTTCCCGCAACTGGGTCCGATCCTATAAACGGCTCAAGACTTTTCTCCCCATAGCACTTGGTCGTTTGGTCTTGTTACTTAACACCTCATGGTTGCCTCCAGTCCGCCGTGCAATCCCAAGGCCAAGAAATGTGAGCAAACTGCTGATGACTTCTAAGACGTGCCATTTTCAGATTGGATAAAGAGATTTGGGTTAATGCAGAGACTATTAGACACACACACAGACAGGAATAAATTGACTACAGGTCTACAGGTCAACGAAAATTGTCTGGATGTGCATTGGCCAACGGAGCTGCAAATTAGAGCTGGGTTTCTGGACACTGCGACTTGGCGGTATGCATCCTATTTACCGATACATTTGATGGGGACCGCCATTGCACTGCATACTTCTAACGGCCGCCCAAATGCATCCACGGACCTGAGATAATTATGCACAGAAAAACCGGCTGTCACCGAGCCAGGGTAATTCGACAACTTCAACCGAGCTTTTGGAGACACTGGTTACGTGCGAATTAATCTGTTTACGTTGAAGTAGGCGGCATAGTGGGTATCTGCCTCAGACCACTCTCCCCAAGTTCACTACATTTAGATGTCAAGAAAAGGTTAGGAAACCGAGTGGGGAGGGGGGAGGAGGGGCAGCGTGCGTACAGTGACTGACAAGACCTAGCACCTGACCTAGTTCCGAACTGGATGGGTACCGGATCCAGACTGAGGAATATTGGATTTGACATAAACGAGACGACCATAAACGTCCCAGGGCAGACCTGAAAAAGCACCTAAGTTATTTCAACTGGAGGCGCAACTGCAGTTAGTTGCATGCGAAGCCCACCCGGCCGATCGAAGATGGATCGTAGGTTAATTGTCAGAGGTTACTTCATATGTGGATGCGCAGTTCTACTTGTTTTTAGTCGGTCGATTAAAGGGAAAAATGTAGTCCCTGTAGGATCTGGTCAATCATTGGCTGAGAAAGCCTTGATAAACGCAGGCACTGCGCTTAATTTTGGATGGAGTAAGTGAATTGCGTGGCGGCTTAAGTATACTATTAGCATAGACGCATAAGAAGTGTGTTGAAATAATGGTATGAAGCGGGCAAAAGGGGTACAAAGTCAATATATCAGAACTTTATTTTTTACCTAACTCACCTGCCGTTATGTCCTGTTCACCATGAGCTTTCTGTTCGCGTTGACCTTCTCGGTTACCGCATTGTTCAAAATGGTTTGTATAAAACTTTATTTGTCTCTTGAATATCGCATGACGTTCGGACTCATGTAACTAGCTATATTAGAACAGTGACAATCACCTCTGGAGAAATAATTAGACTATATAGGTCTGTTAGATTTAGTAAAAGACAAAACCTAAACGAACCTCGGTACTGTCTTTGGTTTAACTTTTCAAATATCAACTTGACTATAATTTGGTGTCTACCAACGTCTACAGGTTGTTTGTCAAATTTGTCAGTTTTTAACGCTCTACTTTGTTTACGGTCAGCTTTTACCTTCCTTTAAGATAAATAGAAATTCCGAAAAGGTAACATTACATTTCCGATAACCATCTAGTTAGACTAGGAAATAGGGCAGTGATGCTCTGACTTCAGCCACTCAAGGACCAATTTCACACGAAAAACTGCCGGTCGCGATAAGAATCCAGACAACCTTTTAAACTGGATTGCTAATTCTGAATGGCCTGTGTTTTGCCTTACAGCTCAGAAGAGCTCACTTGTCCAGGCATCAGAGATTTGTCTGATTTGAAATAACAAGCAAAGAGATGGAACGTGGTCAACGCGATTTAGACACCGTCTAGCAACAAATCGCAGCCTAAAGAAATGTGACACATAACAAGTTTTGCTTTCTAAAGCGGTTCTGCAAATGAGGAGTGAGCTGGATTGTCCCATGACATGCTTCCAACCTGCCACTTTTAGTGCGTCCAGTTAGTTCCGGCACGTCTGTATTATGTTGGTAATGGATGAGTTGATTTGCCATGAGTACCGGTACCATAATATCGGTAGTACTCTCCTTTTTCGTTCAAATGCGCGAGTTTGTGAAAACCGTTCGCGTTCATGGTAAGAAGGATAGCTCTGACCAAGATGAACTTATTCACCGTCCAACAAATTACCTCTCCCTCCCTCAACCCCCAAACACATGCAGGCTACTATATTTAACGCTACCACCTTCTCTAGAGCGTGACTAACAAGTACCGAGAGGCAGTGATACCTCCTCTTGGCATTTAACGATAGCGATGTGGCAAAATGCCCACTTTTTATTCTGATTTACGTTTTGTACCGAAAGCTTTTAATAGAAAACCCCGCGTGATGCGTGTTCACGCATGAATTGAGGCTAATTTGGGCTTAGTAGAGTGGCCACCAATTATCAAGCTCTGGTCTGGTGACTTTGGTAACTTCATACACTATTTCGGCATGTTCTTAACCGACTAGCCGACAAGCACCCTGATGTTAGC
This sequence comes from Ligula intestinalis, assembly GCA_036362985.1. Classification (NCBI taxonomy): domain Eukaryota; kingdom Metazoa; phylum Platyhelminthes; class Cestoda; order Diphyllobothriidea; family Diphyllobothriidae; genus Ligula; species Ligula intestinalis. The sequence goes on from JAYGXS010000002.1 coordinate 46,565,411, forward strand.
TCAATTAATTTGTACTTCAAGTAAATACAAATAGCGTAAACAATATTTGCAGCAAACACTTCGTTTTAGATGACTGCCCTAAAACGGAGAACGACGGACCGGCGAGCAGTGTGGGCCTTTCAACGTAGGATCCATTTGATAGAATTTGAAACAACGTTCTTACTCCTCTCCTACCTGTCACCAGTTGGACTTTTGCCACCAGAGAGGAGGTGAATCACACTGATGATGGTCAGCCTCATCTATCTCTTCGCCAAATGGATAGAAATAATCACATGCGCGGTGAACGAAATTAATTATGCAGTCTAGCATAGCAATATAAGGAACAGTAGATCGCTTCGGCTTCTATATATGTATAGTCACATAGAACCCGCCATGAAGCCAGAAGAGAGTGGAACAGTAAGTCACTTTACAAGAGCTCTTGAAGGCCGTTGGCTAGTTAAGGATGTTTACAGGACCATAGCTGTCCCCACATATGACTCACATAATCGGAATTTCAAGCATGTTGGTGAGGAATGACTTGTTAAGAGAGAGATAGTGGTATTTAAAAAAGCTAAAACGTATACAGCCATTAGGTTGGAAAATGGAGGTCTGGTAAAGTTAGAAACTACTAGGAATGACCTAAAGAAATAATATCTTTAGCCTTGGAAGTAGTGATTTTGCACGTGTTAGATCATTAATATTCTCAAATTTTCGAGGGAAAATGTGTGACATTAAGTTCAGGGAAATGAATTTCACCCCATCATGGCGCCATACAAGGAGATGCAGTGTCTCGCTATTCCACCCTGGCAAGGACGCTGAAACTAAGCTGATTGTATCTGCTAAAGAGACGATTAACGACTGAAAGCAACTTAGAACACAGTAGAAAATAATGGGAAAGATTTGGAAGGTTAAATGACAAACCTTTGCTTGCACCAACACCTCGGCGCGAGAATCGGCAACATATTTAGCCAGTAGGTGAAATATTTTCTATAAGATTTCACTTAAGCATTCATAGAAAAGGTTCTCAGTGGACTTTGTGGAATTTGAGTCATGGAATATTTCGTAATAAGGGATAGTGCTTTAAAAACGTCATGTTTATTAAACTTCTGCCGGAAAGTAGCGTCTTGCCAGACGATTACACTAAAACTATCCATTTCGTCAGAATTGGTCTGAAACCTACAAATTACACACACAGCATATTGAAGTAAGAGTTAATGAGAACTTTCAAATCCAAGGTGTTAGCTTGGATAAGGAAGAAGGCTTGTGGAGCACCAGACCAATTGGTTGATTATCCTGAGCTTTCAAAGTTTTACAGGATTCCAGAGAAAACAAACAAAAAAAGGGGGTACTTAGCGTGCATATACGCAATCAACTGTCAGAATTCGTCAGATTGTTAGAGGTATCAAAGAGCGACCACAAGGGAGGAGGGGAGAAGGGGCAGTTATCAGGGGTACACGCTAATAAACTGTCAGTGAAGTCAGCGATCGTCAGAGGTCAGAAATAGCAACGAAAATGAAGGCAATTGTAGAGGGTTCTGCCCATTAACTCTTAGTGACGAACGTCTGGACGGAAATGTGTGGGGCTCTGTACGCCAGCGCCAATTCTATACAACGGTTGATTGATTTGCTGACCGTGACCAGGTTTCAAAAAATTTCCTGCTTATTTTGTTGCCAGCGCAGATAGGTATCTTGACGGCTGTGAAGTTGAACTTATGGTTTGTTTCATAGGTGTGAGCTGTAACTTGCGCTAATTCGTCGTCTCATCGTACACCCAGCTTATTTTCATGTATGCAAGCTCCGAACATGTCTTCAGTTTGACCTGTGTAGTTACAAAGATAGCCTATGCATAGGATGCAGTACACTTTAATTGCCCCCCCCCCGCATTTTTGCTTGCTGACGTTTTGACGCTTTGACGAACTCCATCAGTTGATCTGCGTATATCCACTAAAATAACCCCTTTTTCCTACTGTTTCATATCTCTGAAGATGGGCTCCTGTAAGATTGCGAAAACTCAGGACAATGAACTAATAGCTCCGGTATTGAAGAAGCATTCTTCCTTATCCACGTTGAAATTAGCAGTATTTTTGTCAAAAATCTCCTGACATAATTGACTGATGCAAAATAAAATTGAGGTTGATTACCAATGTTGGATGGTCGCTCACCGATCGGTTACAGGAGTCACTCGTCCGATTGTGCCTTTAGGCTCACTCTCGATTATCATAAACAGCCGCGAATAAGAGCCCCGGGTGTTTTAACAACTGAAATTTTGTATGGCTGGCTGGTTGATGACGAATAATAAGCCAGAAGTAGCCGGTACAGTCTCCCTCGTCGTCGCCAATAATGCCTTTCTGCCTAGCTTCAGTACTGCTTACCCCAGAACCTATCCCGTCAACTTCAATTTCTCTAAGCCCTGCGAAAATAGGCGGCCTCATTAGATGCGAAATAGAAAAAAAGAAGAGTTTCAGATAGCCAGACAATCAGTTCCCCGAGTTAGAGAAAAAGTATTTTCACCGGGGGAGATAGAGAGACGAGAAAAGTAACGATCCATGAAAACCGTCCTGAAGATAAACAAGCATGTGCATGTACATTTAAGCTGCTCCTGCTACAGAAGCCAAACTGTCTAGGGAGTTGCCGCTTCCTAAGAAAACTGGGAGACGACCAGCCATGTATGACTCAGAAAGGGTTAGGATGCCAATGAAGTCCATCCTCGCAACTCTGTTCCATTACTGGCCATCGCAAATCAAGCAAACTACTGCCTCTCAGCACTGTCCCCTAGGCACAAGCAAAGTCTGTGTAAACACAGCAGTTGGAGTGGCATAGGGCTTACCGTCCACATCCATTCAGGAGACAAGAGGGAAAAATAGCCAGCTCACCGCAACACCACGTACCTGCAATTATTGTTCTTCAATCCTTCCCAGCCTGACAGGATACCAGAACAAAACAAAGAAAAGGGACCGCATACAATTATTAAAATACAAAGTAACCTTTCCTTACGACAAATGGCATGATGCGGATTCAGATAAAACATAAAGATTGTACTAAGAATTATGTCAACAGAGATCAAAGAGGACTGGAGCGGGACTACAGCTTGTGGATAGATAGAGTTGTCCTTTTGATCAGCATCTCTTCCCTTCCCGAACCTGAACCTAGCAACTGTCCATGTGCGTTCTTGGTTGGTTTGTTTACTGTCTACAAAGAAGTCGTTGAAGGTTATTTGTGTTTTATTTTGAATAAACTGAGCACCTCGTTATTTGAGCCCAAGCAATAAAACACAGGCTACAAAATGTAAGAAAGGGACCCAATATTGAAACCCGAATGACACAGTGAGCGGGAATTCAACTGTATTATGAGCTAATATTCTTGAGACCAGAAATCCCACTTTGCGATGGTCGCACTGATTTCCTCTGATATTTTAGCGTACAACGCCGCTATCAAAACTGAAAATCATTTGGGGTTGGTCTGCGCAGTTGGCGGTGCGTCAGATGTTTAAAAAAGCCTCTTTTAAAAATAACTAATTTTTTGGAAGTCCAGCTTTCCGGTCGTGGACAAACGTCGACGGTGCCGAACGGAACAAAGGCGGTTTAAGGCAATAGTAAAATATATATTCAACCAACCGAATGAAACAGTTGCGCACAGTTAGGTGAGTTTGTTCATACTTCACTTTTCGTCCACTGCGAAAGTAAACATCACAGTCATAGGCAAATATACTGCACTACACTGAAATGATGAAATAGTATTGCAAGGAACAGTTTTAAAGGTTATATAATATAGTCTTGCTAATCGGAAGTAGTTGCGTTTCAGAAATAGCTTCTGTTAAACACTTGTCTAAGGACCCTGCTACCTGCTACTAGTTGGGTTACTTATCCAAATGTGTTATAAGATAGTACATTGTTTCTGTGCCTGAAGTCAATTACATTTTCTCGTTACACCTCACAAATTTAAAGACAGAAAAAAAGCAGATAGAAAATACAAAGCAGATCGGAATGAGCTTCAGCCAACTTCCTCTTAGTTCCCAATAATAGTGTTGTTTTTCATCTTTATTACTTTGAGCTCCAGCGTATTTGACTTAAAGTGAACAAAAACTGAAGTTACAATAGGAATTTTGTCTGATAACGCGAATAAAATCAATAATTTTAGTGAGCTGAGATTCTTATCCCCAATGCACCATTAATCAGGCAGTGTTTTGTGTTTTCTGGTTTAGCTGAACGAGCATAATCTTTCCCTGACTGACATGCTCCCGTAGGCTGTGCAAGGTTAGCTTTCTTGCAACCACTCAGGAGGCTGTCTGTCCCTCAATGAGTTGACATCGCTGCCAAGTGTCTTCCAGCCAATTTAAGTTGAGATTCTTCTCCAAAAAGGATGTGAGTCAAATGGCGGTGGAAATAAAACATTATCAGCGATTTTCCCTACCATTTGAATGATTACAATTAAAGTGCATCCAATGAACCATTCCTCTTCTGGATTACGAAGTCGGTATGCATAGAATAATGGTAAAATTATACTACACCTACTGTCCATGCGTTCTCTACCAGCAATTCTCTCGGTATCATTGAACAGGCATGGTTATGATCTAAGATACCTCACTGATAATTTCTAGGTAAAAGTGTTGATCAAAGGAGCAGGGTGCTCTTACATATCACTTTTGATAACAGATCATACAATTTATCTTGACTTTTATTTATGAATGAACAACATACGTTAATGCTAGTTGAAATTTGCCTTCATTAGAATATTGGCTCACTCAAAATGCTTGTATATCGAATACTGCTTTGTATATTTTCTCATCATTGTGGTTCTCATTCACCATTGACGTATTCCTACTAAAGCTGTTTCGAACTTTCTATTGTTGAAAAAAGATGACGAATTCACATTCGAGTTTGATGAGGCCGAATTTCTCGCTAGAGGTGATAGTCACGTGAGACGGGAGTCGCTTGAGTGATGGGTTACGGGCCTCCTATCTATTAGCAAGCACAATGACCTCCCCAACTCCTATTCGGCACTGAGACTTAGTCTGACCACAAAGAGAGCAGCCCGTGAACACACCTTCCAAGGCCAGGGCACATGAGATAGGTTTCCGAGCAATCACCATGCCAAAATTCAATAAGTGCGATGCAATTTGAGCAGGTACCAACCCGCATGTCGGTCAGAGGCCATCAGAGGGCAACGACCTTCGATGAAGGTGGAGCCGTTAATTTTGATATGTACATAGTGAAATTGTATAAACACGGCAACTCACTGTGCATCAAGTACTAGTATATCATGAAGGATTCGTGTGCGATGACAAAACGTTAGGTCTATACAGGTCTTGCTCTGGTGGTCGCGTCTACATCTTGTAAGTCAATTAAAGGCGGAAATTGGTTAGCCTCTGAATTAGACAAAATGCAGTTTGTTATATTTTTACTGTAGTACTTAGTCTAAAGGATTTTTGTGGATGGACTGCCGAGACTGTGAAGTATGCTTATTCTCATATAAACAAAAACACTCCTACGTTTGATCGTAAGTGATAATGGTTCTTTAAAAAATATAACTTGCTCTTGGAAGTAATGCATGGCGTTGGCCGTTTTACAGGATAATTCTACCTTGCATTTACGTTTTATACTTTTTTCGGACGTTTCGTTTGCAGGTTCTTCCCGTTTTGCTCAACAACGGGCGAAATGTGGAAAGGAAATCTACTCAAATCGCATGTTTCGATGCTTTACGGGCTGACGACAAATGGATCGCCGAACCCGGCATTATTTATACGTATGTCATGCGTACAGCTTTCAGCATTATTTATGCGTCTTTGTCGGAAAAAAGGCAACTGCTACTGATTAGCTTAATTTATCGTTCCGTTTCTAGCCGAATGGCTAGTACACAATTCACGGACGTATTGGGCACATTTGAAATAAGCTATCGTTTATTAGACTGAAAGTGCCTGTTCCTCTCAATAATTTCGTAATCAAGCTTGTAAACAGAAAAAAATTGTATTTTTAAAATAAATCAGTAATAATATAAGGCCGTTTCTAACTACGTTTTTTCGAGACAGCAGTTTGCATAACCAACGGTCATGTACTAGTTATTCTGGACAATTCACGTTGTCGGCATGTTATTCAAACATTATTATATCATTTAATAATAAAAGTTTAGTTTATAGGTCGCCCACCAACGTAGAAATACTGAGGCATAAATCAGTACCTATATACACTAAAAGAATGGATAAATACCAATACTCAAACCACTGCAAATACGAACTTATTAAATAGCTTTTGAAACCAAATGATTGGGTAGTCATTGTTAAGTTATAGGATTTACCTTTTTACAAATATGAACATGAACCGAAAAGGAATATTTCCAATTTGCAACAAAAAACGAACAAAAAAGGCAAAATTCCAAACCTTTTTGGTTCATAACGCATTGTGCGTAACCATCCTACCCATTAAACTCTGCAAAAGAAAAAAACCCTTAAATGTAATCGATGATTGATACGAGATATCGATTATGTTACCAGAACAACAGTTAATGCCAGCCTTCGGAGAGAAAACGTGTCGAGGAAATGGTTGTCTAAAAAGGGGGTGTGCTCTATTTCTGGGAAGACACGATCGGCATTGGCTTTTACTTGGTCATTCAACCCTGGCTGAACTTAAAAGACGAGAAGAAAGTAAGTAAAAACATAAAATGACCTTAGTTTTGCAGAAAAGAAAACATTTAAACTGAACACATTATGTACACGCTTGAAGGTTGCGGGTTCTCAGAAACTTATTTGGTGGCTTCGCAATCACGAGAACACTATCTCAACAGATATTTTAGTGATTAATTTAAAAAAAAGTTTTATATCTTGTTCTCTAAATTCTGAACGGCGATTCTTGCATTCCTTAACAGGAATATTGGGTTGACACAAGCGGTTGCATTCACTACCTACAGTTCTCTTCGATGATAGTATAAGTAAGACCAGCTTGGGAGAGTCTTCATGCTAGTGTAAACTTGGCTTTACTACAAATGCCAGTTTAACCTAACTTTAAGTGCACTGAATCTGCATTTTATAATTTTGATAAGGCTGATTAATGGCTCAAGACGTTTAAGCCCATGGTTTTATTGCGATATATTGTTATGGTAAAAAAATAACTTTCTGCAAACATCCTTTTTCCTTCGGTCGACAATATTAATTCAGAAAGTTTTAAAAGAGGAAAGCGCAAGGAATTATTAATTCCCTCCGAATAAATAATTATAATTAAAAACGTTAACTAGAGTGAGCGGCCTTAGAAACCATAGAATCCTATATGCGCAAACATTTCATACAAACTTGGAAGAATCTCGTATAAAGAGTTTTCTCAATTAGCTCCATGCATCAGCAGTATCAGCAGTTATGAAACAAGCATTTTTTTGTCCAGAGAAATTTCGACTTTTTTCAAAAGTAAGAGGCGCAGGGAACAGATCCTGCTATTTTGAAAAACAGTGGTTTATTGTGTGAATTTTCGACACTGGCTCACCAGATCGTAGTTAGACGGATGGTATTTGCACAAAACAGTGCAATTCCAATCAATCTGACAATGACCTAGTGAGCCAGTGTCGAAAATTCACCCAATAGACCACCGTCCCCCAAAGCACATTTATAGAAAGGGATTAAGTAAGTTAAAAACTAGCAACTGCGATCTTCAGACCATGGATACTTAGTAGAGGAGACGTCATTGGAGTCCAGAATAGAAGGAATAGTTTATTTTGCACACAAATGAACGAACAATAAATGGAAAGAGTTTTGACCTCGGAGCAAATGTAATTCTGCTGGAGCGCCGTGGTCCTAAGTGATGTGTGGTGGCCGAGGGTGGGGAAACAGGGACATGTTTGAGTGGTGCTTGGGCAGCCGCGAGAACCTAGACGCACGTGTGTGTGTCTGAGTGTAAGTAGGCTAAGTCTCTGCAGGTCAGCGCATCTGTAAGCGCTGACTGAAATATTGGATGACCTTGAGACAGCTGGACTTAAACAATGACGCCAGACAAAGCAATAGAGGGCGTCGGACGGCAGAGACCACTACAATCCCTCTACCGAATTATGTTTCTTGGGATGCCGATTTTCCAGATCCTATTATATTTGTGTTAAAGGATCTTTCATGAAATGAAAGCCTAATAGCCAGAAATGCTCGCGAGTAAACTTTATGAATCACAACACTAATTTACTTTTAACGGCTCTTCTAACAGTGATAACTTTATAATGTTTATATTATCAACGTTACATAAAGGTGTCCATACACGCATATATATAAGTAACGAAAGTTAAAATCAAAATTTTGGTGAGTACATTTAGCGCACAAATTTCTTCGAAACATAATATGACAGCGTTCAGAACGTGGTTAACAGAATGCAATAATATTGCTCAAAGTCAGATGACTTTCTTGACAGAATCCGGACGCTTATCAAAGGAAGAAGGGCCATTTTATGGGTCATTTTGATACAGGTGAATTTGGACTTATGTCAATACTATGACCTCTTGATTTCTGCATTCCTCTTCGGTAAAGGAATTGGCACCCTAACCTACTTATATCAAAATGAAAAACGAAGGGATAGTGGCTTCCTACTATTCAAAACTATTAGGTTGATCTAGCACGCGTCTTTAGTAGTAGGCATATGAGCGTCGAAGACAGCTGAGTAAACGCCTGATTACCTTTCAGCTGTAATTTTACTGTCTGCAAAGACAAACAGTCTCATTCTACGAAGACTTGCCAGTCACGCCCCAGGCACCCAAAAAGCTTATCTCTATTGTGTAGAACATATTTTAGTTCAATTATGCATGTGACTCTAGGCCTGGTAGCAGAAGAAAGCAAGAGTGTAAGATGACGAAAAGTAGTTAAGCGCAAAATGCGGACCTTTCATGGCTCTTAGTCCACAGAAAAATTGACGAGATATCAAGGAATTACTTGGAAATGTCAGACACAGTATAAAAACTAACCAGACACAAGAAGACTACTCAACAGTAGAACATGCGATCGCTGGACAAGAGTTTTATTTGCCCGACGTTTAGGATTCTGTCGACAATCCTTAATCATAGGAAACCATAGGATAGTATGAAACCCCCACAGATTTGGGGGACAAATGTACGGATTGCGCGGTCTTTATAGTTTGCAGTGGCTACCCACATGCGTACTATAATTACCATTTTCTGTAACCACCGCTTGGGGTCGTAATTGGTGCAGTGATGGTTTGGCAGTTGGCTTTCGACTCAATAATTGCCACGATTTTGTTTTCCGTGTGTCAGTGATGGCATTTTCTACTTCTGAACTGCTTCCTGGAACTCGCATATTCGCTACTAGCAGAAAGCAATCAGTTTTACAGCAACGAACGTTAAGATAAATTGTCTGGATAATTCTTAGATCATTAATGAAGAAATAGTTAGACAAGAACATTACTAGTATCGGTAATGGTATTCGCATATAACGCAAGCCTTTGTGTGGCTGCTGACGGTGTTCGGGTCTGAGTCCTCAGAAAAAACGGGGACAACTGAGACCCGTAAACGATCAGTCAGAGCCCATCAACTATTAGAAATATTTCAATAAGAACACTCCCTTTAGGAGTACGATTTAAATGTATTCCTCACTTAGTCACTGGCATGCGATTTTTCAAAATGAAACTAACACAGTATAATCTAGCTGGCTGAACACTATCAAGAATGACAGTGTAGACTGGAACGGTCATTTCTGGATTATTAGCCATAAGTAGCCAGCTAAACTCAGCCGTACGGTGCGTCCCACCGAAGGCTAGAATCCTCAACCTGTTTATCAGAATGTCAGCGCCCTAACAATGGACTCGTTGTCTAATCGATTCAGATAGGGAAAATTAACACTGATGGATTGAATTTCACCGATGGCTTACCATACTCACTCCTCCTTGCTTGAACCCTGTTAGCACTCATTTTCCCTTGTCTTCAGTGAGCATTTATTGACCAGTGTCAATAGTCCCGATCTAAACCAGTAAGTAAACAAGCCCGAGGTAAGTGTTCAATTTTCGGGTGATGCACTACTTAGGGCTAAGTATGAAGGCGTAATGCAGATTAATGTGCCAGAACTAATCGTTACAGTCCATTTATCGCTATTCGCTAGGTTCTTCTTCTCATGATATTTGCCGCTGTGCGCGAGATGGAGCCCCAAGACAGATTGGGACGAGGGAGGCCCGTGACCGGTCTGCGAGTAGCCATCCACCAATGATATAATGTTTTGCCGAATGTCGAAGTATGACGGCTGTTTATTCAGTACAACAACACAGGACCATTCTTAAGCGAATTTTTTTTCAAATCAAGCCTCTATATGACATTTTGCTGAATGAAATGAAATAAAGTACAATAGTGGGGTCAGGCGCTCACTGCTGCTATTAAGAAAACGTGTTAAAAAATACTTACCGAGCCGTAAGTGCACTATCTAATTTTTAAGACAGTGCTATTATTTTAAACGATTGTCATTTCTGACCAAACCTAAATTTAAATTATATAACTACTGCCTATTTTTCTCTGTGGTGATTTCAGGGTTTCTTTTATTAGTCTCAAGCAGCTTGATTATATGTCTGTTTAGCTATGGAGGAGGGGGAGCCAAAAATGGCTCGTCAGAACTGTGCCAAATAGCATCAAGTTTGGTTAGCTTTTTATTTAAAAATCAAACTAAATCCTCTTACCCTGCAGAAAATGAGTGAAGTAGAACCTGCACTATTTCGTTCCATATGTTTAATTGCAGTTTCCTTGACAGCTCACGATAATCATCCAGTTTTTTTTTTATAAAATCTGGCTATATATTTCCTCATGGATTTTTCACCCCATGCTATAGTCATCAGTTAATATGGTTTATCATCTTTAAAAAAAGATACCCTATCTGACAACAAATATTTCTCCTAGACAACAAATAACCCCGCAAAGATGGTAACGGAAGGTCGTGTCAAACAGTGTAAAATAATAAACGGGATATACTCGAAAGCTAGGAAGTTAATTCTCCTTAAGCGAAATCAGTTAAAAAATAGAAATAAATTTGCACAACAAACTGAAAGTTTTAGAACCACGCAAGTTCCTAAGTAAGTTAACTGTCTGAAAGCACCTTGTCAAGGCATAGGGGCCATTCAATAAACTTAAACCACCCAGCGCAGAAAAATTCAGACAGCATTTCCATTCCAAAAGTTTTTAATATTCACATGCCTGCAAACTTTTTTTTTATCTTTTCTGAGTAAAAAAGGTGGTTGTCTAGCATGTATTTGAAATATCGCTTCTGGGAACTATTGGTGACATAGCTTGATCAGGACATCTCAGGAGTTCACTTGCCGCATCCCCTTAAAATAGGCTTTTGCACAAAAGCACATTATTTTGCACCATAAGTGTGGAAGATTTTACCAATCTCGAAGCAACAGTCTTTGTAATCAATCCACCAAGATATCCGTGCTCGTGAAGTAGGTACTGGATCTACGCTCCTGCTCAAAGCTCTTGGTCGAACAGATTCGTCTAACCCAATGCGTTTCCGTCGGGAAAGGTGAGGGGGTGGTACGGAACCTTCAAAGTTCATATATTGTCCAGACGAGGCTTTCGTTCGACATGCCCGCATTCAAGCGCTACCGCCAGGTCTTTTGCTTTGAATGGCACCTAGGAAACTCACAAAACTTGCCATTTCCACCTGTGTTGTGAAATTGATCAACGGATGGGTTTTAGTTACAGCAGTTAAAAGGACAACAACACCGATTTCTCTTGTGACGAATACAAAGATGTAATAAAAGTAGCGATCCTCCTGACTAAGTATATTGACCTGATTACTTATTGGAAATTTTTCCAGTGCGCCTAAGAAAACTTTGCCTACGATACATCTAAGAGACAAGCCCATATCAAAGCCGTTTTTAAAATTCTCTGAATGAAGGCTTAGGGCATAAAATGATAATAAACTAAGACAGCTGTTAGAAGAACAGACATTTTAAACTTTGAAGAAGTGATAAAAAATGTAGCGGATCCTTTGTTTTTGAATTGAAAAGCCCTGGACGTCAGAAATACAAGAAAAAGTATAAAATATGGCCACATGCAAACATTAATGGATGACCGCAGTTCCATTACTAGCCACATCACACGTTCTGCATCATAGCTATGTAAAAAGAGGGCGTTCAATGGTATTTACCTATATTTTCCTTATAAAAGTGAACTGAACTGAACAGAAACACTCACACTTGAGGCTCTGAGCTGCCCTATTTAGACAAGGTGCGATGCCTACCTCTGAACGTCAACTCAGTAGCATAATAACGATACCGGCAGAAGCGTTGCGCATAGGGTTGAAAGTAACCTGACGAGTAATGTAAATACTGCTTCCGTTATAAGCTTTACCGCTAATACCACTGTTAGTAGGATTGCTATTATTATCATTACTACCAGTTCTGCTGAAAAAACACTAACATTATAAGTAATAGTAAAACCATCATTACAACTACTCTCTCCACTACTAATACCAATAGGGCAACAACGGCTGGCAATATTTTCAATGATATCAATGATGTCACAGCCAGCGCTACGTCCGCTAACCAAATGCCTCTATCACTTGTAGATTCTTCCCTGGTTTTTTATACTTGTGGTTACTTGAAATCGTTCTTTTCCACTTTATACGCAGAGTGCACAGAAAAGTGCTTTAAAATTATTTTCCTCAAGGATAAGGTGGGAAGGATTAACTGACTTTTACTTGCACAGCAATATCTGCTGCCTTCTTATGCAATACTTCCGCACCAAGCAAGTGACTGTAGCATGCGAATTGGAGTTACAACAGTCGGGAGCCTTTGCAACCTGAGTCATCGCACTCGTCCCCCCATATGCCAACGAAGCAGGGACTATAGCTTTCATAACCATAAACCACTCGGAAGACACTAGCGGAGCGCAGTATTCCCATCATAAAGTGGCTGTCCATTATGATCGCACGGAAGCCAGTGTCACCATTGGAAAACTGACTGTGCTCGTGAGGGTGTGTTGATCTCATGCAGGATTTTCAAAGAAACTTTGGTCGACATCACAGACTGAGCCTATGCTGCAATACTGGTCTCCTTCGGAAGTTTACGAATACAGGATGCTGAAAAACAAATTTCTTAATTTGTTGTCGGTTTGGATAAAAGAATAATTGGCTTAATAGAGCGTGCATAGTCCTGAGATAGCCGTCTTTCTAGGTAGTTTGAAGGGATGTGTACAACGTCCATTCAAAAACCGGTGACATCTCATTTTATAAAACCATTGCGGCAGTCAGCGTAGTCAGCATTTCGAGCACTTTATTTCTAACGTGATGATGGTTAATGTGCTCCTAAAATCAATCATAAAAATGTCAAAATCTTATGAAAATTTAATGATTATGCTCGCAATTACAGGAAATACCATGTAATGTGAATTTGAGAAATATCAAAGAGTAAGCGAATTTAATATGATTATTCATGTCTACTTAGGGGGACAGATGGACTTAAAGAAGCAGCAGTTTAAGGAACTTGTAGCACCGTTATGCTGAAACAATAGTCGTTACTATCAACAAAGCCGGGAACAGGTTGACGAGAGAGCAGTATTTTAGGTTTCAAATAGAAAATCTACTGACTTTATCCTAATTGTTGTAATTTGTGCAAAAAAGGGGCACCCTTGCTAGTAGACAAATGAAACAATTTTGATGTGCAAAAGTAATAATTAGCACCAGACGGAAGCAATACACGCAATAAACCGCTTATTATACTAAAGGGCAAATTGAATTGTGAGAGAATCGCACCTCTCGGTATGCATCTCTTGGAAGATGGCTAAAGTGCCTGGTAAAGGAAAGCAGACTTAAATGCAATCTTGCATAGAATTTGCTGACCAAATTTTCGATGATTTAAACAAAATTTCCCCCTTTTATGAACGTAAGAATGGAGCACTGGTGGGCTGTTTTTCCAGTTGTTCCCGCGGCTCCGTAAGAAACTCGTGGGAGCAATTACATTCCAGAACAAAAGGGGCAGTACCCTTTGATTTTTTCTCACACTGAGTTTGTTCCAAATATTTCAGTTTTTAGCCTGGCTGAGCGCTGTTGACATAGCAACCTCACTGCATTCATATTTTCCCGGAAACCCTTCAATTGCTACGGAACCCTGGATTGCCTGTGAAAAAGCGCGCATGTAGATTAATTTTTGTCTCCAGTGTCCCAGTAGTAACCTGTAAAATTTGGTCCACGAGCCCACGATGAGCTTGCCGATAAAGGTATTCTATTTATGCTTTACTTTCCTAGGCGGGATGCGAAGCTTTTGCAGTAATTGTTTTTGAATTATATCCTTCTGTTTCAAACTCTGTTGTTATGATTTTCATTGTCAGGGCGGACGAATTAAATTCAATTATAAAACCATGATGACTTCCGTGTATACTTGACATTATGTATGAAATCTGCTTGCTTTTATGATTTTTAAATTGCAACTGCATCTCAGACCCATTTCATACGGTAGACGTGTTATTTCATCAAATATTAACCAAAGATCCAAAAGTTGGCTCTTTTTCAAAAAGCGCAGATTTAATATTACTTGCCATGCAAAATAACCCTAGAATATTTCAGCCACGCCTAGATGCCCCATTTTGAATGAATTTATTTTCGGTCACACACAGAAAGTACGTTTTGCAAATTATGGTCACTTCATTAGTGAGACTTCTTCACATTGCTTTTCGATGCTTGTACATGTCGTAGAGAACATGCACAAAATATTCTTATGTGAAAAAAAGGTATTCAGCATCAGTTTATTTGAGGGCGATACAGATAGATTGCCTTTGTGTCCCCTATTTGTACATCTGTATCGTGGAAGCAGAAAAGTGGTATCTCAGTTTTTTAACGAGGCCAATTTTCCTGAGCCATGAGGTGGTACATGGTTTTTTTTAACTGGACACACAGTGAAAAAACTTAGAGAAAGAACGCCTTTCCTTGAAATAACATTTCTTGGGACGCCTGCCTTCCAGTGCATACGAAGTGAAAAAACTATTTCAGATTATTTAGGAGAAAATCTGTCGCTCATTTTTGGGGACGTGTGGGGTTTAGGAGAAAAACATATGCTCTTGTGGGAGTGCCCAATTGGGGGGGGGGAGGGGGACCTTGCAGAGGGCACCGGGATCATCACCGAGTGCGGAAAATGTGGCCTGATAATTCCTTCCCGATTGCTGTTTCCACCGTCAAGGTTGGATAAACAGAAACATCCGCCTAGATCGTCGACAGTCCGCTGCGGGTCGAACCAAGGGTAAGTGTGTAGGCCGCTTCTCGATTAATACTAACTCCAGCTATTTTTACACTTGAGTTCGGGGTTTTTAGGCGAGACGCTATATATTTCTTAAAAGGAAAATCACAATTTTTTCTTCGTTACTAGGAAGAGGGCGCGTCGTTCTAAAAAAATGCAGTGGATGATTAAGATTACATATTCTTTATAGACAGCAGTAATCACTTGACCAACCAAATGCTTGGTGAATGAAGCCTTCACGCGTATGCGAAGTTCCATAACTCGAGACGTTTTTTAAACCGACGGCAACATTTCATGCAATTATGTCATTTAAAGAAGACCTAGTTTGCAGCGGCGTAAACATAAGGAAGAATTTTATTCTGGTATGGTTTCTCTAAACAATGAAAAACGTCATATGAATTTTGGAGTCATTCGTTGGCGAACGTTCACCTATCGCTAAGGGAAGTCACTCATCCCGCTCTCTACTGGGGTTCATTCTCGAGCCCCGCCAACAGCCGCACAGCAGTTTGTATCTTAGACCGATAAGATTGCCAGCAAAGACAGATCTCCATTGTATTTTCCAGGAACGCTATCTGCCTAGCTAGTCATTACTTATTTAGTGTAGTTTCTGTAGGCGATCGACAAGAACCTTTTTCAAAAGCCGGCATTCTGATGTGATGTAATTAACTTGGGATTATTCTGCGTGACAATCAGAAGTGCAACCTCACTAAAATAACGTTTTCGAAGCAAAACCACATTTGAGGATTTCGATGAATATTTCATGATAAAGCACATCTACAGCATATCTTTCAGCTTGATTCGTCCAACCCACACGTAAATATTCAAGCCTATCGACTGATTTCCGTGAGTAATACCCAACTGATGCAAACTAATTGGTCTTCAGGCGTCATTTATTTGTTGAACTTCCATCGATTCCCACCTGGGGTACATGTCATTAAATTTATATTTCCGCCTCATAATGGGATGTTCTTGCCTGGTTTGATCTCTTCTGCTCTTTTTTCTCTGCCGAAGATGTTTGAATAGATTTCATTCAACGTGCAGCCTGCTCGTAATTTTCCCAATTGACAGTTTCTTTTATACGAATTGCAACAATGGTCTCCACCCAACCTTTTGGTCCTAGGCTACGCCACCCTGTGAATGTCTTCCTAATGGCTGTCCACAACCGACTGCTGTGGATCTTGGTCGGGCCCTCTGTTTCGTCACCTGGTCGACAGACTCGGTAACCAGCAAGAGTGTATGATGGGCGCATCCCCGACACTAGGTGACGTTCTCGTGACCTCCGCGATCTTCTTTTCGTGTGCTTCTTAGGATAATGATAAAACCACGATGGGATCTTCCTGACATGCTTCAAACCCTTTCAGCAGCAGGCCATCCGATTTGAATATACTCTCCCCCCATGGGAGAAAGTTTTTCTTCTTAAAATCTCTCAAATGGCATTCAAACCCCTAGAATTTGCAAAAAAATCCCAAGAATTTTTTTCCCGGTCGGCCCTTTTTTACCCAGTTCCAGTTACTGGCACGTTACTCTTCTAAAATGTTCTGCTAAATCAATGCATTGCATAGCTGTTCTGTACCAATAGGGAGTTCAAAGGTATTTACCGATATTTCCCATAAAAGAACCTGACCTGACAGTTTCAGCCCTTTTCTTCCAGGTTGATCTCTGTCCTGCCCTGATGTGCTACCTCTTATCAGCGCACCCCCTCACTTATACTCTTCTGCCTGAACTTATTAAATAACCTTGCCTTTTTAAAATTATCGCGGAATTTACCACGTGAGATGGATTTTGCCAGAAGATATGGCATAGTTGCTTAAGGTTTAGTCAAGACAGTATAAATTAGCCACAGTCGTAGGAAGTTGCGACGGATTTCCTAAATTTTCTCGATTTCTCCCTGCCTCAGCACAACTAGTTTACTATTGCGTTTGGTATAATGGTGTAATATGCAAAATATCAGGACAGCGTATTCACCTATAAAGATTAAACGATAGATAACTTTCGTCTGGTACCATTAAAGCAGCAGTACCCGTGCCAATGATGTGTGTGTCTGTTTTAACGGAATTTATATGGGTGTTGTTAGTAATTACACTTCAGTCATCTGGAGTGAGCGCTTTTACAGATACCTCCATCAGGTGCTAGGCGTTAGACTGGAAATCATAAGCCCCTTAAATTCGTTTCTTTTCCATCGTTTAACGGAACCTTCACGTGCAATCCCGTTTCTAGCAACCGTAAATCACAGTTCAGACTTCTGTCATGCTTTCGCCAGGTGCAGTAAAATTGCCAGCAAAAAAAAATAATTTAGACATTCACTCATTTTCTTGTAGAATGAGACGTTTTCTTGCACCGAAGCTTGCAATAAGTAGGTTTCCGTTGAATGAATTTATAAACGCTAAAACTCTACTCATGTGTGATATGATGCCCTGAGTGGGAGTCAACTTAACCATCCAGCTTACGGAATGGAATTAAAACAAGCAGTAAGGTAAATTTAAGCAGCATGGCCTATGCAACCAGTTGAAGAGGTTTCATGAAGAAAAGTCGGGGCATACAATGATTTGAGCGCGAATATGTAAAGGCGGACTATTTGAGCAAAATCATTCTCTGGTTAGAAAGCAATTGTCCTTAATCGCGGACTAAAGATGACTTATTTATGAGATGACAACACGACGAAGATAAGTCATTCTCTAAAACTGGATTTCAAGCATTTTGAAAATTGATACTGCCGAATTGTTAAGAAGTCCTCATGTTTAAGGAGAAGTTCGCGGAGGTGGATGCTTTGAAATTTGAAATTCAAAAGACGTACAACAGGGCGAAGTATTATCGGAAGTGGATGTACACATCTGTGAAACTAGTAATGCATTTACCTTGGCAGATCTAGTACTATACACAAGCACTTAGTATACTTTTGGAAAGCCCGCTGTTTATATGCTCAATTCCTATCAAATCAAATGACAGGTTTCTATAGATACTTAATCGTAAATTGCTTCATTGCAGACTTTTCCGTTCGGTAGGCCTGAAAGTTTATTAGGTTGGCTGATTTTGACACTTATAACACGGAACAAGCGGGAAAGCATAGTCAAAAAGTGCATAGTTAATTCTGGCAGGAGACGAAACGTTTTAATTACAGGCAATGAGTAGTAAACATAAGTTCATTTTAACCAGATTACTTTTAAGTATGCTGAGTCATCATCCAGTTGTCTATGGTAGACGTTGAATAATGGAGTACTGCCCAAGAGTACTACTGCGCATCTAGCGTACGAGATTAGATTTGCATATTCTAAGCATAGTTTATGATATGGACACTGCATGGTTTACCTATTACTCTGCATGGATATCGCACTATCGACAGTGATCGATATAGCTCTCTATTTCACGGACAGATGTTTATCGAAATTCAGAAACTCTGAGAGATTCAGAAAAAATAACTTCCTTGCATTTAGAAATCTTCTTTACACTTAATTCTTGCTAGTTTTACGGTAATATAACAAAGCAGTTGCATTTGAAATCTCGCTATGGACAAGTTAATTTTCCTTATCTGGATTAATTATCAAGTAAAAGTAGTTCTAGGTTCAGCAGTGGTATCCACGTGAGCATTCAAGAAATCGGGTTTGACGAACGTTCATTTATTCGGTTAGTCATCATCAGGCAATTGCAATAATACAAGGGAGCATAGAGGAACAAATGTTTAAACATTCAATGTGTAGTAAGTAAAGGGGAGAGGGGAGGGGGCTTTCAGAGATCAGGCGTTCCGAGAGGGGGTAGGGGGAGGCGGGAAGATATCCAACAGTTAGTTCATGCTTCCGTCTCGTCGCTGCAACGTGACGGGTTAGGAGGTGTGAAGACGCATGCTGAGTTTTTCTTCGGCCAGGGGGCCGTAAGGTCAGTATAAATGCCTTCTGCGTACGCAAACTCGGGTTAGCTAGCCGTATGGTGACTACATCTCCCCCTAGTTGTTGCTTATTGGATGTTTAAACTCTTGTCACTCTACCCTCCATTATATCATTGCAAATGCTTGAGGATAAATAATTGAGTACTCGCCAAGCCTGACTTCTTGAAAGGTACGTTCAGCATATATCTGCAGACAAAGCGTGTTCTCTTATCCTGACCTGAGTCAGACACACTTTGCTTAAAATGAAGCAACGATTTTCTCTTTGGGTGGGCACAGGAAACTCACATTTTGTTAATCAATGTTTGACTATGCTAATTAATGCACGCGCCAAAAGAATGAGTATGCACTTTAATTCCCCTGGCTAAAACACGGTAAGAGGCGGCGGTGTGAGCGGGGCAGCACAGGGTCCTACACTGTACCTCAAAATGAGCCCAGTATGAACAACAGTCTCCTTAGATCACTGCCTCTAGCAAACGCATTTACACTCTGGTGACATTAATATTTCTTTGAATGAGACTTCAAAATCTGTTGCCACATGATTAGGATTCCTCTCCTCACAGCCTCCCTGTCGGCTCGTGGGGGAGTTTGAGGGGCTGAGATTGTTGATGCGTACTGATAAGGACTCATGGAGGGGGCATGGGGACGTACTAGTGGCAGCTGCGTCTGGCAGGCGAACGTTCACACACAGCCAGCCGGGAATCGGCCGAACTCTCGATGAGGTTGGCAAACATTGCTACAGTTGGATAGAATGTAACAGTATTTTAATACTCAGAAAGTCAACTCAAGTCCTCGAATTCCTCTAAAAATGACCCAAAAAGGAAAGAATTGCGTAAAATTCATAAGGTTTTTTTCTAACCTGAATATAATTTCTTTAGCATGTGATTTAACACCCTTTAACCTGTTATCTACCTGGTTTTCACATTTTATTTATGAGAAGAAAATAAGACTTTTACTGTTATTGAGATAATGATACCGACGCAGTTGATAAGTGCTCTTACAAGTTCATTAATAGATGGCTCTTCGTGGTTATTTGAAAGAGTATCGTAGGTTTCACAGTGTGTGGCACCGATAAACCATCAGATTGCAGGTTTCAAGGAAAGTCGTCCCTTGGGAAAATGAGTAAGTTTACTCAGTAAATTTTCGACACTGGATCCCCAGGTCATCGTCAGACTTGAGAGTAGTGTGCAAAGAATAGTTAGCATTTCGATGTGCTGCTACAGTTATATAGTCATCTGTAGTGGGCGTTAATTGGGAGTTACAATTTGCGTCACATCGTAGTGGACAGTTTCCAATTAGCCATTACGCCATTGCGACTGCTAATAATGTCCACCACGATGTGACACAAATTGTAACTCCCAATAAACGCCCACTACAGATGACTATATAACTGTAGCAGCACTTGGAAATGATGACTGTTCTTTGCACACTACTCTCAAGTCTGACGATGACCTGGGGATCCAATGTCGAAAATTTACTGAATAAACTTACTCATTTTCCCAATGAACGCCTTTCCTTGAGATAACATTTCTTGGGACGCGTACCTTTCAGGTTATACGAAACAAGAGTGCAGGTTCTTCTGATTTGCTATGCTTTCAACAACAAAAGTTGACAATGTGGGGGACATTTCGACTGTCGCATGTAACAGCGTCTACTATGTACCCCGCAGAGAAGGCGCAGGACTTTTTAATTGTATGTGAATTGAATGTGATGAACTTGCGCTGCACCTGCAGAATGCTCCTTCCCCTACCCTGAACCATTTACTCCAATGAATAATATGACAAAACTGCTGCTGGTGAGCGTGGCCATGGTTTTGAAAATGCCAATAGAAGCGAATAAGCGAGTTCCAAGAAGCAGTTCAGAAGTAGAACATGTGATCGCTGGAACAATAGGGTTTATTTGCCGGACGTTTCGGATTCTGTCTAGAATCCTTAATCATAGATAACCATAGAACAGTGTGAGGCATGCACAGATTGGGCGGTATTCGTAGTTCGTAGCGGCCCCCCGCATGCGAACTATGATTATCAGCTCCTGCAACCACCGCTTGCGGTCATAATCGGTGCGCTGATGGCTTGGCATTTCGAGTTAGAATCACTATATGTCGCGATTTCGTTGTCATGTGTGATACGGACTTGATAATTGCGCGACAATTATGTTCGGTGTCGCCGGAGTTGTTGCTGGGATCGGCCCTTCTCAAGTAGTTCATTCTCCTGCTCAGATAATGTCACGGTAAGCAGTATGGGAACGGCAATTCGTCGCGCTTGCTGATTAACTGAGAGCCTGAGAACCATGGCTCGAGCAGCCCGCGGTTCGCGGTTGTTACCTCTTGCGGGGATTTCGGCCTCATTAAAGTTGAAAATGTGGCCATGTCCCGTGGAAGTTCTGACAATGCTTATCAGTCCGTATAAGCGTGCAGAGACTTCGACGATGTCCACTGCATGTTTTACAGCAGGCTGGAAGCAAACGCCATGAATTGAGCGTCAAGTAGTTAGTGTAGACTTGCGCTGCATCTATCGCACTCTATCTTCTACCCTACCTGGGCTCGTTGTCATGACTAAGTGGAGAAAACCGGAAACAGGAGAAGGCACAGGTTACCTCGGTGCGGCCGCAGCCACCACCTAGGCGTGCCGCCACTCCCGGCTCGGATCCCACGTATTGATGGTGCCATAGAGGTCACACTTGGAGCAACAGTCAATGCAGCTTGACTCTCAGGCCCCCAGCTGGCCACGCCATACAAACACAGTTGGGGCTGACTATGAGGTCTAAGTGCACTCGCCAGTTGGTAACCTTTCAAGCCACGCCGCCTAGCACACATTAGCATACACCCCCTGGTCACAGCCTGCAAGTGACCAGAATTTGCGTATATCATATCATGGGTATGACAAATAAATCACATGTCGTTGAGAAGCTATCTAGAGAGGGGCCAAGGAACACACTTCCCACTTATGTTGGCTGGTGATGGGGCAGTACATGTGTGATGCACCGTGTCCGGATGTGGACAGGCCTGCGGTGATTTACTACATATTTTCGCGGAGGTGCATGCGGCTGAGTAGGTGCTAGTTGTGAGGGAATATGCATGGGCGTAGTGTAGACGAGGAGACGAGGACGGTGATGTTATGTCGGGGCCGAACAACTGCTTTACCAGTCACCATGCGATGGATTTGAAATGACTGACCAAGTCGATAGGCGAGGTGAGAGTGCGCTGTTGGGAAAAACAGCAAGCGCCGAGTTGTTGGGGTTGTGCTGCTGGAACTGGTGTTCACACTGATGGCTGGGGAGGAGAGTGTTGATTTTTGCGCACCAGGTGTTAGTTGCGTAGGCATCACATGCCTTTTCCATCACGATGATGAGAGTGTAATCGTCTGCGAACAGCAGATGTTGGACTATAACTGCAGCCGGACACGGTGGCGCCTGTATGCGTTGACTATTGGACAGGTGTCCGTCAATTCTGCATTCGATTCAGATCACAGGGCCCTCATATTGACATGACAGAGAACATGAGCCTGACGCGGGGGAAGCTAATACCCGGTCCTGTTTTAGGTCGCTGGTAACTGCGAGTGTTTTAGACACCACCTCGGTTTCTGTGACACGTGTCACTCGTGAAGCTGACGCGCCGAATGCGTAAATCGCTAAAAACAACATACTTTCTGCATGATTTCCTGGAGTCAATCAAGATTCGCTGGGTCAACATACTTAGGCAGATCTGCGATAGTAAAGTAGATATGGGTTCGCATCACCTGAAATTTCTTGTAGCAAGAGAGCGAAAAAGTTCGTGCCAGTTAGTCCGTGACGTGGCGACCATTGTTATGGGAGAAAAACCTTTTGAGGACGATTAACAAGAATGTGAACAGGGTTCTTCCCAATGATGTTGAGCAGCGACATATTTCCCTGCATATCACGTTAAGATTGCGTCGGATCCCGGTGTAGACCGACTGGAAGTCTTGAAAGTTTCGGGTGGTTTCAGGTGCTGAAGAAGGGAGGTTCGGTACACTGCTCGTTTCCACTTGGGAACCAATCAGTGGCAGCATCACAGATAATTTATGAACGATTGGGGAAATTACCGAAGTGCTCGGTTCAGCGCTTCGGAATTTATGATTTTTCGTCAAAAGAGTGGTGTCATTGAACTAGAGCAGCCTTGCGGGCCACCCAGACATCCTGCATCTGCCATAATCGTTTTTGTACCAAGTGACGACCTCTGAACGAGACTGTTTTCTTGGCATAAGTCGAGCGGTCCACGTAGGCTTTGTGTAGTCGTTTCTTCTCGGTGGTAGGTGCTGATGTCGGTTTACTTGTCCTCAAACCACTCGTCGTGTTGACCGTGTGCGCCTCCGAGGATGTTGTATATGGCAACGCGATCGGGGGTGCATTCACATGGCCTTCTTCACATCGAAAAATAAAAGAAGGTGTTGGCAAACAGTGTTCCGTGCAGGTGCACAGAAAAAGGAAGCTGTTATCGTTACAGCAGTCAAAACCGTGAGGAACCAGCACGCCATGCCCTAGTGGCATGGTCTGGCCAAACGCAGGTGTTAAATTAGGCGCGTCATTCGATCGCGACCCTTTAACCTGCAAGACAAGAGGTCCAGCATTTTTTGGGAAACGTTTTAGTCCCTTCCTCCACGAGGAGGTAGAAAACACCATCACCGAATATAAAAGAATAAAAAAAGTACAACTTCAGTAGCCATTTTTGAGGAGTTAACATCTTGCATACGGTCAAAAGGAAGCTAGTTCAAAAGTCGGCGTTCTGCCGCGAACGATTAGCCTTGATTTAAGGTAGCGTTTAGGTTGCAGCCCTACTGAAGTAAGTTGTCATTATTGCCAAACCACTTCCTGTGTTGACCGTGTGGTGTGGACAGTGCCGCAATCGGGGGTGCAGCCACGGGGCTTTGTTCACATCGGATGGGGAAAGGCGTTAGGAGAGGGTGTTCCGCGCTGGCTCACAAAAGAAGGAAGGTGTTATCGCTACAGCCGTGAGAAACCAGCACGCCATGCCCAGGTGGCATGGTCTGTCTCAATGTTAGCTTAGTCAAAGACATTCAGTTTGTCAGTCTTCGGCGCAGACGTCAAAAGAGCGCATATATCCTCGTAGAATTAATTATATGCCCCATCAGAGCTCGTTATTGGGAGGAAGGGAGGGATGGAAGGAGGGATAGAGGGAGGGAGGGGGGCATAGGCGCTGATGGTGTCAGCAACTGTGGTTCCGCGAAGAGGCAAGCGTAGGGTCGTGGAATTGTCATTTAGGCCCTGCGGCAGCGAGGGCCATCATTCTACGATGTCTTTCCGGATGGCCAAGGCGATGGCAGCTTCGCGTTCCTTCGCTTCTGGATGGCCGTTCCAGGAGAATGTGTAGCTGGCACCCATTTCCTCCAGCTAACCTTGCTCAGCGAATAGGGATACACTGGGAGCAGCTATGTCCACCTTATAGCACACCAATTCTCTAGCGACTACCACCGTCCTCCATTCCGGTCGGTTGTTCTTCAAGTTGTGTAAAATGGAACAAACAAATCAGGCTGCTAGAGTTAGTAAACACGCCCAACCAGCCCGGAGAGTATGGCGGGTAGAGAACGATGGTGTTTGTTTGTTATTTTTGATCATGAATTTCAAATGGTAAGACGTGCTCAGCTGGCAGAGAACTAGAGGTTCAGCATTTGTTTAGGAAATCCTTTAGCTCTTTCCTCCACGACAAGGTAGAAAACACTGTCGTCAAATATAAATGAGCAAAATAGATGCTATTTAAGTAGCCATGTTAAAGATGTAGACGGCTTGTAGGCGGTCAGAAAGAAGCCCGTTCAAACGCCGGCGTCCTGCCGCAACCGAAATCCGTTGATATTAGGTTGCACAATAATCCATACTGTAGCCCTACTCAAGTAAGTTGTTGGAACCTAAAGGGAATCTTCTGAGGTTTTGCATTTAACCGACAGATTTTTACGTCAACTTCCTGTCCTCCCTTTTTTTCGTTCTTGCGCATCAACAATGCATGCAAAGTAGCCACATGGCTGTCGCGACTTTGCCGCAAGCCAAGATGAATATCCTAGCCAGGGCTCGTCTCGTCAGCTTGAGGAGCCCGTCTCTGACCCAGTAGTGCTTTTCATTCCTTTTACCCGTTCTCTCTTCGACGCGTATCCTTTCTTCCTCCGAGCCACCGCTAATGATATACCTTCGCCCATGAGTCATATTGATGTGCTAATTCAGAGGAAGGTACAAGCGGCTGACGCATTCTTCGCTCGCTCCCAATTCGCAGTCAAGAGACGGCGATGCAAGTCATCATCGACAGAGTCGTTTTGCTCAACATCCACTACGATAGAACCCCTTTGGCCGTCCAACTAAGGTGCACTGAGGAGAATTAAAAGCGGCAACTTTCCTCTGCCATCGTAATGGCATCTTTGTACAGATGGCACTATCAGTCTTTACGGTCTAGTCGAGCGATTAGACCTAACTGTGCACATAGCCTGCTGTCTTGTCAGTCCCTGCACTTTCAACCCTTCACATTTGTGGTTACCTTGCACGGGAGAGGGGGGAGGAGAGGATCTCTAAAACACATTTAATCTAGTCGGTTTTACTCGAATCTGTCATGTGGGCTGTACTGAAACATGAGTCATACAATGTCCTATTCAAGCAGCGATGACAGCCGATGCCGAATGTCAGCCAGGTGATCAGTTGATTTCCCCGTAAAGAGTTATTGAAGGCTTCTGGTTCTCACTGTCTGACGCAGACTACTGGCGAAATGGGAATGTTGCATGTTCTTTTCAATTTAAATTCAGAATGGAATTCAATTGAAGCAGCCTGCTTCCAGTCTTCAATAGGAAAAGCCAAGGAAACCGTGTTGCCTACGTACACCAACTACCTTAGTTGCAGTACTATCCCCCTATGGACCAGTTACACTTTCAAAAAGTGCGTACTTTAGAAAATATTCATCAATAAGACTGGCATATAAGCATCTCATAAAATGAAGGTTGAAATGATTGCCGATTAAATTCGCTGAATAGATGCTTGTTATTGATATTCGCTCTTGGAAATGGCGCACCTTCAATAGTATGCTCGCTGTAATAATTTCAGTTGGCTACAATGGGCCGTCAGACATTCCGCTATCTTCCCAGAGAGTGACCCTTATGAATGCGTTAAGCTTGCATATTTGCTTTGTGGCAGCCACAAAAACGGGGCGGGGTACCTTTGCACGACAAAAAATGGGAGGCATTTCTATTCATAGGGTGAATATGCATTCCCGATGTGGTATACCGGGAGGTTGGTGGGAAAAGAAGAGTGTCGATTTGCATGCGATAAAATGGAATGCCATTATTGGGAGTTAATACTACTGATATCGTTCTTGCAAGCGTTTTAGAAAGAATTCAATAATGACATTAGAGTTATTTTTGTACTTGGTTACTTCATTCTTCGACGGAAATAATGAATCAAGCTACCTTAAAAACGAATGCCAATTCTTATCAGAGTGAACTCGAAAAACAATTCATTTAAATACTCTCATGAGGCTTTCAAACCAACATTAAATCACAGGTGAGTTCTTAACAAAAGTATAAAAATGCAGGCTTGTGGTGTTGAGACAAAGAAAGTACCTTCAGTGGTGCTCCCTGTATGGGTTGCTTGGATGGCCTCCGTGGTAGGATAGAAGGGCTCATTACATAGAGGGCTTTGTGGTAAATTCCAGGTAATTTAGGCGTAGGGCTGACGTTTGCTTTAGTGATACGTTTTGGCAAAGGCTACGGCTACTTTTAAAATTAGGGTTGCATTTGAAGTACGAGTTTGTGCTGGGTTAGAAAGCCTAATAAACAATTTCAGTGAATTGCACAACATATTTCTGAACGAGAATGACTGGAGACCGTCTCAGATTAACTCAAAATGTTTTAGGGAGGAAAACATTACCAAAAAACAAGAGAGGCTGGAATGACCATTGCTAGCTTATCAACCAGCACTCCAAACCTCGGATGTTCTGGCGCCCGAAGTTTAACCCCATGACCTTGTTGGCTAGAAGTTTAACACGCAAACCACTTTGCAATTTTTGCCTATAATATGCTAGCCATTGAGCGGTCGCTGGCAGGGCTCGAGAGGGAACTCCAGGACACAACGGAACGAATGAGTTTCGTTGATCGTTTGATCGGTGAGCGGCCGATTTTTAAATCTACACGTTTGCATATCTCTATTTGCTCCCGTGGATCAGGGTGTATCATTCGGGAAATCAGGTGTATTTCTGAAGGACTTAAAAAGAACGATTTTCTCTATGGACGGGCGATAGTTCATTCAAGGTAATCTTCGTTTGTATCTTTGAATATCTGATCATTGCAAGCAATCTTGATGATGCGATTCAACCTTATCTGTTGCTTATCCGGTGCTTGATAGTTATTGAAGGTAACTCTGCAATTACTCCTTCCCACAGTTGAGCGATAGCCAGCCAAAACGACAATTCACCTTTCCACCTACAAAATAAATTTCTTTCCAATTTTGCGCCCATCCTAGCTCAGTGCACGTTTACATAATGCTGGAGCAAACTAGCGGTCCTGGTGGGCAATTGCCGCTCTCTCAGTGTCAGCACTTATCCCATTTTCATTAGCAATAATCCCATCACTGAACCTACCGCTTTCAGTTCGATTATGATTTCCAGTCACTCCTGAAAAATGCTAATGTGGATTTCACGGGTTTGACAATTTATGCCATTTCAACAGCACGCTGAATCACCGCTATAAAAGCTAGCATTTTTCATCGAAAGGCGGTGTTGTTTTCGAAGAAAGGTCCAACAGCACGCTAAAATCACAGCGAACTTGAATGTGGAAGGAGCAGTGTCCAGAAGTTGGAAATGTAACTACTGTTGGAAATGAATTCAATTCAGAATTAGGCGCAATTTCCAAAATATCCTGAATTAAATTCCATCTATTGAGGGCAACAGATGAAAAGAGGCACGCCAAAGTGTGCTTACTGCAGCGACAGGGTGCTTTAATAAACATACAAAAATAATCAGAAGAACTGCGAACTCTCTGGGTTAAAGAGTATTTTAAATGCCAATCGAATTGCATTTTGGTTGTCCAGACAGAATTAAATCTTTTCATAGCTGTCTGCAAATTAATGGCGACAAATATCTAGGTACAGATTTCAAATGAATCCGAGTATTTTGTGTTTTTACATGAGAAAAAACCTTTAATTTAATTCAGCTGGACTCAAGCAATGAGAAAATCAAATGGGGTTTTAGCGAAAAGAATGCAATAAAATTTTATCAATTTTTACCAGGTGTGTCACCGTCGTAATTTATACTGGAATGTAATTGATTTTTTTTTCTTACAAGTTTCGAAAAGCAAAATATTATGAATCAAACCTTCACACGCACATTAGCCAGTAACATACTGTTTATAATTCATGTGTTACTTTCAATAAAACAGCAAGAAAACAATTTTCATTTCCATAGTTAATCATTTTCATGCTTATTTCAACATCGGACTAAATGTTTTGGGCCTGTATTAACAGATTGGCTTGTCAAAAGCAATAACCATATAGTTTGGTTATTTTTATGCAAATACGTTCTTTAAAAAATTTAGAAAAATGTGTTTCAAAGGATTTACTCAAGTAAAACGCAAGAAATTCTGATGAAATTGAAAACCTAAAATGAGTTTTCAGTCAGCTAATTGTATGGGTAAGCACTAGGGATAAGCGGCTACCAATTTTTGCTTTGTAGTTAGTCGTGTTTAATAGCCAAATCTAGATGCATTTAGATAAATGCCTGTGTAGAAAGATTAGTTAATGCGTTAGTTAATGCTCCAGGCTTCTTTTTATCCGAATATAATGGAAAGCTCGTTATAAGCCTTTTGAAAGGTAAATCAAATGACAGCTAGTTCAATTACAATGTTTTTTAATGATAAAAAAGCGTCAAAAAATGAACAGGCATCCGCACATTAAAGGCAAATACTAGAATCGATTACAGTAAGTATGTGTATTTTGAAGCATTTAATTCTGTTGGCTGTTAAGATATCATTTGATGCAGAGCAAAACTGTAGAAT
This sequence comes from Ligula intestinalis, assembly GCA_036362985.1. Lineage (NCBI taxonomy): Eukaryota > Metazoa > Platyhelminthes > Cestoda > Diphyllobothriidea > Diphyllobothriidae > Ligula > Ligula intestinalis. The sequence goes on from JAYGXS010000002.1 coordinate 46,594,443, forward strand.
AGAAACTTCCTTAAAGTAATAGCCATGATTTGCAAAAATTCACATATATTTGCTTTCACGTACGAGTTCCAAGAAAAGCGGAATTCAGTGACAAACATACGAACCATCAAAGTCATTTATATTTTCTTTGTGGATTTTTCGTTACTGAAATTTCAAGAGAATGAAATTCTCATTCAAATGGTTGATGATTTTTCTGTACATCTGTGTGCGCATGGTAAGTAAAAGTGAACATTCCTCGATTAAGTTTTTTCAGGAGCCAAGCTGTGTTGAAATAAGTACTTGAAACTCCGTTGTATTGGAACATGTGACATAGGTCTCGTAAGGTATTTTTTAAGCAGCTGTGTGTAAAAGCACCTGCAATATTTTGGGTAGTGGCTAGTCATTTACGGGGCTACAAAATGCTTTGAGCCGGCCTATTGTATAAGTATTCGTTAATGTAAGTTCAACTTTCCAGCTGCATAATTTTAGTTCTGTCATTTTGAAATATCTGTTCTGCCTCTTGCTGTCTGCTAACATAATACATCCTGACTGGGAAAATTTGCTGGAATTCTAAAATTATCCATCACTTCAAAATTAGTCGTGAAGCGGATTTTCAGAGATGATAAATATTGCGCGCAACCTAGCGCACCCACGAAAGTCATGACGTAGTGTTTATCTATAACGTCTTCTCCCCCAACCAATTAATTATGTTTTCAGAAGTGCATTTGACCAATAAAATATTACTTAATAATCTTCCTACCGCCAAAATGGTAACCGGCACCCCATAAACAATTAGCTCATTCTAAGGGAGCGGGTAACCACAGTCCAGGAGTTGATGCAGTGGTAATTTACAGGTGCACACGTTTGTACTGAAGCAATTTTTGGCTGCATCTATCCCACTCTCCCGTCCTAGCCACTCTGAGTTGCCACGGTAGCATAAAGCCAAAAATACCAGAGGTGACCTAGAGGGCAGTGACTGAAACAGCCAAGCGACAGGTTGACAGTCATTTCCGACGAGGTCAACCGTGTGTTCCACAGCATGGTGTACAGAGGCGGTGAGTGACGTGTGAATTAATCTATAGGGGTAGTAGGCTACAGCATCTACAATTCATCAGTTTCTGGTGTAAAGAAAGTGTCCAGAAGACCAGAAGCGGCGTCGGGCATAGCATGAACCTGCACCCAAATGTGTGACATAAAGGCATGGAGACAACTTGAGTAATCATTTAATATCGTTGCTCTAACCCATAACCCATAAGTGGTGCCAACTTCCTACAAGCACACAAAGGCCGCATGACAGTATACTATTTACTGGGTTTCGGGCAAATGATCACTTGGATCAGCACTCTTAGCGTAGGCACACTACTCCTGGCAGCAGTATCTTAGTCTTCATAGTCCAAACTGAGTAAAAACTGTCAGTCTCGTGGATAGAGCTGAGTGGGTGGCAACCAAGGAAAACACTGTTGTTTCAAGGAAAGGCGTCCTTCGGGAAAATGAGTAAGATTATTCAGTAAATTTTCGACACTGAATCCCCAGGTCGTCCTCAAACTTGAGAGTAATGTGCAAAGAACTGTTAGCATTTCAAAGTGCTGACACAGTTATGAAGTTATCTGAAGTGGGCGTATATTTGGAGTTAATTAAAATTTGTATCACATCGTGGTGGACATAGTTAGCAGTCACAATGTCGTAATGGCTAATTGGCAACTGTAATTTGAGTCAGTCCGGGGTCAGTCCAGGTCATCCGATGTGGACGCTAATTGCGGTTTATGTTGGTTCATGTTTGTCGGCTGCAGCCTTTTTTACATTTCCTTGGGGTGTTTGTACACTCCAGCAAACTCGATACGCCGGTTGATGCACGAATCATCGGAGTGCATGGCCTCAAGAAATTCTCGGCCTTTTTGGAGGGGCAAACTCTGACGATGCGTGTTTTGTCCCATGCAAAGGTATGTCCTTTGTCAAGGCAATGCATAGCCACTTTGGAACAACGGTCATGTCTCTTCGCTGCCGATTGGTGCTGGCCGATGCGTGTGGAGACGGATCCTCTTGTTTGGCCACAATATATCATGTTGCAAGCTTCACATGGAATTTTGTATATTGCTTTTTTCTTATCAAGGTAGCCAACCCTATCTTTGTGGTGTACTAGCTGAGTGCGTAAAGTAGCCATCAGTTTGTTCGCCACTTTTATTTGGTGTTTCCGCAATTGTCTTTCAACGCGTTCAGACACGTTCCTTAAGGAAGGACTGGCCACGTGTTGGTTTTGGGCGCATGAGTGGAACTACCTGGTTCCTTTTTGCTAGGTCGTTGTTGTCTCATGCAATGGCGTACAAAGTCTCTGAGATACCCATTGTGGGAAAACAATTCAAACAGATAATTGAGCTCGTTTCGGTAGGTCTTCTCGTCAGAGCAGTGTGTCTTTGCTCGGCGTAAACAACTGTTGATGGCACTCCTTTTGTGAGAGATGGGGTTGTTGCTCTCATAGTAAAGAATAACATCCGCATGCGTGTCTTTGCGGAACATGGGCGTTTGTAATGTTCCGTCAGCCTTTTGCCGCACGAAAACATCGAGAAATGGGAGTTAATTGGTAACCTCCTTCTCGAGCGTGAATTGAATGCCCGAAATGGTTGAGTTGATGGTCTTGTGGAGCGCTTCAAGATGGTCCTTTTTAACAAAATGCCGAGAATTTCTTGAGGCCATGCACTCCAATGATTCATGCATCAACCGGTGTATCGAGTTTGCTGGAGTGTACAAACAAGAAAATTTAGAAGAGGCTGCAGCCGACAAACAAAACTAACATAAACCGCAATTAGTGTCCACATCAGGTGACCTGGACTGACCTTGGACTGACTCAAATTACAGTTGCCAATTAGCCATTACGCCAATGCGACTGCTAATAATGTCCACCACGATGTGCCACAAATTGCAACTCCCAATTAACGCCCACTACAAATGACTTTATATCTGTAGCAGCACTTTGAAATGCTAACTGTTCTTTGCACATTGCTCTCAAGTCTGACGACGACCTGGGGATTCAGGGTCGAAAATTTACTGAATAAACTTACTCATTTTCCCAAAGGACGCTTTTCCTTCAAATTTAATTTCTTTGGATGCGTGCCTTTCAGTTTATACGAAACCCTGTTGTGTTCTGGGCTTCAGACGGAATAGCATAATCCGAGGTTCATACTTCCTGTTGAGATAGAGGGATATGCGCCAAAAAAAAATCTTAATCCGCGCCACTACTGACAAATAATAGCGTCAGTAAGAGTACCAGTATCACTATCACTCAGCTACACTCCTAGTTAGTAGAAGTAGAATAGCAGTACCAGTAGTGGCAGAACCAGCCTTTATTTCCTTGAGCCTGTCTTGGCACCTACTGAAGGTGAGTGAGAGTAAATAGTTTGGTAGTGACAGCGCAAAAGATAACTGTCATTATGACTAAGTTAGGCGGTCTTCTAGTTTGCATTGAAGGAAGTGGCCTACGCCTGAGCCCGTTCGGTCATCCTGACTCTGTTTTGTCATCGATTCAAACGGGTCGAGGGTTAAGAGTGGGGTAGACGACTGCACGTCTATTTCACTTCAATCACGTCTTTGATCCCGCTTACCGTCCCTGCTCCTGAGCACATGGTAGACCTAATCGAAATCGATGGTCGAACTATCGCGTGTTCGATCACACCGTCCATGTGCGGCACTTGGTATGGAATCGCATCTTGTCTAATGCCTCTCATGCCCTCATCAAGACCCGAGTTAGCCTAAAAAAGTTACTATGCGCTCCGTTTGTGGAAAAAACACAAACAAACAACCAGTCTACATGTGCCACGCCTATCCTGGTCCATAAAATTGCGTGCAAAATTCTTTGAACTTGGCTGTAAATGGAATTTACAATGAATTCTATATTATCAGGAGTCCTTATAACCTGATCCTCAGATTGCATCACAACCGAACTAATCTTTCAGTTTGAAATTTCTCTGGCCATTTTTTAGTTTGTGCACATATATTCCGCTTAGAAACCCTCTCAACTTGTGCCTTTTGAGAGCATTCTTTACATCGAATAGTGCTCCCGAGATGCTGCAAATGCCTCATACATGCATGAGTCACATTTTACAAAATATCATTCAAGATGTTCTTAAAGTTTTAACATCTAAAGCAACTAGTAAGCTTTATAAATCAAGACAAAATGCTAAATTTTAATCAAATGTGTACACATCAAGATTAATTTATGTCGTACTTTTAAACGCATCAACTCAGCTAAAATTAAAATTCATTAAGTATCGATAAGCAATTGTATTTCTGTTCATGGCAGAGAAGTCGCATATGCCAAAAGTTATTTTTATCACTAAATATCATTCTAAAGCTAGCCTTTGGCGCAAATTTCTTACAGATAGAAACGTCATTGCTGGAACATTAAATATATGCAGCACATTTGTCAAGATCACTGCCTTAACCTCAGTGGCAGAAGTATAAATAGGTGCACACTAAATGTAACATAAAAAGTAGCCGGACAATGACGCAGATTCGTTTGCTTAGACAGCTACTGTACCAACTATGGGCATGTGAAATAAATGTGCGAGACTGCCCACTGTAGTTAGTATGAATCAGCGTATACATTATAAACCGTTAATCATGTATTCCTACTGCGTTCACCGCTTTCATCTATTGCACTCTGGTGAAAGCTCCAAGAGCAAATCAGAAGTGTCTACTTCTCGGAATTATCTTTTAAATCTCGGCAAACTTTTATTTCTCACAGTTTTAATGAAATAATATATTATTAAGGTTAAGAGCATCAAACATTTTTTTCAATTAACGATGCCGAAAACTTGCCTGAAGATCTCCGCTGTAATAAGGGATAGGAATTTGCATTTCACTCTTCCAGCGATACTTAGATAATTTAACAAAATTATTGTGATGTGAAAAATTTATATTTTAACGGATAAACATATCACTGCAGAGCCCAATGTAACAATCAGACCTCATAATATATATCGTAAGAATACCTAGCGTGCCTACATTCTGCTTTTAATTTAATTCTTTTCTTGTCAACCAATCTTTGACCCACCAGTGGCTTGTTAATTGAGCTAAAAACTGTGATTCCACTTGTTATTTCTATTCTTTCCGCAATAAAAATGAGAGAAGGAAACTCTTGAAATCTCACTGTCTCTGTTGACTGAGCACGACCCAAGGAAGCTAATCAACCTACCCTCAAGTATTCTTAAACTCCGACATACCCTGGCAAGAATTAAGAGGGGGAAACAGACTAACAAGCCGGACGCAAGGCAACCTACACGTTTCTAATCAAAAAGTCAAAACTTTTTATTACTTGTTTGGTTAATTGGGAAAATCTATCAACAAAATTGAAAGCACAATGGGAGCAAAACTTTCCCTGGCAAAAGGAGTTATAAAACACAAGCTACAATGGCTTACTTTTCACGGCAGACTTCATTTTTATGGTGTATTTCAAGGAATAAAACTCTTGCGCTCATCGACAGACGAGGCCAACAATTGTAAATTTTATCTCAAAAAATATTGTCAATGGTCATTGTTTTGTGGATTTATGATAATAATTTCCCACGACGTCTGGAGGGTACGTTTTGTTTCATAGAATTCACAAATGTGATGAGTATCCTAATGAGTCATTCTACCATACCAGACTGTATTTTTGCGTAAAAAGCGATTTTTCATCATTGTCTCCTAACGCAGTCTGTAGCTTTTTTTTCTGAATAAGCATCACCTACCCCAGTTCCACCACCGTGGACCGTTATTTGTGTTTTTCAACAAAGAAATGCTGTTGTCCGTGTGCAAACTTTAGATAAGCACATTAGTAAGTCACAAAATAAGCATAAGCCCACTTTCCGCTGGGTAAAATCCAAGCAGTAAAAAAACCTTGCTATCATTTGTTTCCAAAATCATGTGCAAATTTACTTTCAATAGAAATACAACTCACACGCATTTAGGCTAGAACTGAGTCCTTGAAGACATTTAAATGAAATGAAAATGGGAATCGGAAATTTTGAGGACGGCAAAATGAATTTAAAAATTGACTTATGCATCAGGAACTCTAATGTGGTATCTTTGAAAACAGCTTCCACCTCGAAACTCTACTCCCCAAACTCTTTCATCAGACAGATTTAAGCATGATCAATTAACACCTACTTCATAATTATATTTTTCCTTATTCCGTTGAACATAAATTCATATATACAAATCGGCACTTCAGAAATGTGAGGCAACCGAGGAGTGTAAGAACGCCATGCGGCAAAAAGTGGCAACCTTGCTCCTTTAGCACAAAATCCAAACGACAATCTCCAAAGCAGAACAATGAGGACTTTTGAGGATACGAAAAATGGAGGATATCTTCATTTTGTCCGCCAATAAAGGACGCTCGCCGGTCTTCGTGAATAAGACTGAGTATAGGGCAATGATGGAAAACCTCTCAAGGCATGATTGATCTCACCCTTTCCCAACGCCCAGTTAACAACGAAGGAAGAATTCACCAATCAGCTGTCCTTCCTTGACGTCCAAGTTACAAAACTTGCGGCCGGGAAGGTAACGACAACGGTCCACCGTAAGGTCACTAACATCAGGCTCATTCTTTACCGCAAAAGCAACCACTCTGTTGGTCACAAACGCAGTTGTGTCAGAACCCTCTTCCAACGTTTGCAAACACCCTGTAGCGATGATAGTGGAAAGCAGGAAGAGATGAAGTACTTAAATGACCCCTTCAAAGCCAATGGTTATCCGAAGTCCTTTGTCCGCAATTGCTTTAAGAAGCCTCGCCTTCATAGTTCGAACGAAGAAAATGAAAAATTCTGGCCGGTCATCCCCTAAGTTTCAGAGGCAACTGCACGAATCATAGAACCTCTCGGGATCGGAGTGGCGCATAGACCAGACTTAAAAATCAGATAGCAATTCATGAAACCCAAAGACTGGCTGCCAGAAACAGAGCAATCAGTCATGCTCTACAGCATACCCTGCAAAAAGTGTGATGCAGGTTATGTTGGCGGAACAGGCAAACGCCTGGGCGCAAGATTGCACTAGCATCAACTTGTAATCAATCGCAAGGACAAGCTGTCTTTGGTCTACGGTCAGGTGCTAGGTGGGCTTATAAAAACACCATAACATAAAGGCAGTAAATACAAAGAAAAGTGTGATTAAATATTTGAAACCTATGAAAATCATTATCTTCACACCCTTCCTTCCTCAGTTTGAGGAGTAAGGTTTCTTAAAATGTGGAAGCTAATTAAATTTTCTTCTAGTCTGTAGTCCCCCTACGAGATGAACCACTAACGGACTAAAATAGGAAATATATGTTCACAGCGCAAGAATGTTTGCTAGATTTGTGAGGTTCTTGAATTATTGGGTGCAAAACGCCAAGAGTGATTAAAGTGCTGATAAGAGCTGTTTATGACTGAGTTTTGTGTGTTGCAGACAGAATAGTAAGCTTGGAAATCTATTCTTCATAGCTTGTATCCCAAGCGTCGAATTGTTCTATGTGGGCGCTGGCTATATTTTGGACATTCAGTTGACATGGTTTGCTGAACAGACAATGTTTGTCGCATATGTGCCGCACCACCAACCCCGTCAAACAACTGTGGAGTAGGATGAGGCACAGATACTTATCAGGTTAAAGATAATAAAGTCATGTCTCTTTGGATCATTTGGAAAGAGCTCACTTACAACTAAAGTTGAGTGTTTAGTAATCAAATTGTTAATATGCTTGTGGTATGGTGAAGTATAGTAAATTTCAAAATAGTTTAGTAGCTAAGTGGTCTCTCGATCGAGTCATAGCTCCCCTTTTACATAACTTAGATAAGAGATATCATAGTTACCTGCACCATCCATGTACGTTGTGACACGTATCGTCATCTAGATGTGATGAGTTTTCACAGACCTACTTTTATCGAGGCTTAGGCATTTCAACCTTCCTTGATAATTTCGGTAACAAAATAGAAGGTCAATGTCGAGAGTATCACTAACATATTTTCTTATTTGTGAATGCAGTCTAATTAAGTAGTATGCGTATAGAAAATGAAGACTGACCGTGCACACGAATATTTAATTTGAAGGTGGTAAAAGCTTAGTGGTAAAAATGCGGACAATTACGTTCGTAATTCCAGACAAATAAGTCATGATAATAGAGGCAAAAAGCCGAACGGAATCATAGACTCCTTCGAGATGTTGCCGTTATTCATATTCATCACACAAAGTCTTACATAATTAACTTAACGTGCTAAAAGACAAAGCTTAGAACCACATAAAACTGAGCATTATTCCCATGCCACAGTCTCCGCCTTCTCCACTGTTTGACTATTTGCATACCGCGAAGACCTGGTCAGCGATCACACTGGCCAAACCTGGCGGTCTAAACACTCACCCGTGGTTTGACCCACAGAGGACCGCCGACGATCAAGACGGATTTTTCTGTCTTTCCAACCTTGGCGGTGGACTCTGCAATCAGCAAGGAAGTATCAGGCAGCATCTTCCACACTTAATGATGATACTCATGACCATTGCAATGCACCCGTTGGACACTCTCCTAAGAGCGGACGTTTTTTCTCTCCTAAACACCACACCTCCCCTCCACAAGAGTGACAGTTTTTCTCCTAAAAAATCCTTAGGAGTTTTTTCACTGTCTACTTATTGAAAAAAAGCATGTACGGCCTTATGACTCAAGAAAATAGGCCTCGCCAACAAACTGAGATGCCATCTTTCTGCTATCACTACACACACGTACAAATAGGGGACTCAAAGGCAATCTATCTACATATCTCTCAATAAGCTGAAACTGATACTGATGTAATGAGCCCGTTAGAATTGCGTCAAAACGCAATCTACAACTTTGCAGGAGAATCCAAAGAAGATACCAATGTAACTGCAACGAGTTCCCTCGTCGCCTGTGTACAGTAGCCACCGAAGACCATGCAACGCTAATTATGAAATTCACCTGGACAATCTGGCATATATTTGCAAACACTATTGTGTTTCATTCGTTTTACTAAATTCTGCAAAAGCCTTTTACTTAGTTAAATTTACCATTTTAGTTAGGTTTATCAAGAGAAATAACCATGAGTTTTGGGGAAATTAGTAGTATGCTCATATAGAAGGAATATCCTATGCTACTTCGAAAGAGCGAACCAAACCGCACGTTAAAGTTGAAAATACTAAGAAGGAACTCCAAAATAAATAGAATAGGTACAAAATATATCCCTTCCAGAACTGGAAAAGTTGATACAAAATTGCTCAGATTGAAGTGAAGCCAAGTTGAAGGAACCAAATTTGTTTGCAATAACATTGAAAATATGTGTTTAAGAAATTATGTTTAGCTATCTGGTGAAGTTTCTTTGTAAAATATAAATAAACAGAAGAGTTTTTGCTTGAATGCAGCGATGAAACTCAAATGTCTTTCAATAAAAAACCAAAAGTCTAACATGTTTTCGTAGATTTAACACAAATAATACCTTATTTATTGTAAGTCGTGAAAAAAATAGTTTGTTGTATACTTTACACTACCCTCATACTACATTTAGGAACGGAACTGACCAAGGAATGATAATAACTTCTAAAAAATGGCAATATATGACCAGTTTTTTAAATTCGCCAGCATATATCTGAAAGTGAAATTAATCTACTCATGCGGAAGATAAACCATTATAAATAGAAAAGAATGTTCTTTTATTTCGAGTCAAAGAAGACAACACACTACAGAAGTTGCTTAACCTGCTCATCTTCATGTTCCCCTATAAGCAGTTAACAATAGAAGTCTAAAAAGGGGCAGCGGCAACATCTTATCCTTTTTGTTCGCCCTTTAGAAGCAGTAACGACAATAAAATAAAGACAGCCGGTTGCTGGAAGGACAAAAACATGCAAGAGATTCTGAGCTTTTGCAGCAATCAATCGATTACCAACAGCCCGAAATGTGTTAGGTCACTGTAAAAACAAACGCAGGGTCACTTCAGCAACCCGGAAGAGAAAGTATTTAAGATGTGTTATTTTCACAATTAAATAATGTGGAATAGCTGATGGAAGACATTTTAAGCCAACGCCTTATGCCGTCCCTCTGCCATACAGTTTAGTCGTTTTACAGAAGACTGTTTGACTGAGTGCGTAATCGCATATCGGTCCAAAGTTACCATGCGCAGTAAGGTTATAAATATCAAGGACAGACTACACTTCTAGCCGCGGTCGGGTGCAGTATAGATAATGCGGTTTCTAAGTTGTCTATGTGAGCACACAGTTAAGACTGACCGCAAGCACAAACACTGGATGCCTGTGCGATAGAGTGGCAAATTAGCACAATTGGCTGATCACGCCTGAGAGACTGGCCACGCAGTAAACAAGACGGTGCAAGGCTTGATTGAAATATATACCTCGGATGAAAACTCAGACAATCCACTTTTCCAACTAGCACTGGCATACAAACGGCGGCTTGGCTAACAGAAGACCCGTTACAATAACATTTCTTATAGCCGTTGCCTATTATGACATTGCATTTGGCAAAAGTCGTTTAAGAAGTGCATGCCATATATCCCTAGACCCACCAGTTTGTCCTACAAAAGCGATGCTTATAGGGGTTTTGGGGTTGAGGAATTAGAATAGATGGTGAAGGAAATTTGCAGAAGTGTAAAGTAGAAAAATGTAGTTGAATTTATTTTCTGCGGCCGCTGGGAAAACGACATTTTGCATGCAAATGAGTGGTTTGCGTGGTTTCTTGCGGCGGTCTATACTAATATAACTCTAGAACGCTAAGTCGGACTACATGTATGTTAAAGTAATGACCTCCTAACAACCTTTCCTAGTTTTACAGAAATTTCGAGAATCCGGCATTTTGATAGTCGGGTTTTCCCGCAATACGTTAAATGATAACAGAAATCAGTAAAATCTGTAGATTTAAATCAATAACATTTCTCAATACGTTAAAATAAAAATACAAATTGCACTTTAAAAAGTATACTCTATTGCATATTTCAAGTCCCCTTCTGCAAAACGCCTATACACACGGTTTCCGTAGAAAAAAATTATCGGATTAGACGTGGTTTTCGAATTTGAGCCACCATTTTTTTGCTTTCCATTCACGCAGGAATTTATTATCCTATACCTTCCTCCCTAATCCTCTGCTTTGTTTGTCTGCACTTGTGATCATGAGGTCATTTCTACAGTACACTGCTACATTTTAAGTGCACGAAAACAAGTTATCTTATCTACAACACATCAGCATTCCAACATTTGTCCAATGAGGCCAATCTGTCGCATTTGCAGTTCAATTTCTTCGACAATTCTCCTCACCACACGGAAAAGAACACACAGATCAGGTTGGCAACAAGGAAACAAACGTAAGCCTCTACAAGGATTGTCACTTCCAGGTTTCATGCCGACAAATTGCAGATCCCTGTTTAAAAAAGTGTCGAATTATCGGAATTCATGTTGAAAAGAGAAAATAAGAACTCTGCAGTCATCTCTCTGCAAAAAACTTGGCTTAACAGTGACATTGAGTTGGAATTCATCACCCCACAATATTTTTACGCCTATCGTTCGGACAGAAAATCCTTAACCGGCGGCAGAGGTGGTGGAGTGGCTGTCTTTGTAAACCAGCAATGGTGCACAAATGGTAAGTCCCTATTCTCTTATTCAGACGACTTAATAGACGCCATTGCTGTAGTATGCAAGCCCAGATTTTTAAGCAATTCTACAAGCATCATTTTTGTCAGTATTCACATTCCTCCCTCTACATGCGAACGTGCTTTAGGCACATTTTTCGATTTTCTTTCCCAAAAACTTGCTGCACTGTCTTGCGAGCACGTCATAATTTTAAGCGGTGATTTTAACCGTGTAAATATTCATCCCCTTACACTGTTAGGTTTAGACGATTCAGTTTCCTTCAACACTCGTGCCGACGCCTCTCTGGATCACATATTGACCAACCATCCCAAACTTTTGTCGTCGAAAATAGAGCACCGTTGGCCGGCTCAGATCATTCTGTGTTATTGGGCTTGCCAACCATCTATTGTAGCTCTAACAAAGGGCTGTAAGTAATTCCCGAGAGGGAACTAAGGGTTCGAGACACCTCACCGCATAATATTTCTTTGCTCCAGACCATCATATCTGGCAATATGTCTACCCTTCTGAAGTACTCAGATGTCAAATCATGCTGTAGACATCTCATTACTTTTTTTAACAATATTTTTAACGTCTGCTGTCCTCTTGACACTGTCATGGTTAGACCTGACAGAATATCTTCTCCCCAACTAAAATATTTGAGACGTCAAAAGGAATTGTTCTATAAACTAGGTTTGCGAGATAGACTAAAGGATCTGAACGTCCAGATAAAGCGTGAGATTTCCAGGCTGAATGACCTTTTTGCTAGTCAGCTTTTTACTTCTTCTACATCTTCCGCTCCTCTCACTTCCTCCGAAATATGGAAGTCTCAAACGTTTCACTGGTCAATGCAATGCACTGGCACATGTTGATGCTGACCTAGACAGCTTAAAGTCAAACTTCATCCACACTCCTACCAACTTCTATCTCCCGACAAATGATATTTCCTTACCACCAAAAGATTTCGCTCCAGTGTCCGTGGAAACAGTCATGAAACACCTAAACAAGGTCAAAGGTACAACAGCTGCCGGACCAGATGGCGTCTCCCCATTTCTCCTTAAATCTTGCATTTTTCAATTAGCTTCTGTCTTGGCACATCTTATTAATTTATCTTTCATGGAGTCAAAGATTCCTGACGGCTGGCGTTCGGTCAAAATCACCCCTTTCTCGAAAAAAAAACACTTCAACGGGTCCCAAATCCTTTCGCCCAATTGCCTGCTCTTCTGCACTCCTCAAACTTACAGAACAAACAGCTTTGAACATCATTAAGCCTTTTTCATCCAATTTTTCTGATCCCCTGCAGTTTGCGTATAAGGCTAGGCGTAGTACACTAGATGCTGTTGCTCTGGTAGTCCACTCTGCTCTTAGAGACTTGGACAAGGGATGTCGTTCATACGCATTTGCCTTTCTTGACTACTCCTCAGCCTTCAACACAATCCCGCAAAATCTTCTTCTGAATAAAACCTCTGCATGTGACTCTCCTGGCTGGGCCGTCTCTTGGCTTGGGGATTATTTAACTTCCCGCACCCAATTCGTTCAGAGCGGGAAGCGAAAATCCACGATCCTTCCCAACAATTGTGGAGTTTTGCAGGGATCTATATTATCCCCTCATCTTTTCCCCTCCATACGGATGACCTACGATCTCCAAGCGCATGTTTGTTTGTAAAATATGCTGATGACACGGTTGTCGGCCATCCTCTCAAAAGCCAGACCCATCTTCAAACACTAAAGGATGGATTGGACCATGTCACAGCATGGTCGTCAGAAAATGGCCTTTTACTTAATGAGCGGAAGTCAGTCCAGAGTATCTTCAGGCTGCGACCCTCCTCCAGTCCTGAAACCATCGACTTTCTGCCCAACAAGGTATCCTCCTTCCGATACCTTGGTGTAACAATAGCTTCCAACCTCTCATTTACTCTGTATATTCAAGACCTTTTTATTAAAATTCGCAAACTTTTATATTAAATTCGCCGCTTGCATTCTTATCGCACCCCGCAAGCCCTCATCTGGCGTTTTATAGACGCTTGTATTCTCCCTCTCATTCTTTACTGCTCGACAGTAACCTTTCCAGCACTACTCAAAAAAGACTTTATTATTATTCAACGCATTCTCCGCATGCTCTTTTCAGCTGCTATTTTATGCTTTTGTATGCTTTTTTAGCTGACGTTATAATTCGGCGACATTTCAAATCGGTCCAGAATTTTGTAAACCGTATTCTTAGTGATGACACACACCCTCTCCACTCCGAACTAATGGCTGCGAAGTCTTCTCGTACGACGCGCCGAAACTTCCGACAGATGACATGTCGTCCATCAGCCTACCAAAACTCGATATTCCTATTCTTAGCACGCTTCCTCCTGTGTGAAGAAATGGAAATTGAGAAGCTGAAGGCCGACCTGACTCCACAACTGATGTGCTAACCATGTCAACTTCTTACTTTGAGTTTTCTGTGATCTTTGACCGTTTATGCTTGAGCTTTTGGACCCTTTAAATTACTTTAGTTTTTGCTCTCCATGAATATAGCCATTTTTTGCTGAAAGTTTGATATTATCATCAAATTAAAGTTCTCATCATCATCATGTATATGAGGCGCACTACTTAGACTACTGTTGCTCTGCATTTATACCCGACGATGGACTCCTCTAGTAGTTCCAAAGATCACGTAAATAAAAAATGCCGAGTGCTCGACCATTGATATGCCACTTTTTTACTCATGTATGCCTTTCAATTTGTACATTCACCCTTTTAAATCATAATATAGTGACTTGAATTAAGGGAAACGCACATTGTGCAGTGTCTCAGTGTGCAGACTAATTGCTTCTACTACACTGAATTTCTACCCCTTTGACCGTGAAAAAATCACTCGCGGTCACGTGTTCGATAGCGTTCACGACAATTTTTTTCTAAGAGCAATTGAGCTTGAAGCATATATTTTCATGCCGGTGTAGGTCACAAATATAGTTAAGCTTTTAAACTGGACTATTAAGTAAAGCGAACCGATCGGAAACTTACTACGTCATTGGCTATGTGTTTAACATGCCATATCACAAAGTTTACAGCTAACCGTAGATACGGTGATTACTGCTGTTCATATCACACCATCACAGTTCTTGAGCTTGGTGCTTCCGGTCCTGCTTTTCAAGTAGAATATTTATTTACGCGAATTATTTTGAGACTTTGGATAAACGGTCAAATTCACACGCTTGTATTTGAAATGAAAGCCCTCCGTAGCAGAATAAGACGAAGTACTAGTCAACAGTCACCGCCTGATAAAAATTAAGGAAAATGTGAAATGAAGGTTTTCTGTGCTTGTAATTCCTTGAAATAATATAGCACGTCTACTGTCATCTGTTTTCTTGAAATTTACACCGCTGCCATGGATATGAACGGAGAAAGTCCCTTAGACAACTATATTCGGTTCCAACGCACTAATAATGTGGTTTTCGCCATGCAACTGCATAAAAATGATTTTTTCATCTCTATTGATAAAGAAAACATTTTAGCAATCTATTTGACGTAAATGGGACTTCAGGAAATCTGAATTACGTTTCTTATTCAGTTATACCATTAAGCATGAGGCCGCAATAAAATGAGACATAAAATACCTTTCTTTATATTTCCGTACTGCCTCCATAATCAACAGGTACGTTACAAGGCCTCTCACGAACAACTTACATCCGTATCTATGTAGTTGGATAGCCAGGCCTTGCAGGTGAAATGTGCGGGGAGATGTAACCAACCGATGGCGTAATCTAAAACTCAAGGCCCACTTTCTGGTCTTGCTATGAAAGACAATTTGTAGCAGGAATTTACTAATATGCGAGTTGGTCTGCCGGCTTTGGCTTGCAAAATCCGGCTGTGATGTATTTGCAATTTGCGTCAGAGCTTGGTTACGCCTCAAATGACATATTTTATGGATTCTGTGAATCCCCTTTTAGTAGAATGGAAGTCTGCATGGTAAGAACTGATGAATTTTCCGTTTTCGATTGGATGCAAGTTTTATAAGTTTTAAGCCTAGGTTAAACCCTTAGCTCCAATAAAATGCACTTTTACTTATTTGGACGTAATAAAATAGCACTTTGTAGACGTTTTGGACTATAAATGTACGTCAAGACGGATTTAGATCTCCCATGTTTCATAAAATATTTGTTGGTATTTCTGTTATAATGGTTGGGTTAGAAACATTTATAATTCCTTTTTCATAGAAGGAATGCAATCATGCTACTCTGGCATAGGCTTTTTAACTCGAGCACTTGCTTTTGAATGAGGTGGCGAACATACAATGGCTTATTTGGCGAATAGTGTTTGTATAACTGGAATGCTGAAAGTAAGGCACCATTGGTCGGTTTGGTCTTAGTTAGTTTCTGTCTTGCGGTCTCGGTATTTTCTATCGTTCTTTGATGTGTTTTTCAATACCATCTAAGTTAACGTGTCGGTTAATGCATGAATCGTCGGAATGCATGGCTTCGAGGAATTCTCAGCCATTTTTGGAGTGGCAAACTCCGATGATGCATTAATTGACACGTTGAGTTAGATGGTATTCATAAACATATCAAAAAACGATGGAAAATACCGAGACCGCAAGACAGAAACTAACTAAGACCAAACCGACCAATCGTGTCTCACTTTGCACATCTTTTGATTTTTTCGGCAGCTTTGAAATTTAGTTGTTTCTTGCACATTTCTTGTTAGTCTTGTGAGTCCGAAGACAAGTTAGAGTGCCAAACTAGAAAATTCACCCATTAAAGTTATTTTATCCCATAAGAACGTCTTCTTCAAGTGTTTGTAAAGGCTGCTCTCTGATTACAGGTGTGAATTTATTGGTTAGCCATGCAGTGAAAAACGCACGACGTCGGATATCTTTACAGCCTTGTTGCTAAGCAAAGTCATGAAAATTATATTGCATGTCGCAAAATCTGCCGCAGCAACGCCCATCGTAACTTTTAATCGATGAAGTGGCTGGCCAGTGCGACTAAAACGGGTTAGATTAAAATCGAAGACTACCTTTAATCACATCAGTCTTGGTCAAAGCAAGCTTCTAGACTCCGCCATTGGGGTATATTCAGTTTCCTGGGCGCGCTCGCTAATTAACTTTTATGCCTATGATTGCAGTCCAAGTAACTGGATTGTACGCAGGCAAGTGAGAGAGAGAACGAGGAGTAAAACAATTCAAGTCAGAAATTTAAAAGTTGACATCTAGCAAAGAATAGCCGTTGGTGTTTTATTCATCATGTTTTGGCAAGTAGTTAAAATGCTGTATGAGTTTTTTTTGTTTTTGTCCGTGTCACCTTAAGAGATGGAATAGCTTTTTCCCGACAAAGCACCTCCACTTTAATGAGCCCGATACTTCACATTATCCGCAAGTCTAGGAAGGAATGAAGACACAAACCTATTCCCGATTGCCAACAGCAGTCTGCGTTGCTGCTGCACTTTTTCTTGAGCGAAGTCCATTGGTCAGGTCAGATAAATGAAACATAAATATCATTTTCACCCTGTCTTCATCTTGATAAAACGTACGTATCCAGCTCTACCACCCCAGGCTGTTTCATGGCTTGGAAAATATTTCATTTGCCATGCTTAGTTCGACCAGTGCTGCAAGCACAAATCCACGGTCCTTTCCAACAACTGCGGAGTCCTTCAAGGAGCTACCTTATCCCCTCACATCTTCTTCCTCCACATCGAGGGCCTACACTCAACAGATGAATTTTTTCATGCAAAGTATGCTGATGATATGTTTGTTGGTCATCCTTGAAAAAGATAGGAACTTCATCAGGTTCTGAAATATGGCCTGAACTACGTCTCGGCATGGTCTTCTACTGAATAATAACAACTTTGTCCAGTAGGTTTTCCAATCGCGACACTCTTCCGGTCCTGAATCCTGAGACGTCTTGCCCAATGAGGTATCCACTTTCCGGTACCTTGGTGTCATTCTGATAGTTATCCTTTCATTTGTCTTCATAGTGAAACCTTCTTCATTAAAATCCATAAACTACTACATCACATCCGTCAGTCACGTTCCAATCGCACACCTTAAGCCTTAACCTGGTGATTAATTGATGCATGTATTTTTCTCCTCTTTATCTACTGCTCTCCACTTATTCTTTCAGTCTTGCTTGAAAAAAATATTGATTTTTAAGCAGCTCCTCCAAATGCTCTCTTCAATTACCGAGAACCATTATGCCTCTTCACCTGATATTGAATAAAATAACACTTTGTAACAGTCGTGCAATTCACTGATCGAATTATTCTCGATGCTGTCCATCCTATCTTCTCTGATTTAGTGGCTGCGGAGTTTTCCCGTACTATGCGTCGAAGCTTCTGAAATATGTTCTGCCATACAATGGCATATCAGTATTCTATACTGTCGTTCCTAATAGGTTACCTCACTTGTAAAGAAACGGAAATCCACAAGCTGAGATTTGATCTGTCCCAATAACAGAAGTGACTTTTATGTAGTTGTCCAGATTGTTTAGGTTTTTTTAAAATTTATCCCGTGTTTTAAGTAAACTGAGGCATTTTTTGAAACTTGTGGATGCAACCTTTAAAAAAGCGTACTACTTTTTCTCTCACTATCTTTTAGCCGCAAAATGGCAGGAAGACGCGCAAAGCCAACCAACCACCTGGCCCCCGTCATGTAAAATAAATATTGATAAATGGCCTGCTATTAGAGAGGTCGTAAGTAGACGGAGCTTTTATAGATTTGAGAAGTTGTCCAGTCTATCAGCAGGATCGTTGAGGCATATGAAACGATAAACTTTCAGCCCTGAAGGACTAATGCACACTCGAAGTCAGGAATGAGTCACGTCGAACACCGAATGAAACAACCCCGAAGACTAGATTATGGCACGGTAATTCTTACTCGGGCTGCGTAGCCAGAGTAATTGCCGCACATGAAGGTGTGTGGTGAGGGCATAAACGCAGGTCCACATCACGATTAATCCCAGTATCAGACGGCTGACTGTCTCGGACAGAGCATTGGCGCCTGAGCGGGAGAAGATGGCGAGTAAGGTCGACTCCCAGTGCACCTTCCTCCTCTTAAGCACACTGGCGTGCTCAAACCTATCACTGTGAACTAACAGTCGTGACTTCAAGGGCTGCTAACTGACGGCATACCTCGGTCCTCTCAGAACGGCAAGTCAGGCTGCAAGGTCTCTTGTTAACATTGTGCAAATGAGTTTCGTACTAAAATGAAGCCCGACGCGTACTCATGTTGATATAGAAACCTAATCGTTAGGATACGAACGAGGCTGTTTGGCTTCTTCAACTTAATTTAAAGGAAGTGTGGCAGATTCTACGAAAGTTAGCAGAATTCTAGACTAATTAACGTATAGGTTATCGGCCTGCGCCTACCATGCTACAGTGTGCATGATGACCAACTTTTAGTGGATTATTTTTACGTAAAAGTGTAACAATTTCAGTTAATTGCACTCTTCTTATTACAATAGAATAGAGTACTGAATGACAAGAAACAGCACAATTGAGATAATTGCGATAAAAAGGTTCGAGATTGTTTTATGCTGTGTTTGGGCAACCTGTTTCGGCTGTGAGTTAAACTAATTTGTAACCTTTCTGCACAATTTGAATTGATTAATAATGAGATTAGTTATAATACTAGTCAGATTTACAGAATAAAGGGATCTGAAAACGGCAGATTTAAATCTTTCGTTTTGTAAACGGTCCAAGTTTGCAGGTTAACTGCAATACCTTTAGACGTTTTTACCAAGAACAATAAATATACTAGCAAGTAGTAAATATCACCGGCAGGGAATGTTAACTATCCGCAAGAAGCTAGCTATTTTTCATATTTCTCCACAGGGATTCTCGACTAATTTTAATATTTTTGGTGAGTTTCTGTTAATTAGTAAATTTAGTTGAAAGTTTTCGAAAAATGTTTAATTAGACTCCCTAAAACTGCAACATCTCGCATTCACCGATGCACTCTTGCTCCACGTCGTCACTTCAGCCGTGTTGCCCGTGGGTGTCAGACATGACCGCAACATGTGTTTGGCCTCAAACGACATGAAGCTATAACATTCCGCTTGACGGTTTTAATTTCCCCGTCCTACGGACGGGAACTTAAAAGGGAACTGACACTAATCATTCTGACAGGGAATCTTAGTAGGTGATTGTGAACTCTTGACCCGATGTTACAGGCTTCAATTAGGGCAATTTTGAACTTGCGCGCAGCCATCATTTGCGAGCTCCCCTTGGGCGCAAGGCAAAATGGAAGTTGGTTGTGGTTTAGATGCCTATAGCGCTAATCCGTTTCCCTTAAATCTGCAGATGTTTTTCAGTCACCAGCCTTACGAAACATATTCGCGAAATTGAAGTTTTCGGTAGGCCATCCGAAGCGGGACAGCCCGTTAAAGTGTACAAATTTACTACGAAAAACATAATACAACGTGAAAGACAAAGGGCCAAAATTGTTGTTTTGAAAAGTCTTATTTTCAAAGACTCCCGGGTTTTCATGCAAGTTTCTAAATGTGTTTAGAACAAAGACTGCGCACAGTCTGTAACCACCTTAAATGTCTGAAAGAAACTTGCGGGAATGAATATAGCTGTATTTCTTAATCACACAGCGAAGAAGGTTCAAGCCATATGTATCTCACGACCCACTTCAAAAGATGTTTAAATTGATATGTATCTAAAACGTATTCAAATGCAACGATCGTTATGATGACCGTATTTTCAGGCTTATGGTTATTTAGCGATTGGTACTTTGCGCTAAGCAATTCAACGAGCAAAGTACATGTTCCTCAAGTGACTCTTTAATGTCCACATCAATGGTTGCTAATGTCGTAGTCTGCTGTCATTCTTGTGATAGAAGCAAACTAATGGCACATATGAAGTGCAGCTCAATACTTTATCAAAGAAAACATCTCAGTCCCAGTTAGTGTTCATTTAGTGCACTGGGTTTGACCACTGATCTCATTGTTACATTGTGGGCGTGATAATTACTACAGCTGTTAGCTATGTAAAGATCCAGTGTAACGATCTATTGATCTGGTGCTCGACAAGTCTTCTGCCTTATTCATGCAGATACCTGGAAGGCGAACATTTTCGTTTATGATTTAAAGATTATATTGGGTACGCAGTTGTCAAATGTAAACAACCAAAAGCCCTCATGGAACCTGATTCGTTCGCTGTAGTTATAAACGAGTAACTCACGAAGAAGGCAGAAAATATTGGATGATTACACAACCTTTGAAGTAGCTAACGTTTGCATCACCTCACATTTCCTGCAGCAGATTAAACAATTGTGAATAGAGGTAGCATTGTAAACTTCCGCTTCCTACAACTGCTCTTCGTAATTC
Source organism: Ligula intestinalis (assembly GCA_036362985.1). Taxonomy (NCBI): domain Eukaryota; kingdom Metazoa; phylum Platyhelminthes; class Cestoda; order Diphyllobothriidea; family Diphyllobothriidae; genus Ligula; species Ligula intestinalis. The sequence continues at coordinate 46,615,316 of JAYGXS010000002.1, forward strand.
ACAGTTCCGCCCATTCTACTTCCTTTTATCTATTTTATCAATGATAGCAAAGTCGATTTCCAGCGGGATCAGGCAACACCCGATGAACACACCTAACTTTGATGGCGACTAAGTTGGCAGTTAATTTTGTCCACTAGTTCTTTTCTGCAGGATTTGTAAAGTTGGCAAACTCCGACCGGGAAAAACTTGTCATAAATAAAAAACAAGTCAGCTGACATTTTCTGGAAATGATGAAAGTGTGTAACTGTTGATTATGGACATGTTTCAAATTTTGAAACCTACGTTTTTTGACTGCAGGATGCTGTCTAAATCCTAGGTTTCCAAATTTTGTATGCTCTAGTATTACCTCGAACCAGTCATTAGAAACGAAGTATTTTGCGTAGCCACCAGAGCTTTCTGTAGTAAGACTTTTATTTAACTTCGGGGGAAGAGAACCTATCACAGGCGTTTTCGTCAGAAAGTTTTATGAGTTACTTTTCATAAAATAGACGAGACCTAATTTATTTTCTTTTTAAGAGAGTAATAGTCACAAAAAACTGTAAATACCAAAGCAAGAACACTGTTCGGTGAATATTTCAGGCGCACATCAAAGAAGAAATTGAACAAGATTAATATCTGACAAAGGTTTTGAGTAAGAAACCAAAACACCGATCAGCCAAACGCGCTCCATCGATCGATTCTCCGTATTGGAGATTACTTTCTGATATTTTTTCTTGCCTTTGACGGGTACTCTGTCAATGCGTCCAAAATTAGTGTGAAATGAGAGAGGTACTGACAATATTAGGAAATAGGCAATAGACTTAGATTTAAAAAGAGCCTACGGCTTTTTGAGACAAGACAGAAAAGAACTGTGAAACCTACCTACCGGCTACTCCGACAAAGAATAGATTTTTTGTTCAGAAATTTAAATGGCGCAAGCTAAAAGGATTTTACGCAGTTCACGGCTTCATTTGCATCTTAATTGTGCGTTCCAACATTTGGTTTTCTTGCATACTGCTTAAAGTTCTTCATTTAATGATTCTGGATTAGACCTGCATTTTATGCGCTGAATGCTGGGATTAGATTCAATGATAATACCAACAATCTAGAACAAATATCCTCTTTAATTTCTAATTGGCCTTAAGCGCAACAGGTTTGGAAAAGGTTTTCTTTGCTATATAAGTGACTTGAAGGTTTTTGAACAAACTTAAGTGAAATTATTACAGAATATCAGAAAGCTGCAGAAAATGTCCACCTTGCTAACAGATGCTTGAATAAAACGTCGGACAACGTACTGTGAAGTTGTTTCAATAACGCTCTATCTTACATATATGACTGGAAGAAAATTCAACCGAAAATTTCCATGTAACGATTGAAAAGATAGATTAACGAACATTAATGTGTTTCGGTCATTCATAGTTAGACCGGTACATTGACGCGGAAAACGCAGTCATCACTTATGCTCATATGTTTATATTGTTCCCAGGGGAAGAGAACCATATAAACAGTGCACTTAGCGAGCGACTTCACTCCCTATGTCATTTTATTGACTTGATGATGGTATTCAATTACTCATTGAGATTAGACATGCCAATGCTGGTCTCTAAAACAGTATAGCAGGAGGTGATGTATAAAAGGATTATTTTATTTGTAGCCCCATAAAATGATTGTATGCATTTTATTCGTACTGTTTTGCATTAACTAGTGCCTCTGTTAATTATTCTGAAACATAAACTTGCTGATATTCTGCAAACTGTGGACTTAAAAATAAATTTACATATGCAAATACCACATTATGGACTACAATGACAGAAAAATACCGGCTCAAAGTCTCTAAAATTGTTTCACTACTTTCTTGCAACATCGTACGACTGCGATGGTTTACATCCAGGAGAGGGTTCCCGAGCAGTCCCATGTTTTTTGGCATAAACTGCAGTTTTAAAACCTTCGTTCTATGGTAGTCTCGAAAGTAAATGCGTTGGCCTGGAATTAATTCTACAAAATTACACAAAGTAGACTTCATCCGGGAGTTGGTATTTTTATGTAGGTTGGGATCCATCAGTAATGTATAGCTGTAGCCATATTATCAGTACAGCTACAAGCTTAAAGGTTTAACGTGTGCTTGGGTCAATTCGGCTTCTTCAGATCTAAGATTCGACATACCATAGCAAAAGGAAATAGCACGGATTTCCTGTTGACCTACCTGATTGATTTATTGCATTTTCCTTCATTCAAATTCCTGCTGGCTTGGCCCACCTGCAATTCAAAGTTCAACATTAATATCATATCAGTGCTAAGGATATATATTCAGACAGTTCAGGTAACCTGAACTTTAGGCCAGGATTGGCAAAAATTTCAGCCTTAGTTTATCTGGCGTGGCATTTAGTTCTGAACTGCTGGAATATCAATTAAGTTAGTGCTTATTCATTTGAACAATGCATTCCTATGTTGTTTAAGGAGACAGATGTAAACTGTCGGGAACTTTGTTAGTAATATTTTTCAGTAAATCGACACCTCGTGTTCGAAACGTAATAATTTATGTTGTTTCTTCAGAGTAATACTTGACGTTTGCAGTTTTAGGCGTTTGTAGACACTAAATGTACACTTTTATTTCTAGCACCTGATATAAAATTCATGATGGCTGGGTTCTTCAATCTTGTATTTCATTTCCAGTCTTTAAAACTGAGGTGAAGCTATAAGAGGGCGAAGTTCAGCAGAAGTTTCGAATTACGTTTACTTCAGATTGGCTATACTTTTTCAAGAAGTGTTGACTCTTGAAGTATTAACAGTATTTAAACGCAGTCGTTTTAATCAAGGAATTGGATTTCCGCGTTAGTGCAGTAGTGTGACATGGGGACTCAGTCCCCAGACCATCAAGCCGAAAACGTTTATGAGTGGACTAAACGCACACACCGTTTTTAGAGTGTATCAGCATTAAAAACAACGAACGAAGGCTTTAAATTTCGAAAAAAAATCTTAGCTTTTTTAAAATAATGTTGACATTGAACAGTAAAATAAAATAACTTGAAGGAAGTTGAACAGCCGGCTGAACTAGATCTGTTGAGTAATTACCAAGCTTAACCGTTATCAAGGAGGATTATGAGCTTGGCTATTTTATACACTTTTAAATAAGTGAATTCTTATACAAATAACTTAAAACGACAACAGGTTCCATAACACTGTCCTGTGAGTATCTCACTTGTTGAAATTTTCAGTGAAAACAACTGCCAAGGTAAGAACTTAATCAAATATTAAAGCCGCCTTAAAATTATTAAATTTCTAGATCATTTTGTACACTTACCTGAATTTTATACTTTTACAAGAAACCATAATGCATATTAATATAAAGAATTGTGATTTTTACACTCACAGCTTTTGCCAAGTATGTTCCCCATAATAAGACCACATAGTTACTTGTGAAGCAGGAATTCAAGTCAGCGTTTCCAGCCGAAAAATGACTGAAATGATCCACCTTCCTAATTTTTCTCAAAAAGTGTAAAAAAATTTCCTCAGCCATCGAGTTTGCTCAAAACCCCAGCAAAATTGCATGACATATTTTGTTTTCTTCTGTTTCAAAAGAAAAGCGCATGGAGGATGGGTAAGAGAATGAACGCCTCTACGGCGGACGCGTTTAAAATTGAATGAAATCGAGCCAGAACTGGAACTTTTTTAATTAGCCAATTGTGCGTTCACGTATTCCCCTTTAAATTTCTTTTAAATTTCCTCTTAATTGATGCTCCACCGAGGTGTGTTGGTACATTTATCGACCCAAAAATCAAGGCTTTTTTGGCAAAAAGTAGTCTAAGTAGTGCCTACATATATCTTCTTCTCACAGCATATTGTCCTAGAGAAACGGTGATTATAAGGGTTTGGGGGTGATGAAAAGCATATTCAGTGAATGGAATTTACATAAGTAAGCGTAAAATGGAATAATGAAGTTGAATTTGTTTCCTATGACCGCTGGGAATAAGTTGTTCCGCATGTCAATTGAAGGTTTGCACGGCGCTTAGCGCCGCGGACTTTACTTATTTAACTGCAGAACGGTCAGCTGGACGTCCAACACATGGAAATAGACGACCTTCTGATAACAATGTCTATTTTTTCAGGAATCTAAAGGAAACTGCATTATGATTATCAGGTTTTCTCGCAATAAGCCAAACACTAATACAGACTTTGAAAATCTGGAGATATAAATTAGCAAAAATTCTAAATAAAATAGAACAAAATACATACAGCAGTAATTAAAGTATATTCCACTGCCTGTCCCAATTCCGCATGCATAAAACACTTATTACCACCTTTCCTTAGGACAAATGCTAGGGCTAGGCGTATATGTGGTGCACTACTTCAAATACTGTTGCCGCTTTTTAATATTTTATTCACCCTACACTAACGCCATCAGATTTGTTGACGCTAAGATATGTGAAATCAGAAATGTCAGAAATTTAGTCATATTTTAAACTTTTATGCGAAAATAAACAGTAAGTGCAGTACGTTCTTACTAACATAAAGCTTGATTATGCATAACCTCTGTACTGCTCGCTTTCAGTCTTAAAACTGATTATAAACACGGTAATGCACAAAAAAGTAGCCAATATTTTTCATACACCTAAGCATCGGTTGGCTTAAAGTGTTTGTCATAAGCTCATTTCATTTTTACGTGCAAAGGATTAACTCGTTTTGCTTCGCACGTTTAATTAGTATAGCTAAATACTTGCTTTTTGGAATATCTTGTCTTTTAAGAAGAAACGCATACAAATTTTGCATGGTATGTCATGAGGATAAGATGAATGTGAAGGTCACATTTTATGTACGATATATCTGGCTCAAACAGGTCAAACACAACTACCCCTTAGATCGAAATATAAAAGCTCGCCACATGCTTTCAGAGATTATTCTTATTTTAATGCAGTTTAAGTGAGTCACGTAATGCCAACTCCTTATCTATATTATTCATATCTTATTTGAAAAATTCTTACGGATGATATGCATGTTTGTGGTTTGTATCAAGATTGATAAAAAAATTCAGAAGAGAAAGAAGATGTGATCAATGGAACAAGGGAGAAAATTCTTCAAGAATAAGTTCGTTTGAGAATCTTCTGGGATCAAACCTCAAAATATTGAACATGCTGCTCATGCAGCAATGGTGACTGTGTATTTCAGTCAAGAGCTTAGTTTCATGGGTATCATAATTGAACTAAAAGCTCATACAGTTTAATGGTAATGAGAAATCCGGCTAATGTGAGACTTTCGTTGACTCAATACCTGGTTGCAATACACAACAACCTCTGAAAAACCTTTGAGTATTGATAAAAAAATTTTATATGAACGCAATACCTTGGCAGATGCAGCGCTCGTTATCTACTAGTAGGTGAAACAGTTAAAATATTTGGGTGACCATATTCAATAGGCTCCCCATCTCATAAAAAATTACATAATTCGTTTCAGGGATATTGTTTATGGTGCAGCATAAGCTAAAGATAATTCAGTCGTTTCAAAATGCCGGCTTTTAAACACACTTCTTCCAGACTGCCTGCACAAAACGTACTATATAGCAAATGGCTACAAATGTAGTACACATTTTCCGTATAAGATTTGAGTGCTCTTTTAAATTCCAGTGCATTTTAAAGAAAACGCCAACGAGACATTGTTCCTTGTGCTTGTTCCACAGAAATGACAATGCAATAACCTTTTGAATTTAAGATGATTTTTTAAAATTGCTAAGTTATTTGGAAACCAACTGGCCTTTTTACGTGCATTTAAGATTTCGAAGCTAAATGCCATCCACATCCTGCCTGTGGACAAATCAGACATTCATCTCATCTTTAAGGCGTGGGTAACATAGTGGTCATAAACACTTAGTAAATGTTGATAACACTGCATAAATTATGGGAAATAGTAATCAATAAAGGCATGTCATGCATAATGGATGAACATTTCGTGGTCTTACAAATTTCATAATAAGCAACTTACTAAATCAGAATGCTAATTCATCTTCAAATGTGAAATTCGGGGAAAACATTCCTTTTAAACGAGTAGACAGAAGATTTCTGTTGATTTTTTTATAAATAAAGTTGAGTTTTTGGTAGCATTGACATCTAATGATGCAAATGCATACTACGTTAGTAACTATTTTTATAGAGAAGTATGCGTTTGTGGACTATACGATGAAGCTCCCTCAAAAGCTGACATCCTGAGGTGACTGAAAGATCTTGAGATAAAACTTCATGATTATCAGTAGCACCAACCTACTAAAGTTAACAATTCCAATCAGAAACATATTTCAGAATCTCATTTACGAGATAGATAATCCACTTTGTGTGCAAAATATGGTCTCAGAATGGTGTATATTTGCTCCAGGAGCATTTGATGTGGCTTTAGCATTAAAGGAAGCTTCAGCATCTCCAAGTCCAATTTTTTGGGTCACTAATCCCCATTGTCTTGTAAGTCGCTTTGCTCGTAAAATGTATACGACACACAACACCGCACCTGTCATAAAGTAACTCAAGGAAAAGTCGTTCGCCCCCTGCCTCACAGTGCTTAGATCAAAAACAAAAGCCCGTCATGTTTGAATGCAGATAAATGCAGTGAAAGGTGGATGGCAGTACAGTCATCTAGCAAAGATGATAACAACGCACAAATTTCTCAGAATCCAAAACGGACGGCATTCTAACCATTCAGCGTACGTTTTTACTCAAAAATAAAATTGAAGCTCTACATAAAGATCTAAGATATCCAATCAAATACAAGCATTGCAGAGGAAAAAACATGACTCTCCAAATGCCTGCGCATAAAATGTAACAAAGCATAAGTCTATCAATGCCTACCTACGTTTGCACCAAAAGGTGCAGGTACACGTAGAACTTCGCTACTTTAGCAGGACAGTAAATTGTCGCATCTACTGCAGTTTGTCTGGCACGGGAAACGCCCAAAACATATTTCTGCGCTGTGTTAATGGAAGAATAACCGACGAAGGCAGTGTCTGTTCCTAATCACCAACTTTTTTCTTTGTGTCTAAATGCATGCTAAACAACCACTGTTCTCACTACGTTCCTACTATTTTCGAAAAGATATTCCAAATATTATCAGATAAATATGCCAGACCAGTAATAATTTGTTCAGCGCCTTCCTCAGCATAGGTCAAATTAACCCAATATACGTACGATGACTGAATGACCCGGTAGATTCTCAATTTCAGTGTGCGCAGTAAAAAAGACGTTCTAGGCGGAAAATGTCTAAATCGGTTTCAAAGGGCACTGGGAATTTGTACTTCCACTAACGGTTTGATATTGCCCACTTTTGCAGATTAGATGTGGCCAAAAAACAACTTAGAAGACGTGCATATATAGAAAAAACATTTTTAAGAAATAGCTTAACCACCAACAAATAATTTCACTCATTCTATATTTTTATAGGTTTATCCACTATCGAATTTGTAGAAGTAAAAGTTCTAGGAAATGAGTCAGAGAACATGAGTTACTGATATGCTCCGTACCAGGAGCTTTTACAAACCATTATACTCAATAAGGGGCTAAATTCATTAGGGAAAAATTATATACGTTTAATATTCAGGAATCAAAGAAGTATTTTTCATCTTTATTAGTGTAGAATTGAGAATGAATTAGCCTTAATTTTACTTTTCTTTTCCTATTCACTTTTGTCAGATGTAAACAAAAGTTTTTAATTCAAAATATGCCAAGAAATGCTTCATACTATCCAACGCAAACTGCAGTAAGTCACTTCTCCGTGGCCCAATTGTGTGTGAAGTATAAAATCTTCGACTGGTGTCCAGTTTCTGTTGCCCAAATTGACCACGCGACACATTTGCAACGAACACTTTTGCTAGGTTCTTGACTTCATACATGTAACGTTTTCAGTTCACACAGAGTTCTGCCTGTCTGGTACTGGCTGGAAACAAGTGTCAGCTGCTGGGTCGAACTTCCGAAATGGGGCCACTTTTCCTGGGTGGCATTTCTCTTAAAAAGGGTAAATACGGTCCTGATTCTTGCCATTCATCGGCGCAATTCGTCCACGAAAGACGGAAAGATGACTTCATAGGACCTCTTCTGCGAAAATTCTCGAAAGCCTGATTGTTTTTGCGAAGTGAGCAAAATTGCGAGTTCGCACAGCGACCAATCTCATGCATGATAATTGTGCGAACCGAAAGATTAGGGTAGCTGATAAATAGGCATTCCCAAAATGGTACATAATTAATAAGGTCACATTGGAAAAGTGAGCAAGAGCGTCTGTAACAAAGTGTCATGGGGTGTCAACACATTTCCAACATTAATAAAAGTGAGCGCCAGAAATTAAGATCAGAGTAACTAGATCAATAAGCCTAAGCCTACCCTTAAGATGCTTGTTTGTTAGAATTCGCACAGGCATATCCTGATGAAGAAACACATTTGGTTAAAAATCTTGATAGGATAATTTCAACATTGCGTTAACAGATTTACTTTCTACGATAGTAAACTGAAATTCATCTCGAATTCAGCGCGGGTATCCATTAGAACCGAGCCCGCAGAGTAAAACATAGCTTACTCTGGCTAATCGCATTCATGATAATATAATTTCTCGCTTCTACATAAAGCTTGATTAAAACGATGGAGGGTACATAGCGAGCTTCGTCAAGCTACCGCCACTAGAAGCCAACAAGAAAGGGCGTTTCAGAACACCAGCGCTTATGTACAAAGCAGATTACTCGCCTAGTTCAAGATGGAAAAGCGCATTGAGTGGATGGTAGACAGGACATGCAAGTTGGGGAATTGTCTATTTTCATTATGATTCACACTCTTTTGGACAAGGAGGTGACAGATAATTGGGTTTCACAAAACAAGCTTTCAGAATACTGTTTGGGTACCATCTCATGTGCATTTTCTATCACGATGCTATAGGCCAATATCGAAGGCAAAGCTAGATGCAGTTCAAATTAGGTTATAACGTAGTAATTTCTAGTGATCTGATAATCAATTAGGTTTTTGCCTATTTAAGTGTCCCTTACATTACACGAGTAGGATACGGGTCAATGTAGAAAATATATTTTAGTAGAACTGACTTTAGAGGTTTTTTGCCTTTGAATTATAACAATAACAATACTTTTACACTTGCGGTAACCCTAATTTCCTTTTTTCGTGAACTTCCACCAATCGAAGCTCGAATTTCCCTCAATTGGCATCTGTTTACTGCGCAACATGAGTTTATGCTGATTAAATTGCACTTTAATTAGAATTCCGAAGCAAAAATAATCCTATATAGTTTAGTATTTTTTGACAATTTCCGCCACAGTTCAATATTCATTTACGTCCTTTAGCCTAGAATTAGATGTTTGACCGCAAAATACGTTACGCAGTCGGGCGGAGGGAAAAGAGATCAAGAGGACCCTCAAGTCCATTTTGCCATTTTTTAACATAATTTATGCTCTAAAACTATGATACTTTCTACGTTCAACGACTTACTGACCGTATAACACGTGTTTTATTGGACAAAGTCGCAGTAAACGAGAGACCTATAAGTGTATTGTCAGGACATTTTAACTCTTCGTATTTCGCTATCTTCCAAATAGAATGCATGGCAAACTAGCGTCCAACTCACGCTGTCTGTCAAACACTTAAAACTATTTTGAAGACTTTCAGTACGGTGACGTGAGAAACGGAGAGCAACGAACGAAAATGGTTAATCAATAACCGGAGTATTGGATACATGACGTGACAGAAATGCTGTTGTGAGAGGAAATAAATCTTCCAGCCAATTTTTTTAGGTTTCTCTCTTTGATGTGAATGTCATGCCAAAAAAGCTCAATTAATTGGTAACTTATCTTCTGTTTTTCACTAGCAATTGACAGATGGAGATAGGAACTAGTTTCAAGAAATATTTCAAGACCATTAACGCTTTTTTAGTGCTAACGATGACTTTTTTGAATAATATGTAGCATAAAGGTAAATATTACAGAACGAAATTTAATAAATACCCAGCATGGTACTTTACTTGTCGCATTTTGGCCAGAGCTATTAAGTAGAATGACATAACAACTGCATATAGAGTATTGAAATTACTTTTACAATACAGATCAACACAAAGTCAGGTGCAATGAACTTTTCCTTATAGGAACGTATAAACTAATAGGCATAAATAAGTCATTTTATCTTATTTTGGTAAAGGATTTGGCCTCAGTGTGCGAAGAATATGTGAAAGTCAGAGCAGGGGTTGAATATCGCCAACATTCTACCAACCTGATCTATAATGTCCCCATCCGTAGTCGTGAAAGTAATTTAATTTGGATTTATTTACCTGCCAACACCACAAATACGTATAGAATCCATCAATTCGCAGAGTAAGTTGGCTGCCAAAGTTCTTAATCAATTAATCGATTTGGAATCCATCAGATGACTACCTGGCGGAAAGCCATAGCAAGCCAAATGCCTTAAAAATGCTCGCATGCTGCTATCTTTGTCCTTTTCTAGATCATTTCATGGTTCTGTTCAGGCTAGAATGGAAACTCAATTTCACGGTAGAAGCAAATAGAAACTCAAAGTACAAAACTGAGACAATTGCAGTGACCTATTTTTATTTTAAGTATTTGAAATTTGGAACATGGAGTTAGTCAGGCTATGCAAGTTCTACAGGCAAGGACTACAATTTGGTTTAAATATTTGAACCGAAGTCCGTCAGTGAATTCGGGATAACCACGTAATATTAACAAGCTGCAAACAAGTAGACAATAGTATAAATTGATAATGCAATTTATCATACTGGCAGCACAGACACTAATTAAAGGCTCACACATGGGTTTCATTGATGTTCCGGCGCTGCTTGACACAGATACGAGGGTGTCATTTCATCAAAGGGTTCTCCAGCAATCCCTGTGTGCCTTCTGATAGATATTCCAGTTTTGTTGACTAAGCAGAATTTCCGTAAGTTGAATAAATTTATTCATACCTTTCAGCTTTACTGAGGTTTTTATCTTACTTTTTTTCTGCTGTCCTGCTTTTCCGCAACGTCATTCAAAAGATGGTCTGTTTTCGTTAAAACGTATCATTTCGATTAAAAATGCTTGTTTTTCGCATGATATTTTAAATTTTTACTCTGTCGATCATGCGATTTCACGTTAATATGGACTAAAAATACCTGTGGAAAAAGAAGAAAAAAAAGGAAGATGTGCAGTTTGAGGCAAGGAAGATAAAAGTTTCGTGAAAAACATTTCATACTACCGAATTTCCTTGCAATGCATAAAATGATGCACGTTATTTGTAAATATGCAGCCACCGAATGCCATCCACGTGTCGGCACTGAAAGCTTTTAGAGGTTCCTGTGGACTTTGTAGATAGTCATATAAATGCCGTTGGCAGTGACAACTTAGCGGCCTTTGAGCTCAAAGAACCCATGAGGACCATACTTAGGAGAAAACCGTTGCTTGAGTACAGAAACCTGTGTAGCGATGAGGAAAAGGATGAACCGTTACAAAAAAGAAGCAGTTATTTTTCGCAATTATGCTATATGAACAGTATTTATTGGAATTCTCTCTAAATTTTTATTGTGTTTTGTGGTTAAAAAATAACCATCTGGTGGACTTTGTATAGAAAATAATGATTCATAGAAATTTGTCTTTTACCTTGAGTCATTGGCCTTTTTAAAATAATTGGAACTTATTAAAGGCTTTTCTCCTTTTTATAAAAAACAACCATTTTAGAGGTAAGGAGGGCTTAATCTTTTGGAGCACTTTGCCGAAAAGCATGGTTTCGTTAGAACAACATCGACGCAACAATTTCACTTATTTGCAGCTTATCCCCAAAAACGCGCAGATAACCAGATAAAATGGCCAGTGAATAAGTGGTACCCTGAATCAGCTATTTCTGGCTTATTAACCATCGTCAGCTAGTGATACCTAGTCCCGATTGATGCTCCCGAGGATCGAACTGGCGATTTGTTGCTCAGAAGTCCAATGCCCTAGCCAATGAACTACGAGCTGCGGTCGCTGTATATCTGCTGGTAGAGTTCAAAGGTGAGCGCAAGACAGAACGAGACGAGCGTATTCCATTAAAAGTCAGGAAACCCTTATCAAAATAGGCAGATAAGCACCTCATTAAGTAAACAAAAAATATGTCATGAAGGATGGGAACAATTATGCTGACGAAACTTTCCGGTGAAAGCTGGAATTTTACATGCAAATGGTCTTGGTGGCAACAACTCGCTCAGCAAATTCCTTTATTTTGTTCACTAAGAGTTAGTATAAAAAGTATGGCTTCGTAAAGTTTACGGTTGCAATTAGTATTAGATTTAGCACCGAAATTAGAATACAGATGCAAGTACAGATACGAATGGTGCTGCGATAAGCAGTCAGACTGAAGTCATGGTTGCATGCATGTTGATGGGTTAAATATACAAGCTGACATTTACATCAGCAATTTTAGTTCCGATACGAAGTTCAAACTGTTAGCTTTGTTTAGATAAGTTGATGGAATATAGAAATGTAAATATCTCGTAAACCACTTAGACTTGATTATCGATCTATTTTATAAGCGCATAATGACATTGTTATGCGACGAAAAACCAGTAAGGTATGGAATTAAACTTATTTAGGCTGTCTCGTTAAAATGTCTCAAATATTCTCGAGGGGATAAATCTTACCATGGTTACCATCATGTATGACATCCTGGGGTGGTCCTTAATTTTATGATTAGCATTTAAGATCTAAATTGTGAATCCTATGATAGATAAATAGTTAAACCAGACATGCAGATCATAAACCTTTCTGCTATTTTCAGAGGACAGTTTTTCTCTTTAAAATAATTAATTATACCTATATCATTTGCCACACGATTTAAAAGACTGACAACGACATTGAACTAGGCGGGCAGCCATGTGTAATGACGCAAGGACTCAAAAAGTTGATGTTCTTTTTGTGAGGCGTAGTCGCTGGTGGCGTCACGTGCAAAATAAATTGTCAAAGGATTTCATTTGTCTGTTTTTAAGTCGGTCAAGTTATTAAATAACCCCATTTAAACAACCTGCAACGGTGCCAACCGTCAAATGTTCACTCAACTGAAGGCTACATATTCCACTCGCAGCGTTAAATTGCAATTTGGTGCCAGTGGGCCAGAGCTCAGCTCGACAATCAAAAGCGCTTTTTTAGCGCAAGTGTATGGTACTGATTATCTTTCGCTTCAAAAAAGCAGAAGAAAAAATATCAAAATGTGACCATTTGAACAAAAATCATGTCGGCTTGATGACTCGGATTATTAACAGATGCTGGCATTAAGTGCCAGAAAATCAAACTGCCGAGTATATTTAAGACTAACATCCAGCACAAGTGATGAAAGCATCGTAATCTACGATTCAAGGGTAGACCGATCAGCCTCGAATGCATGAAATATGGCACTCAGCTTTAGACGTAATATCTGCTAATTGGATTAGGTATGGGACAATATAGCAATTGCATACTATTTATGCTGCGTTCCTTCGGTCTGTACTATTCTTATCTGCGACAGTCTCCGAAGATGGTTCAGAATGAGAATCCGCAAAGTGCGGCCAAAACAATTCTGGTTCTAGTGATCACATTCTATTTTTTCTGAACTGTTTTCCTGAACTCACTCAGTCGTCTGTATCGAGAGTCCTCAGATTCGACTTGACATAAACGAAACTTGCACAGTGCTTACTATACAGTCTTTATAAGGGACGGTGACGGAATTCAACAGCTGTGGTGAAGGGCAGCTGGTATTGATACCTTACATCCCAAACCTTAGCAGAAACGATAAATTGAATACTGATACTTCTTCTGTTACGACAGTAAGGACTTCTTTTTTACTATGATGGCTTTAGGCTGCCTCCAGAATAACCATAAATTCACAGCACCCAAGCCGCTCCTAAAAGATTTTAATAACTGTCTTGTTTTCTTTCCACTGAGACTTTTTATCAACTATAATCAACAGGGATTACCAAACATACTTGAAGAAGTAAGTTTAAAGTATCTGAAAATAGTGCCTTATGTGCTTATTCGGAAAATCAATATATGAAGAGTTTTAACAGACAGAAATGGATTATGGGCCTTATCCAATCAGTTTCGCTTAAGTTCTCTCCTTTAGGGATTTAAATGCCTCGTAGGGTAAACATCCGTACAACTGAGTTCCAGCATTCATACTGCTGGATAAAAGCACCCTTCCCTAGGGGATATCATAAAACAGCACGTCGGACAATTGAGATTTTCTCGTGAATTTTCAAGCAGATAACACGTGTCCATCAGATAACGAAGGTCTGCGCGCATGTTCCACTGACTTGAGTCCAGCGTGAAACAACAACTGTCTATCCGTGCTCAGTCAGGCAGAACTTAACTGATTCTGTATCCCCGACAGGAGCCCACTATCTAAATTTTCACTAAAACTCGATTTTCCGACGAGCTTACTTTCTTCACATTCATCTATATGTCCATCCGAGGCAATATTTATATCGTCGCGAACAACGATGTCCATAGGAGGTCCCAGATGCTGATGGACGCAGACCTGTGACTTGTGTGTGCTGCAGTTTATGGTGATAACGAACTAGTGCACTATGTTTCGCACAATCCCACACCTGGTTCCCGAGACCGGACGGCTTCTGGACAACCGGAGACAGGATCAGGCACAATGGCTAGCAAAGCGAAATAGTTCTTCATTCTATCGTCCCCCTGTTGACCGGGTCTGTTTTCACGGAAACAGTGCATGAGGGACTAGTATCCTCTCCGAGTATAAATAACATGTGCGCATTGGTATGATTAGGATTTCTAGTATGCCTTTCCAAGAGGACTGGGTCCTCCCGATTTAGTCATTCCTCTAGCCGACTTGCTAGCTCCTATTTTTAGTAATTGTAAACATTCGACGGGTAGATAGGTACTCATCGATTGGCTACAGGACCCACTTGACCCGTCTTGCTTTGGGTCCTCGCTCTCGAACCCCACTGGCAGCTGCACGGTGGTTAGTGTTATAGGCAGAATGGCATTACGGACAAACACTAGGACGACAGGAATGATCACTTCTGACTTCTTAGCCGTCTTTGACCAGCAATCTCAAACCCCCGGGTGTTGTAGGACGCGGGGCTCAAGCACGCAACTCGTTGGCTAGAAGTCCAAAGCAATAAGCCCTGCGTCACTGGCGCGTTGCTTTGCCATTTTCAGTCAGTAATCAACACAATGGTAGTTGGCGCTTACTTATCATTGCTGGGGTTTCGTATGGCTAGTTGTTGACGGCTTATAAGCCGGAAACGGCCTTTCCAGTCTTCATGTCAGTAATGGCATTATTCGACAGTTGGTTTATATTGAGGAAGTGTGACGTAAAGATCACGAACCGGGTCCCCAGAGTTGACCTGTCTTTCTTCTGTTCCTCCCTACTCCGAACATCAACTCCCTTGTTGGCATTGGTCAGACGTGTGTCAATGTTTATGTGCATGAGTGGATGACAGAACTCAATATCTCGTCTAGCAGGGCCTCACACGCCCTGACTCCCAGGTAGCACACAAGGGTTTGGCAGCTTTAAGATCACGCTCGAGGGAGTGCCCTCGAATCCATATTAAGAGGAATTTAATGAACTGAATTCTCCGTCAGTCAGTAGGCAACTTTCCGCACCAACAGGGCTGACCTAGATCTCCAAGCTGGGACCATGCGTAGTATCCGAGAAAATACCGTGTTAAGAATCCCATACACCAGGGTTGGATCTTTAATTTCGTGAATACACATTTAACTGCGTATTACGTTCAGCAGATTTGATTTGGGACTGTAGCGACCTCTTATTCTAAGTCATGTTTTCCTCGCACGCCGCTGGGGCAGGCCACGTGACTGGTTCTCGTGTCCACCAGCGCGTGTGCACCAGACGATATCAAAGCTCCAGTCAAGGTCACGGACGTGTCTGTCTTAACTGGCCAACCACTTCCCAGGGCCAGTTCCCAAAAGACCTTAGTATGGTGACTGCTCATGCTCAGACACTCCCGGAGCCGGCGACTTCAATGTCGGTTGCGAACATCTGGACCCGGTGACCTCACCACCGGAATGTGACTCTGGATCCGGCCAACTGATGGCCGGACTGCTATCGTCTGGGACTCACTTACCTGTTACACACATTCTTATCCTTCTAATCTTAATTAGATTTTCCATATCACTCTGGCCTTCCACGCCTTATCTGAGCTACTAGTTTATAACCATTCGGATACGTTCTTCTAGTATCCGGCCGGACTTCTTCGTATCCTACATTGTTGACCCCGACACTACTCTATCCTACAAGGTCGACTCCGACGTTTGCTTTATCCTGCACTGTCGACTCCGACGTCCTCTTTATCTCATGTTGGTGACCCCATTTTCTTTATTGCGCTTCTAAGTCCTACAGGAGGGTTGTAAAGTTGATCATAGAGTAAGTAACAGATCTGTCTCCTTTTGTTTGGAAATTGACTCAAAAGCCTCAAAGAAAGTCTCATGGCAAACTGTAATCATGTATAATAAGTACTGAGAAAGGAATAAAGTGCATTAGATTGCCATTTTGAACCTGGCAAACCTTGACTGGGAATAACACTGGCATTCAACTGATTTCGTCAGTATTCATTCCGCAAAGATGACGTTGGTACAGAGGACCCATTTAGTACATTTCAGTTAAAAATGGAGTGTTTGTGTCGCTACTGTGGATCACAGTTTAAACGAACGTAAATTATTCTGTAGGAAAAAGTTATGCCAAGTCGCAAGAAAGATATTTGTGTTAATTCAGCAGAATCTTGCCATGTGACAATGAAGCACACAGCAAAAACAGTCATTATGCATAAGTAGAAGACTGCCAAACACAATAACGATGCTAATAGATAAGAATATTCGATCGCTGGGACTAAATTTTTATTCGCCTGACGTTTCGACCTCATCGTGAATTCTTCATTAGAGACATGAACAGAAAATAGTAACAGAAAGGTCTATGCCTATAGAAGCAAGCAGACAAGTCTCAGAAGGCAGTCCAGAAGAAGAAGATGCGATCACTGGAACACGTGCCTCAGTAGTTAGTTACATAGTACCAGAGGAAAAAAACTCGGCATCTAAGAATTAGTTCTGGCAAAGGTTACGACAACTGGCTCCGTAAGCTGTAACCGCAGTCACAACCGAGCCATTGAGCAGCTTTGGGGAGGCGAAAGTCATTACAAAGATTAGTATTTCTCACTTGGCACGTTGTCATACCCAATGGTTTTGGGGCCATGGGTGGAAGCTGTCGACCTCAATAAGACAATTATTGATTCAGTTTGCACTGGTATTAACAGAGGCAACCTTGTACCAGCTATCACGAGTGCCGCGTACCTGTCAATTAAAGTTACACCGCAAGGTCTGGTGTGCCACAGCGAAGCTCGGAGAGCGAAACCCATTGGTCGCGCTTCCCGACCATCTCTACAGTGAATATTTTTACCATCGATCTGGCAGTCAGCTATTTCGGCATCCCCAAGGGCAGATATGTGTCGGATTGTGACCGAGCATCCAGTTATTCATAAGTGGGAACCATAATGGCGTGCCATTGCATGTTCCATTTATAAATGCAATCATTTATAGATGCAATTTAATGTACCATTTATAGAGGGTTTAAGACCATATCGGAATAGTATGTAAGATTGAGGTAATTTTCAAGATTACTAGTTGGTCTGTCAATTCACACCTATAGGCATAACCACCCAACAGAGGGTAAAAAGATGAACAGGAAACTTCTGTTCACCACAGTAGGTATGGCTTCACATTAAATTTCAGAGCAAAAACTATTCACATTTTTATACCCAAATTCTATTATTAATCATAACCAAAACCTCGACGCAAACCTACATCGTACACTTGACCTCAAAACGAATCATCATCTTCCTTAAAGTGAACACAGAGACATCTGCATTACGGCCTACTACTAGCCCTTTACCCGACGCCAGAAAAGTCGGACAAGCAGGCCAGTAGGATAAGAATATGAAACTGAATATATATTCAAAAATTTGGAACTGTTTTTCTTCAAAAACTCGAGAATTGTTGAGGGATCTGAAAACCTGCGTTATACAATAGAAGTGATCAAGCGAGTTCAGGAAACAGTTAAAAAGAAGTAGATGCAAGCACTGAAACAATAGGTTTACTGACCTGACGTTTTGGAAACTCCCTCAAACTCATCATTAAAAACAGTCACAAAAAGGGTAGCTGTAATTACGAAAGCACACATATTAGCGGACGCAGTTGGCAGGCGATAAATCTCCTCGAAGTTAGGCTGATTATATTAAAACACCCTTGTTACTGACTATATAATCAGTACACTTTTCTGATAAGGAGACAGTTTTATGTATTTATATAGACGATAAGCAGTTTCCTGGGGAAATTGAAAAGGCTGCTGCGTCTTTTTGACGTGATCGAATTATCAATTTCATTTGAAAAAACTGCCACGATCAACGTGTTTTGTCCTTTCGAGCGCGAGTCCTTGGGGTCAGTATTTTGGTCATGCCTCTTGGAACAATTTACAGGACACCGACCGCTTACGGTGAGAGTTCATCAACGAGTGTCAATACCTCCCGACGTAAACCGGCAAGACAATGAGCTCGTGGCTCAATGCCTAGGGTGTTAGACACTGATACTAAAAGGTCGCTCATTGCAGCCTCGAGTGGTGCACCACTCGGGTCTGGTCATGATTGACTGACGACGACTAATATGCCAGAAATGGCCATTCCAGTCTCCCTTGACTTTGCCGGCATTACTATCGGCCTATACTACTAGGTGTTATGGCTGCTCTTAGTATCTGAGAAAAAAGGTCCAAGGCAAAGGTGGAACAGGACAAGTGATATCCCTTAGCTATCAGGGAACATTCATCAACGACTGTTAATATTACTTTGTTTTTGTCAAAATAACTTGAATGAAATGTTTTCTATAAATCACGAGGCAAAAATCGGACTTTTTAAGCGGGAGGATGACACTGTTACTGCAATCCTCAAACAAATTGGCATTTGTGGAATGCTGTGGTGACAGAAGTGTGGCTATAATTACTTCAGATACCAAAACTAGGGATTTCTTCGATGTACTTTACACCTCAAGATCTGCCAAACCCACAACTTACACAGTCAATGGGAATGTCCGGTAGAAATAGGCCATCATCATCATCA
Source organism: Ligula intestinalis (assembly GCA_036362985.1). Taxonomy (NCBI): domain Eukaryota; kingdom Metazoa; phylum Platyhelminthes; class Cestoda; order Diphyllobothriidea; family Diphyllobothriidae; genus Ligula; species Ligula intestinalis. The sequence goes on from JAYGXS010000002.1 coordinate 46,634,396, forward strand.
TCATCATCATCATCATCATCATCATCATCATCA